>CM067523.1:13710108-13980624 GCA_034509495.1 Acestrorhynchus altus | reverse complement strand
TGTGTGTGTGTGTGTGTGTGTGTGTGTGTGTGTGTGTGTGTGTGTGTGTGTGTGTGATGTTGTACCTGTAACAGTGAGCTGAACTCGAGATGGAGAGAATATCCAGTCACTGTCTGAAGTTCTGAATCTGAAGTTATAAACTCCAGAGTCTTTCACTCTCACATCCGTCAGTGTCAGTTCACAGTTATTCCACCATGTACTGACAGAAACTCGTGCTGAGAATTCAGGATCTTCACTCAGGACTCGTTCTTCTCCATCAGAGTTGTGGATCTGATACCACTCTCTGATGGTGTAATAATCAGGTTGTGTGTATTTACAGGTTATTG
Organism: Acestrorhynchus altus; assembly: GCA_034509495.1. NCBI lineage: Eukaryota > Metazoa > Chordata > Actinopteri > Characiformes > Acestrorhynchidae > Acestrorhynchus > Acestrorhynchus altus. Next base: position 13,980,298 of record CM067523.1, on the reverse strand, counting down.
TTACTGTAGATCCAGTTACAGCACAGAGATTCTGAGAGGACAGAGTTACACTGTACTGAGCCTCAACTTCTGCAAAACACACACACACACACACACACACACACACACACACACACACACACAAACACGAGCACATATTTATATATGAGGGGAAACTCGTGTGCTATTACTGGCAGAGTGACCACAGGGGTAAATACTGCTGCTGTTGCTATGGGCGACACAGCACAGCAATGTGTGAAGCTGGGTGTTGATAAAGTGAAAACCACATATGAACAGAACACTTTATTATAATTGATGTGGAGCTCTACAAGCTCTACATCCAGTTTCCTGTTTCTCCTGGCATATCTCATGTTCCCCAGTCATCTGTCCAGTCTCCAGTCCAATCTAGTGTATCTCATGTCTTGTCTCAAGTTCTCTTAGTGCCACACATCCATTCTCCTGTTTCCCAAGTCCAGTTTCCTGTCTCATCTGGTGTGTCTCCTGTCTGGTCCCCAGTCCCATCTGGTAGTTCCAATGTTTCCCAGTCTCCGTTCTTTTCCACTGCCCAGTCCACTGTTAATCACCAGGTCCTGTCTTCAGTGTTGTAGTGTGTATCTCCAGTTTAGTCTCCTGTTGTTCCTCAGTCCCTGTCAAGACTGTCTCCTGTTCATGTCTAGTCCTGTAAGTCCTCCTGGTTCAGTTTCTGGTCCCTCTCCTTCGCCAGCTCCAGGGAATGTTGGTTTATGTGCCCCGGAGTTGTGTGCCAGGCAGGAGCCTACTGTCATGTATCTGTCCTAGCCATCTCCTGTCTCGTCTTTATTTTGTTTATCTCTCCTCTTGCTTCAGAGCACATGTCCTGTCTCTGCCCTTTCCCAGGTGTATCTCCTTTGTAACCCTGCCCAGTCACAATTATGTTCCTGGTGTCCTATGTTCTCTGTGTATATAAGATCCCTTGTTTCAGTCTTGGTCAGTCTTCTTGTCTACTTGTCTAAGTTGACCCCTGCTAGTACTTCTTCTTTCCACGTGTCGTGGGTTCAGTTAAGTCCACCAATCTCTGACAGAATGACTGAATCAGCCAGAAAAACCCCTTCACACTATGATGATCATGCTTAAGTTTTTGTGAAATATCTAAAATGTTCATACCTTGTCCAATATATTGCACTATTTAACACATTTCAGCAGCAGAAAGATCTGTTTTCTTTCCCATACTCCTTGAAACCTGTGGTGTGCTTCTTAATGTGGAATATCCTTTTTAAGTAGTTTTCCTTAAATTGGGTTCATTTGGAAACACTAATTATCACAGGTGTCTGAAATTGATTTCTGTGATCAAAAGAGCCCTGAGACACAATACCAGCCATGAGCTTAATTGAAAAACAAGAAAAATTTATCTTTGTGACAATTCCAATTTGCATAATAATCTGGAATGCTGTGTATTGGGGCTTTGGCCTCCATCACCAAAAGCACAAAGTACATGCATGCAGGTATGAGATCAAACCTCCGTATTCACATTAATGCTGCATGCCTGCAAATCAGACATTTATCAGATCTAGGACCAATTGAAAGTGACTGGATTGAACACATGCATAGTCTTGAAAATATCAGATCTGAGTCACATGAAGGCAAAAACTTTGATTTCAGCTTTGCACTTTGCTCAAACTTACACAAGCAGAGCAGGACTTTAGAGAAGGTGGAGGTGGAGAATCTTATACAGATGTAGAGTGATACAACAATAATATCTTCCCCTCTGATGTCAGGAGAGCAATATCTGAACTGTGTGTTAAATCAGATCTTTGACCTCAGCAGTCCACAAACAACAACATTTACAGTTGTTTTTTTAACTGGGGTTAGGTCCTTCAGACACCCAAATGTATGAGCAGAAGCTTAACCAGAAGAAATTAACCAGACTGTTCATGTAAATACAGTTACTGTAATAAAACACAAGCATATAAGCACAGTAAAATGTTAACGTTTACCTGCAAATAGGATGAGGATCACTGCTGCTGTAAAACTTGCTGATATCAGGGAAGACATGGCAGCTGATACTCAAGGCTCTGATAAGTATTGGACAGATTCAGCAGGAAGATTAGACAAAGTTTTACTGATAAAGAATTAAAGAACAAAGTCAGACTCACTCTTTTAGCTCCCAGGTTGAACTGAGCTCATCTCAGAATAGTTTGCTGTACTCGTAACTTCTGTGATCAAACTAGGCTGAAATCAGGAAGATGTTTGTGCATTTTGGCTGCTTCCTGTTGTATATCAGTATAATCAGAATGTCTCTAATTGCATTTAAAGAAGGAGTTAGAAAAGTCCTGAGATCATACTTGACCTTGCCTGTGTCCTGCATCAAACAGTCCATCTGTATTGCATATCAGTGTTTTTGTTCAGGGTCTCTGGTCAGTTAGGTGTGAGGTGGGTCAGAGTGACTGGAAATGGGTGTTTAAAGAGTTGGCTCTGCAATTCTCAAGCCTGATGTGGCGAGAGAGGAAGCTTGCTGGGACAGGGCTAATGGGGGGTCTGGGCTGAAGGTCATGGCAGATGTCTGGCAGTTCCTGAGCTATGCGCGAAGGACTGTCCAGCCTAGCCCCCATACCCCAGCAGTTTCAGCCGAGCCAGCTCCCCGCTGTGCCTGCGCCGCTGAGGGCATTTGGGTCGTGTGCTGTGGCTGTTCCCCTTGTGCCTCAAGGGGAGCAGCCACAGCACACGCCCCAAACGCCCTCTGACCCACCTCACACCCATTTCCAGTCACTCTGACCCACCTGGAGCAACGGTTTTAGCAACGAGGGTTGCTAGGAGACCGGGTGCTGCCTCTCAAAAGGCGAGGAGGGCTTGCGACACCAGATCCAGTCCGAGAGCTAGGAACCACAGCTCCATCTCCAGAGCCAGATCCACATCCAGTCCTGGAGCTGGGAACCACAGCTCCATCTCCAGGACCAGATCCTGCTTGGACAGCAGAGTCCACCTCTAGAACTGTGCCCAGTCTGGCTTCAAGGACAATTGGGACTTTTGCCAGATCTGGGCCCATACCTTTTTTGTCTCCATCGAATCCTGTATCCATGCCTGTACCCTTGTCTCAGTTTAGTTCTGTTTTTGTACCCATATCTGTCCCTGTATTAGTTCCTGTGTCCGTTCCTGTTCCCATTCCTGTGTCTGTTTTTTTCATCCCTGTTCCTGTCACTGTTTTTGTCAGTCCCAGTCTGTGTGTTTATCCCAGTTCCATTTCCTAATCCTGTCCCGTCCTCCATCCAGTCTCCAGGCCCATCTCCTTTGTTTTCTACACAGCCTATTTGTCCAGCTCTTGTCAAGTCTTCGGTTCTGTCACCTGTGTCCTCTGTACAGCCCCAAGTTCCCCTGATCCAGTCACCTATTTTATCCCCAGTCTCGTCTTTATCTCATGTCATGTCTCATGTTCCCCAAATGCACCACTTCTGGTCATCTGTCTTGTCTCCTGTTTTGTCTAGTTACTCTTATGTCCAGTCATCTATGCCTCATGTCCCTTCTCCTGTCCTGTCTAATGTTTCTTCAGTCTGTTCCCTAGTCCAGTCTAGTTTGTCTAATGTCTTCCAGTCACCTCTCCTGTCTAATATATCTTCTGTCTTGTCACCGGTTTTGTCCCCTTAGTCCAAGTTCTGAATGTTCCCTGTCAGTTTCTGGTCCCTCTCCTTCATCAACTCTAGGGAGTCTAGTTTTACACATGCCAGAGTTGCGCGTCGGGAGGGGGGCCTACTGTCATGTCTGTCTCTTGCCAGCCCTGTCTTCCCTGTCAGTTTCCCCATGTGCTCCTTAGCACATGGTTTGTGTTTGTTTTGGTTCTGTCTCCTCCCTTGCTCCGCACATTCCCACCTGTGTCTGATTTGTGACCCTGCCCCCTCATTATCATTCCCAAGTGTGCTCAATGTCCTGTTGTATTTAAGACCCTTTGTCTCATTCTGTCTTTGTCAGTTCTTTTGTTTCTGTTGCTGGTCTGTTTTTGTTAACAACCTGAGTTGTTAGCCAAGTGAGCTTTTGTTTGTTTGTACTTTGTTCCCCAACTCTGTAAGTAAGTGTAGCTTGTTTTTGGTTTGTTTTTGTAGTCTTTGTTTTTGTAGATCTTTGTACATTTGGTTAGTTTGTTTGTCTAGGTTTAGTGTATTTTTGTATTAGTTAGGACTCCCCAGTTTTTGTATGTTAGTATCCCCGCTTTGTTTATCTATTTCATTAAATTCCTGACCCCTGCATTTGCCTCCACTCCCTCGTCCTTATTCTGGCTGCTCACACATGACAGGTACATCAGTTATACATTAGTGAACATATAAATGAGAAACTCTCTAATAAAAAGACAAACGAGAAACTATCTAATAAAAAGACAAACAAGATAACAACCAACTTCTCCGCAAACAAAACTCACATTTAAGGAACCTTTAACCTTTAGGAACACTAACTACAGTTAGTACCCAATTAGATGCAGAAGTGAAAACAGCACAAGCTAACATAAATAGTAAAGATGTGATGGAGAACTAACTGGATTCAGCCACATCATTTACTGTTGTATATTTGTGTATATTTTTAACAGAAAATACTGGCCTGTGAGAAATACATTCACACACTTTTTGACTTACGTTATTACACATTATATGGACAAAAATATTGGGACACTTGCTCATTTGATGTTTCTTCTTAAATCAAAAAGAATCTTCTGAAGTTTCTAAAGTTTCACCTGCTTTTGTTGGAGAAGCCCTCTCTATTTATAAGGGAAGATTATCTACTAGTGTAATCCGTGCCTCGTTTTAAACAATGTAAGCAAGGGCCCTGAAGCTGGTGGATACAGTAAGAGAAAAGGTAACACAGATGGTTGTAAATGGTGTGTGGACCCACAGTTTACACCTCAGATAATTAAAGTGCTGAAATAAACAGAAGCGCTTCCTCTCAGTGTATCTCAGTGATCCTGACCTTGCAGCCAGCAAAAGGGTGCAGAAGAGGGCACAACGATGAATCTAAATCAGGAGCAAGTCAGCCACCACTGTTTGCACCACTACAGAAGTGCTCAAACAAAGTCTTTCTCTAAACCTTCTGGAAAATGCAGCATTATTGTTGTATATGGATAATTTGTTGACTGCAGCACCTACAATAGAGCTGTGTCAGCAAGCCACTTTGTGTCTACTCAGATATTTGGTGAAAGGTACACAAAGTGAGTAGGAATAAATTGCAATGTTGCCAAAAGGAAGTAACCTTCATTGACCACATAATCACAGGGAGTACACACAGACTCTTGGAAAACAGAGCTCAAGCTATTATAACCATACCTAAACCACAGACAAAAAAGCAATTGCTCTCATTCCTTGGGATGTGTTCTTGCTGCCGGATGTTTATACCCTCATACACAGAACTTCAAGGTCCTTTAATGAGACATAGTAGCATATTCTCTTATAACAGTCCTTGTACTGCACGCAGTACATCAGATACTGCAAGATCAGAAAGTGTCGCATTTGTCATCACAAAGGTGGTTACATTACCACATCACCTTACACAACATCAAGCAAGGGGACTGGGTTCTGGTGAAGGATCTTATGAGACAGAAGTGGAGTCATGTCAGGAGGACAGGACCACATCAGGTGCTCCTGGTAACTCACACAGCAGTGAAAATAGAAGGTAGAGGGATGTGGGTACATTGTGTGGCACAATGTAAGCAAGCGCCAAAGGGTTTCGCAATAACCACAGGTAGTGACACCCCAACTGACTGCGGATTAGGGCATTGAAGGTATAACCTGTTCTTTCAGCACTCTGAGCCATCAAGAAACCTACAAGATGGGTGTGCCACTACTTGTGATGTTAGGATATTGCCTCCTGGCACAGGTTGCAGGACAAGGGATGGAAACCAGTAGGAAAAAAACATTTTGACTAGACATTAGGTACACCGCACAGTATGGTACACCGGGGAGGGTGCAGCAGTAAGTTACTCTGGGCCCATGCATTTGATAAACCACTGAAACAAGTGGTCAAAGCAAATGTTGACCACAATGTGACCGTGTTGTGCAAAATACTCAAGCAATAAAAAGCATTTGTGGGACCTGCTGACAAAGTGAGAAATAAAGCAGATGTGCAACCTCAGACTGGTACAAGATCATGTAGATGGCAATAGGCTGCAGCTGCAATTGCATGGCAGATGGAATACCACTTTACCAAGTGGCAACTATCAGTAATGCATAGAACAACCAAGTGTTGACAGTGGTTAGTGACACATCAGCAGCTATAGGGCTGTGAACGTGGAACAGCAAGCAATTAGAGTGGCTTTACGGCAGCACCGAATGGTCTTGGACCTGTTAACTATGAAAGAAGGAGGTGTTTGTACTATGATTAACACTGCATGCTGTTTCTATATTCAACATTTAAAAGATAATGTTACAAGCTACATTGAACATATGAAGAATGTGCTCACAAGACAAACTAAATACACTAACTAAATACAAACAACAGAGCTGACTAAAACAGAACATAAACCAGTAACAAATAGAAACAAAGAACCAATGACTACATACACAGTTAGCATAACAGTGGACTGAACAAGACAGACTGAAACAAAGGGACTTAAATACAAAACACTGGACACACCTGAAATGACTGATTACAAAGGGGCAGGGTAACAAATGAGACACAGGTGGGAATGGGCGGAGCAAGGGAGGAGACAGAACCAAAACAAACACAAACTATGTGTTAAGGAGCACATGGGGGAAACTAACAGGGGAGACAGGGCTGACAAGACACAGACATGACAAAATGTACTTAGATTAATCATGTTGATGATAAATCATGACATTTTGTTCACCACTACATTAATAGCATATTCATATAAGCTAATTATTTATTAATAAAAAGTATTGATATTAGTATTGGTGATACTGGCCCTGTATTCACTTAGTATCAGATCAGAATTTGCCTAACCTCATGACACATTGTCTCACAACCCTTCTCTTTTTTTTGCCAAAACAATAACATAACTGTTGCCCACCCCTGCACCCTGGGTTCAATCCCCAGGTGGGGTGATCTGGGAAGTTTCTGTGTGGAGTTTGCATGTTCTCCCCATGTTCGCGTGGGTTTCCTCCATGTACTCCAGTTTCCCCCACAGTCCAAAGACATGCATGATAGGTGACTCTAAAGTGGCCCTTAGTACATGTGTGCGCCCTACGATGGATTAGCGCCCTTTTGGTTGTTTCCCGTCCTTGCGCTCAGAGTTGCCGGCTGGGCACTGGCTCACCCGTGACCCTATTCAGGAATAAGTGGTTCGGAAAATGAATGAATGAATAAATGTTTTCAAGCACCACAGTCAAAATGTTGGCATTTGGGTCCACCCAGCAGCACCCAGGGGATTAAACACACATTTTATGGCGATTGCCATAAAATGGACTCTCTCAAGGGGTCCTTCTGAGGGATAATGAGCAGACCTTGGGTCAGATCATTCAACAGCTAAAAGATCTGCTATTCAGGAGCTGGCTAATATTACTAGGATGGGTCTTTCAACCCTCCCTCCTGCCATGCCAGCCCCCGCTGCCTCAAGTATGTGCCCGTGGTATTACCTCCCACTGTGAGTTACAGTGGCGAACCTGGGAGCTGCAGAGGGTTCCTTCTCCAGCATTCACTGGTGTTCCAGCTGGCCCTTTCCCATTATCCCTCAGAGGCAGCCAAGGTGGTATATATGCTCTCTCTGTTTTCTGAGCAGGCCCTAGCTTGGGCAACATCCCTTTGGAAGAGTGGGTCTGCCTTCACCGATTCCATGAGGTGCATCTTTGAAAGTCCAGTGCAAGGCACTGAGGCCACATCTGCACTGCTCAACATGCATCAGGGCTCACTCTCAGTCATCGATTACACCATCATGTTCCGAACATGGGTGGCTGAGAGTGGGTGGAACCCTGAGGCCCTCATGTCAGTATAGCAGCAAGGCCTTAATGAAGATCTTAAGGACCTGCTGGCTACTAGTGAGCCCTGTACAATGCCACTCTGGTCCTCAATAACCACCCCCATGAGAGGCATTGGGCCAGCAGGAGAGCTCCACAGCTCCCTGTGCTATTTGTGAACCTCCACGCCGCAGTCAGGATGCAGCTCCTAGCCCAGGGGAGAGCCCATACAATTAGGCCATGCCTGCCTGAGTGCTCAGGAGGCCAAACAGTGCTGCCAGTAGGGAGCTGCATGTATTGTGGGGACACAGGTCACACCCTCGCCCAATGCCCGGTCCAGCCATTAAAAGGGCAGGCGTACGCCTGGTAGGGGGCTCCAGGGTATGCCTGCTAATAAGCCCCAGCACAAGTGGTTTATTCCCACCGGTGACCTTAATCTGGGGGAAATCCACAAGGGAAAAATGCGTCTGGGCATTTGTTGACTCAGGCATGGTAGGAAATTTTATGGACATCAGGCTGGCTAGGAGGTAGGGTTGGCCACAGAGCCTCTGGTTCCACCAGTGCTCGTGGCTGCCATTGATGGGTTTCCCCTTAGGTCTGAGGCAGTTCAAGACCAGACAAAACCCATTATTATGAAGACAGGTCGGCACACGGAACACCTGTCATTCCTCTTAACACCTGCGCCTGACCTAGCTATATTATGGGTTACCCATGGTTAGTGCGGCATAATCCACAGATCGACTGGCTCTCTAAATCCATCCTAAACTGGGGGGTCCACTGCCAGGTCTCATGCTTAACTCCTGAGCATTTGGTCCCCAGACATAGTGCCAGTCGATCTTCTTAAAATGCCCAAGCAGTACCATGACCTCAAGGAGGTCTTTAGCAAGCAAAAGATGGAGGTCCTCCCACCTCATCGGTCATGTGACTGTGCTATCCACCTCCTACCGGGTACCACCCCCTCTAGGGGCCATCTCTTCTTGGGGGCCCAAGAGGGAGGCAATGGAGAAGTACATTCAGGAGGCATTCGTTCTCACCTGTGGGGGTCGGATTCTTTCAAAATCATCTTTCAAAATTAAGTTATACTGTAACCAGAGCTCCACTGGCTGGATTTTTTTACATACCAGCCCACAAATGATGAGGTTTGAGCCCTCTCTCATTGGCCCACTGGGAATCTTCTAGGTTCTCCCGATGGCCATTCCATCCCTGGTTGTATCTCCACTTAAATGGTTAATAACATAAGATAAAAAACAATACTTTAAAATATTTAATTTAATAAGAGTAATAAAAGGTCTTGACAAGACAGAATACATGTGTGTGAATGAGAGGGAGGCCGGTGGAAAGGTGAAGCTGCAAGGAGTAGAGGTCATAAAGGTGGATGACTTCAGATATCTTGGGTCAACCATCCAGAGCAATGGACAGTGCAGAAAAGAGGTGAAGAAGAGGGTGCAGGCAGGATGGAGAGGGTTGAGATGGGTGTCAGGGCTGAGGTGTTACAGAAGGATAGCAGCGAGAGTGAAAGGAAAGGTTTACAAGACAAAAGTGAGACCTGCTATGATGTGAGACTGTGGCTCTGTCTAAAAGACAGGAGGCTGAGCTGGAGGTGGCGGAGATAAAGATGTTGAGATTTTCTTTGGGAGTGACAACGATGGACAGGATTAGAAATGAGCAGATCAGAGGGACAATGAAGGTGGAGCAGTTTGGAGATAAAGCCAGAGAGGCCAGGTTGAGATGGTTTGGCCATGTGTTGAGGAGGAATAGTGGATATATCGGACAAAGAATTTTGGAGATGGAGCGGCCGGGTAGAAGGAAAGAGGAAGACCTCAGAGAAGGTTTATAGATGTAGTGAAGGTGGACATGGAGATGGCTGGTGTAACAGTAGAGGAGGCAGGGGATAGGGCAAGATGGAGGCAGATGGTCTGCTGTGACGAACCCTAAAGGGAGCAGCTGAAAGAAGAAGGCTTGCGCCATTTAATCACTGTTGTCACAGTGATTATGTATGATGATTTATCAGAGAATGATCAGAATCAGCAGAGGATATATATCATTATAAATAGTGTTAGGAAAAGTTAGATGTATACAAGTTAGTTGCATTAACTAGACACCATACTTCCACAATGTACACTCCAGCCACTGGGGGGGGTCTCTCTTCTGGAGATCCTGAAGTGGAGTCTTTAAAGGAAGGCCTCTGGTATGGGATCGAGGCCTGGTGCAGGAGTGAGGCCTGGACCTATTCAAGATGGTGGAAGTTTTGTAATCCCTCTCCTAGCACATGGGATGAAGTGTTGCACCTTTTTGTTTTGTCTGCTGCCTACCCTTTTCAACCTTCTCTCTGTAAGCGTGGGCTGGCCGGCTATGGAGTCAGTGCTTGGGTTGTTCAAGGATCTCAGGTAAGACGAGGAACCCTCCCCAGTTCTCATTCACTCATTAGCCTCATGCACCTTACTTCCACATTGGGTAACCACAACACATAGTCATTAGGCTAGGGACTCTAGTTAACTGACCTTGAATTCCTCTAGACAGCTTGTTGTGTAAAGGGGTTAACTAGTGGTTCGTAACAATAGTTCATCAGCATTCTTGCACGTTCTGATCCATTCTTAACCTAGTGTGTTGTGTTCATGTGAACACAGTTACTGTAGTAAAACAAAAACAAATAAACACAGTAAAATATAATAGCTCTGCTGCTGCTGTTTCTCAGAATCAAGCACTGATAAAAACATGAGCTCAATAACATGTGAAGCTGAGGATATAATAACCACAAAAGAAATTGCTGAAAGTTTAAGTTTTCATAGAGAGCAGGGCTGGGTGATATGACAAACTCATACCTCATGACCTTTAGAACTCTAGATTTTTGTAGTTTCATGTACAGTTTTGTGGGATGTTTTCATAGATTGTCATCCTTTTTATTCACAAATTTTGTATTCATTGTACTTCAAACGTACTTGTGCCTACAATTTGTTTTGGCTTACAGGGACTACATAACAGTTTGTATCTCAAATCCTTTTGAAAATTAATAATTCAGAGTGTATTTGACCTGAAAATGCAAGAATGTTGAACTATTTATAATGATCTTGGGTTGTAAGAGTTAAGAGAAATGGTGATATATGATAGAATATTATGAAAACCTTCCCAAAGTCTATTGTAAAAGTATCACTATTTATTTAAGTTTTATTTAAGTCAGGTTTGATCAGTCATATAAAATATGTTTTGAAACAGTAATTGGACATTCAGAGAATTTTGGTCATATCAGCCACTACGTGAACAGACTTTGGCTTCCGTCATCAACAGCACAAAATGATTTGAAAAGACTGTATTTGATACATTCACATACTCTTGAAAATATTAGATCTGGGTCACATTATAGGACTCTTTTCGTTTCTCATGCACTATTGTCTATATTGTATACTGTAATATAGTCTGTATGTTATATATTCTATATATTTATATAGTGCTGCTTCTACTAAATTATTTTTTTTCTGCCTATCTTCTGCTTACTGTACTGATGCTGCTACTGGAACCTTAATTTCCCTGAAGGAACCCTCCCAAGGGATTAATAAAGTTCTATTCTATTCTATTCTACATTAAGGTAAACAATCTGATTGGAGTCATTTCACAGTTAAAGTGCTTTGCACACACACAAAGACCAGGTCTGGTCCTTTGAGCAACATTCTGCTAGCAGGTCCAGTATTTGCAAGAATGAATATGTTGCAGAATCTTCTTAAGTAACGGATACTAATATTTCCTCTCTGATGTCGGAAGGAGAGCAATATCTGAACTGTGTTTTAAATCAAGTTTTTGACCTTGGCACCAACGATAGTATTTTACAGTTGGTTTTCATCGTGATTAGGCCCTCCAGACACCCAAATGTATGAGCAGAAACTTAACCAGAAGAACTAAACAGACGTTTGTGTTCATGTAAACACAGTTACTGTAGTAAAACACAAGCACATAAACACAGTAAAATGTAACAGTTTACCTGCTAATAGGATGAGAATCACTGATGCTGTAAAACCTGTTGAAATCGTGGACGACATCATACTTGAGGGTCTGGTAAGTAGTGGACAGATCCAGCATGAAGATTAGACAGAGTTTCCTTTGGCATTTAAACTGGGATGTAATTCATTTGGAAATTAGTGAATTGTAGCAGTTTTTGTGCTGTATTATAATTCCTCACACATTGAAGAGATCAATATAGATACCTAAATAGATAGGCTATGTTCAAAACATCAGTCAGACATACAGAGGGTCTGCAGTGACCATTTAGATGATGCAGAAAAACTCCTTATTCTTCTAATATCAGTCAAATTTTGAATCAATGTTCACATGTTTTCTATTGAAAATTTTTAAAGGAATATCAATATCAATATCATGAACCTGAACTCCACCATGAGTTCTGCTTAAACACTCCTCATACAGTATTTTAACTCGTAACCTGAACCTGAAATTCACATTTTTCGCACATTTACTGTCAAGAAGATGTGAAGTGGGAGAATTATGTTCTGCTTAATTCTTTTGGACAGTGTGTTAATGGTGATTCCTCAAATGGACTCATTCCCTCATGGCTGCATGCAGACAGTGAGGTTTGTTTCTTTACATGTATGTTCTGATGTGCATTTATATTTAATATTACAGATGGTATTAGTATGAATGTGTGCTTGGTTTGTACATTACGTATTTGAATAGTTTGACAGTGGATTTGATGACTGTGAAGTGCAATATATGCAATAAATCCATCTGTAACTGAAGAACAAAGGGGTCCTGTATTTCATGGAGGGAGTGAAAATGGTGGTCTCATCATTGTGTGATTTACTATCAGTGAGCAGCTTGGAAAACCACTATAAAAACCACTTCCAGTTTAACTAAATCCCAGTTTAAATGCCAAAGGAGCCTCCCAGCAGAGAAGCAGAGAACCTCACCTGATCCATCAACACCAGCTCCATAACCAATAAAGCCCAGCAGCGCCTCTAATTCCTGCGGAGCCTGAGGAGAGCACATGTTCCACCACCCATCCTCACCATGTTCTACAGAGGGACTATAGAGAGCACCTTGAGCACCTGCATTAACGTCTGGTTTGGGAACTGCACCATCACGGATCGCAAGCGGATAGTGAGGACAGCCCGAGAAGATCATTGGAGTCTCTCTGCCCCAACGACATCTACACCTCTCGTTGCATCCGCAAAGCCACCAGCATTGTGGAAGACCCAACCCACTCCTCACACAGTCTCTTCACTCTGATGCCGTCTCACAGAAGATACCGGAGGATCTGAGCCTCCACCACCAGACTCTGCAACAGCTTTGTCCACCAGGCAGTCAGACTCCTCAACACACGGAGACAGAGCTGAACCATCCAACACTCCTCACACCCACAGTCACACAGGGACTGAACTGAATCCCACACCACTCCTCACTCCCACACCAAGGCCGTATCAAACAAAAAGACTGTACTCTACACACCCAGCACTCTACTCACACACACACTCAACACACAGAGACACATTCTTATCCTTATCAGCAATATTTGCTGCTCACTCAAACTATTAACTCTCTACCTCAGTACCTGCTGTTATCATGTACACCTATATGTTACAGTATGTTACATATCTCTTGCACCTTATTCTCACCACGAACATTTCATTTCATTATACCATTCGGTATTGCACTGTCCTGTCCTGTCTGTTAAATTGTCTCTTGTTTGCTGTATTTATTGTATTTATTGTATTTATTGTATTTATTGTAGTGTTTGCACTCTATGTTGTCCTACTGTATTGTTGCTCCATGTTGCACCTTGGTTCCAGGGGAACGTAATTTCATTGCACTGTGTACCTGTACTCAGATGTAATGACAATAAAAAAGCCTTGACCTCGACCTTGACCTTCTGGAAGGTTCTCCTCTCTCCACAGAGCAATGTTGGAGCTCTGTCAGAGTGACCATTGGTTTCTTGGTCTCCTCCCTGACAAAGGCCCTCCTACCACGATCACTCACTTCCTGAAGAGTCCTAGTGGTTCTAAACTTTTTCTAGTTGCTCCATGTTGATGATGGAGGCCATTGTGCTCATCGGGACCTTCAATGCAGTAGACCTTTTTCTGTACCCTTCCCCAGACCTGTGTCTCTATACAATCCTGTCTCTACTGACAGTTCTTAAAACTTGGGTTGGTTGTGCTTTGACATGCACTGTCTTCTATGGGACCTTATATAAACAGGTGTGTGCCTTTCCAAATCATGTCCAATCAAATGAATTTACCACAGGTGCTCTCCATTCAAGCTGTAGAAACATCTGAAAGATGATCGGCTCAATTTTGAGTGTTATGGCAAAGGCTGTGAATATTTATGTTTTTATTTGTAATAAATTTGCTACATTTTCAAACAAACCTTTCTCACGGTCATCATTGGGTAATGTGCATAGAATTTTGAGGGGGAAAATGAATTTAATCCATTTTGGAATAAGGCTGTAACATAACAAAATGTGAAAAAAGTGAAGAGTTGTCAGAACTTTCCTGATTCCTGTATGTTAGACCAATTTAACCCATCAGATGTACTGCTGCTATGTCTACCTAGATGTATGTCAATAATGTAATATAAGAAAAATAAATTATAGATTATTTTAATAGTAATATTTTAAAAATAATATGTAAGGCTAATACTGTTAGGTGATGTGAAAGGAGTACTTTTGAGATGAGAATTCTAGTTGATTTCATAATTCAGTCTGTCTATTTAATTGGTTGTACCCAAAAATGTCTTGTATTTTTCTTAGAGCCGAAAATCTGCACTTTGTGGTCAGTTACATGTGGTTTCATAGGCTTCAAAACTCAGGATCACAATAACCTACAGACATGGTACACATATAACATAATTACTTCACAAATTTCCAACTGAAATAAATCCCAATGTCTAAGGAGCCTTCCAGTGTATGTTTAATGCTCAGTCTATGTGTACATGCTCTATCTGCATGCAGACTCCAACTGATCAGCATGCTAATGACATCACTGGCCTAGACATGAAAATGAATAGGTTTACTCTCTTTTATTGCTCACACAGTGTTCAAATTTCTGAATAAAATCCTGAGAAGATAATACTGCTACATACATAAATAACAAAAATAATGATGAAAAATCAGGGTTTTTTTTGGACTACTGTCACGCATTCTGTCAATTATTTTAAATAGCCATGTCAATCTAATAATTACAAATAACAGGATTTCTGAGATGTAAAGTGTTTATCAGTCCTTATAAGCCAAAAAAAAAAAAAAAACATTAGCTGCCTCTCTTAATCTGTAGTCATTTTATATATTCAAACAGAGACACACTATCTACATTATCCATCTCACACACACACACTGAGGAATAGGTATTATAAACCCTAAACCCTGCATAGAGGGGTTCAGTGAATTTGGAGTGGAGTGTGTGTAAGTGGGTTTGTATGCATGTATTAGATGAGATCCTGTAATCAAAGGAGATGCCGTAGAACGACAGAGTGCCAGTGAGACAGTCCACATACACACCTACTCTCCTACACCAACTGGGAACAGCAAAGACAGCAGTTTCTTTGTTATTGTGGTAGACAGAGTAATAGGAATCACGAAAATGTCCTTTCTTCAGTGCGAGCATCTTGGGCCTTTGGGACTGCTTCTCAGAGCACTCCAGACTCCAGGACTTTTCGTTGCGTCCAAACACACAGTCAGTACTCCCTCCTTTCCTGCTGATTGTTTTATATGTCAAAGCCACATCAACTCTTCTATCACTCCACTCTGCCTCCCAGTAACAGCGTCCAGTCAGGCTCTTTTTACATAGCACCTGCTGATGCACATCAAACCTCTCTGGATGATCAGGATATGACTGCTGATCTCTCACACACACCACTTTTCTGTTCTCCTTACACAAGGAGAGGTGTTTGTGTGCTGTGTTTGGGTCCAGTGTGAGTTCACAGGCATCTAAACACAAGAAGAGACATTAGAGACACAATGCAAACTGTGTGTGTTTGTGTGTGTGTGTGTGTGTCAGTGGGAGAGAGAGAGAATTAGTGTACATACATTTCTTAAGTCCCGGTCTGATCCTGTTTTTCCCTCCATGTTCCACTCTAAACACACACATACAGATCGTGAGACAGTAGAAAATGAAAACTGTGACTTTGACTTAATGAAAATATTGACTTTTCTGGCAGGTCTGGATAATCCAGCGATAGGTCCAAAGCCAGAGCGAACTGTACATGCGTTCCATAGAGTCCAGAAAATTAATGAAGGACTCTTCCCCCCACGTCTCCCCCTTGTCTCAAGTTAGAGAGTTAGTGTCTTGAATTAATTTGACTTATTATCTGTCCTTCAGGACATGAGCAGCAGAAAAACCCTAACACTTGTGATTGTTCTTCTCAAGGTTGGATTGTTAATAAATAATAGACTAGTAACCATAGCCACAGGAAGGTAGAGGTGGGGGTGCAGAAGGAGGGTTGACTTTCCACATCCCTAGACGCAAGTATGAACAAGTATGAACCAAAAAGTGAACAAACTCATGTTATATTAATAGTCTAGTGTTCATTTAAACCTAAACACACCAATACTCTCTGATACTCTCATACAGCCAATTTCATTATTACACATGGATACTGGTCTCGATTTATACAGTATCTATTATCTGTCTGTCTCTCTGTCTGTCTGTCTGTCTGTCTGTCAATTCATGGGTCAGCCAAATATTAACATGTGTATTATTCATTAGTTAAAAGAATCACAGCAATGTTCCAAATACATAAAAAAATAACAAAAGGAATTATTGTCATCTTTTAATGTTTAACAATGGGGGAAAATTATATCTTTCAAAACCAATATTTAGTAGGCTACAGTAAAGAATATAATTTTGGGGTTATTGTTTTTTTTTACAATAATTACATTTATTTATTTATTTGTTTGTTTGTTTGTTTGTTTGTTTATGATATTGAATATGTGCCTCAGGTCCTGTGTACAGTTATCTCCTGTTGCACAGCAATAACAATCTACTAATCAGTCATTAATCAAAATATTAAGCTTATTGATGGAAGGGCTAATGAAATATCTTAATGAATTAATCCCTAAATATATGCACAGAATTGAATGATGTGAACAAAGTATCATATTACTATTTATTTTGTTTTAGTTGTTTTAGCTGACCCAAAATAATTTTCTGTCTTTGCTACTTGTTTCATGTAATGTTTAATAAATAAATAAATAAACTATTAAAGGTAGCATCTTTAGTAGCACATACACACACACACCTCTGAAAAAAAGCTATCCTTACCTCAATGTGTTCAGTGAACATTGTGGATCTTCCAGTCTAGCAGAAAGCAGTTTCATTCCTGACTTTCCTGGGTGGTTGTAGGTCAGATCCAGTTCTTTCAGGCCTGATGGGTTTGAACTCAGAGCAGAAGCCAGAGACAAACAACCTTCCTCTGTGATCATACAACCAGACAATCTGTAGAGAGGGAGGAGAAAGAAGAAAAATGAAAATGATGATAAGTATTGAACAAATTTTATATTTATATATATATATATATATATATGAGAGAGAGAGAGAGAGAGAACAATTATAAACAACTAAACATAAATTTTTTTTTGTTTTTTTCCCCACTGTACCAAAATCATACTGAACCATTAGGTTACTGTGTTGTGATGTGTTTTATGTAAACATGACTTAGTGTACCATTACACTCCTAAATATATATAAATAAAATTGAAAAATTACAGAAGGTTGACCTGAGCAGCTGCAGTTTATGATTTGAACTCCTTAGTCCAACTGAGAGCAGATGCACTCCTGAATCCTGTATATCATTGTTACTGAGGTCCAGCTGTTTCAGGGAGGAGGATTCTGACTGTAAAACTGACTGCAGATTGTCGCAGGAGAGTTCACTGAGTTTGCACATAGCAAGGCTGTAAAAGAAGAGTAGATACAATACATTTTACAGTATTAAGTATTTCCTATTTGGGCAGAAATTGGTTTGACATGGGGAGGTGGGGTAAAGTAATTCCTGTCTGAATGTGCTAGACTACTATCTCCTGTAAAACAAGCTGTAAAAATAACCTCAGATTGTATTAGTCCTGTGCGAATAATAATAATGTGAATAAGTATTCCCTTATATCCTCTGAAAAGGAGTGTTTAACTGTGTTTCTCAGTACTGAGGTAGTGAGAAGTCATTAAGTTTCATTGTTCATGATACCTTGGGTTGTTCAAGTCAGAGACAAATATACCTTCTGTGAATGTGGGCAAAATGGCTGGCTGTGCATGAAATGCCCACAAACGTTCAAAATTAATATTTTTATTTACACCCATAATTTTATTTTTAATTTCTAATTGTTATTGCTTATTTTGTGTTTCATTTCCTATCCTTACCATTTGAGATGTGATTCTTTGATTTGCTTTTTACTTCAGTAAACGCTTCACTGCTGATACACAGATATGTTTATTAATCTTCTACAAAAGACCATTCACAAAGTGCTACCAGTGTTTCTTGCAGATTTCTGTAGTGGAGCTTGGAATTTAAAATCAACATCAAATAAACAGATTCAGTAGCTAGAAACAATGACCTGAGTGACTCCAGTTTACAGTGTGAACTTTCCAGACCAGCACAGAGCAGCTCCACTCCTAAATCCTGTATGTCATTGTTACTGAGGTCCAGCTCTTTCAGGAACTGGATTTCCGATTCCAAAACTGACCGCAGGGTTTCACAGGACTGTTCAGTGAGTTTACACATATTGAATCTGTAAAATAAGAGTAAGTGGAGCACATCATATACATGGCTTCATCCAGGTCTTATTTGAGAACCTTAGCAATATCAAATATATCATAGACTGACTACAGAATGGAGCTGAATCTCACTGTTTGTTTCTTAGAGGATTGCCGACCAGTTCCCTCTTAAAAGGTTTCTTAAAGTTCTAAGCAGAACCATGACAATTTAAAAGAACAATTTGAATGACTGCAGTTCTTTGCCAGATAAATGTGTTCTTTGCTATGATGGACAACAATTTGAAATAGAAAAATAGATACAACTCAAAGAACATTTTCTGTACTGCATAGAACTCTTTTTACTTAATGTACTATAAAAATAGACACTGCTGGGTCTACACAAAGTGCTGTTGCATTACGCTCCTAGTAATTTATTAAAGTTCTGATTATTTGATCATTTGAGTACACTACTACCTGGTTTAGTCTCAAGCATTCAAATCTTGATGTGAGATCAAAGTGATTTGCCTATTTTATCAGAGGAAATAATGATAATACGTAATCCAATTCAACTTTACTGTTATTGTACCAATACAGGGTTCTACAAACTTTTGGTAGGTATTGTCCAATGCATACCAGGATCAACTCACAACCTGCTCTGATCAAGATGTGTAGCCATCAAAATTTGGTTTTGTCAAGTGTCTTATGATTATGTCTCAGATTCTTATGTTTGTCCCATATTTCTGCTTCCAACAATTATTCACTTCACCTGAATATGATAAAGCTGTGGCTGATCTGATAATGGAATCACCGACCTGAGTATCTCCAGTTTACAGTGTGAACGTGTTAGTCCAGCAGAGAGCAGCTGCAATCCTGAATCATGCAGCTCATTGTTACTGAGGTCCAGCTGTTTCAGGGAGGAGGTTTCTGACTGTAAAACTGACCTCAGAGTGTCGCAGGACAGTCTGCTGAGTTTACACGTTGCAAGTCTGCAAACAAAGAGTAGATACAGCACGTCTCATATAATCACAAGGAAAGGTTTCATAAGTGCAATTAGGAACACTGACCTGAGTATCTCCACCTTACAGTGTGAACTCATCAGTCCAGAAGAGAGCAGCTCCATTCCTGAATCCTGCAGATTATTGTTACTGAGGTCCAGCTCCTTCAGTGCTGAGTCTGAGCTGAAAACTGATGCCAGAGCTGGACAGCTTTCGCTACTGAGGTTGCAGTGACCCAACCTTCAGAATAATATGGGTTTAGTTTTCACACTTATACACTTCAGACGATAGGAGTGCAGATACATTTGTATCTGTTCTCCCAAATTAGAAAATCATAAAGAATATTCATAATTAACTTAAATTATAACCTCATTTTACTTGTGAAAAATGCAGTTTGTCATATTATTAGAATATTGTATCAGCTAAATAAGAGTTTTTGGCATTGTGGGCAGATGCAGAGTCTTGGAAGGAAATCAGCATCTCCATATAGCTTGTTAGCAGATGGAAGCATGAAGTGCACTGAAATAGTAGATGCAGCGTTGACTCTAAACTTGATAAAACACAGTGGACCAACACCAGTAGATGACAGCCCCCTAATCCATCACAGACTGTGGAAACTTCTCACTCTGAGAACAGCCAGCAATCCAAACAGCAGTGAATGTTCCCACAACTATGACTAATATTACTTACAAGTTCTAATAAATTTTAGCAAAAACTTGTTTATTTAATGTTCAAAGAACATGAATGTTTTTTCACATAATGTTTGTATAAGGCTAAATGTTAACTAAGATCAACTGCAGTGCTCAGAAAATACAGAAACCAGAAATTATGACACAAAAGGGAGCAATATGTTTGTTCAATTTATTTGTTGCATTTATTATAAATGCAGTTTTCCCTAAAAACTGCCTGCCACCATTGCATAATTTCTTCCTTCCAATAGAATAGCTAACAGATGAGTATTGCACTGTAGCCAATTTTGTCCTCTCCCTCCAGCTTCTGATGGCAAACAACGTGACCTGGTATTCAGACCTGCAATCCTTGGATCATAGTGCTAGTGCATTACACTGCTGAGCCACTGGGAGGGCAGAAACATAAGCATTTCTACACTGTAGCTTGGTAATACTGACCTCTGAAATTTTTAAATATTAAAAATGATACGTACAGTGCTTTTTCTGTGTTTTTCACCACTGGCAGAAGTTTCATTAGTCCTTCATCTGAAGGTCTATATTTCTTCAGCTCAAACTTCTCTTTAGTTTCCTCTGATATCAGCAGCACAAACACCAGAGCTGACCACTGTGTAGGTGAGAGTATTAGTTTCAGGACATCCCCTGAATTCAGGTATTTCTGAATTTCAGTGGTGAGTGAATTGTCTTTCAGTTCACTCAGGCAGTGGAGGAGAGTCATGCTTCTACCAGATGATATGTCCTCGTTCAATTTCTTCTTTATGTAGTCTGCTGTGGACTGAACACTTTTATCTTTGGCTTTGATCTTCAGACTTGGCAAAAGTTCAGCTAGAACTTGATGACTGTCCTCCATCGAGAGGCCGAGGAGGAAACGGAGGAACAGATCCAGATGTCCGTTTTCACTCTGCAAAGTTTTCTCCACAGCACACTTGTGGAGATCGGATATGTTCTTAGTCTTCCATCGAAACTTGTTCCAGAAGGTCTCAGTTTTGAACATGTTGGCTTTTTTGTTGCAGTGTGAGTGATGCACAAACAAAGCTGCAAGGCTTTCCTGAACACTAAGGTGCACAAAGCTGAAAATGTTGCTTTTAGAAATACCATCCTGCTGGCGGAAAATCTGCGTACACAGTCCTGAGAACACAGTCCCATCTCTGACATCAATGCTGCACTTTTCAAGGTCCTGCTTATAGAAGACAAGAGTTCCGCACTCAAGATTACAGAAGGCCAGTTCACCAAGCTTCAGAATTACATGCTCAGCATCAATAGGGTTGTTGTCCTCCTCACTGTATTTCTTTTCCATTTCATTTTTCTGCTGTAGTAAAAAGCTCATGTACATTCCAGTCAGATTTGTGGGGATGTCCTCGTGACTTTTTTTAACCATCATTGGCTGAAGGACAGTGGCAGAAATCCAGCAGAACACTGGGATTTGACACATGATGTTGAGGCTTCTTGATTTCTTTATGTGTGAAACAACTTTCATTGTCATTGCCATGTCCCTCTCAAAGTACTTACTGAAGTATGCCTCCTTTTGGTCATCACTGAATCCTTGTATTTCTGTCACCAGGTTGATGTACTCCCGGGGAATCAGGTGGGCTGCTGCGGGTCGGCAAGTTACCCAGACGAGGGCAAAGGGAAGCAACTTTCTCTTCAGAAGATTTGTGATTAGTGACCCCACTGAGGTTTTCTCAGTGATGTCTTTCACGTCCTCTTTAAAGCAAAGTGGAAAGCGGCACTCATCCAGGCCATCAAAAATAAACAACACTTTAGACTCATCTTCTGGAAGAGACTCCAGTTTAGATTTGGAACAGAATAAGCAATGATTCAGCAGTTCTATCAAACTAAATCTCTTATCTTTCAGCAGATTCAGTTCACGGAAAGGAAGAGGAAAAACCAAGCCTATGTCTTGGTTATCTTCTTCTTTTGCCCAGTTCAGTATGAATTTGTTGACCGACACAGTTTTGCCCACTCCTGCAATTCCCATCGTCAGTACTTTCCTTCTCCGTCGACTTGTACCACACTGAACTTTAAATAGATCACTGCACTTGATGCAGATCTCTTCTCGAGCAGGTCTGATGGAAGACATTTCCATTTGCATCACTTCATGCTCCTGAATTACACCTCCACTTTCATTCTGCACTATAATGAGATCAGTGTAAATATCCTCCAAGAACTTTGTATGGCCTGTCTGGGAATTACCAATTAGTATACTTTCATAGGTCTCCTTTAGGGTGGACATCAGCTGGATGCGGAGCTGTTGATCTGTTTGCAAAGACAAAAACATAATTTTTTTTTTGTGGTGTAAAGCACTTTATCAAGGGCAAGAGTCACTTCAATCAGACTAAGACGGTGTGTGTCATTAATCAATAAATAACTGCCCAAAACTAAACTAACACCACAATGAAAATGAAGAATGTGTGACCACTTCCCAAAACCAAATCCAAAAGAGAGGACTTTTTGGGAGGGAAATGAAGACACATCTCTGCTAAAAAATGTGAAGCCAGTGACCAACTCTTTTTCAGCTGCTGCCATTGCATCATCACTGGGCAGCCAATGTGCTAAGGGGAAAGTGCTTGAAGTCCCCAGCTGTGATACAACAGCTAGACAGCCTGTGCTGGGTGTGATGTGGGAAGAACATGGCCCATTTTGCTCTCTTTGACTCCAACTGCTAATGTCAAGCAGCAGGATTCAAACCTGTGATTGCTAGATCCATAGGGCAAGTGCATTAAACCACTGAGCCACTCAGAGCCCCAAGAGCTGTATTTTTTCTATTTTGATGACAGTGTGTGAATAGGTCATGATGTCAACTTGTTCTGATAAACTTTCAAAATAAACTCATGACCAAATACACTACATGTCCAAATGTTTGTGGACACCCCTTCTAATGAACGCATTCTCCTACTTCATGCTGCACCCACTGCTGACAAAGATGTGCAAATGCATACACACAGCTTGTGTATTCCCTGTAAAGAAGTACTCCCTATAAAATAGGAGCAGATAAACATATCGGCCAAATTTACTTGGAATAAAATCTTTTTAGATGGATTCCACTGAACATTAAGAAGGTTTGTCATTCTCTTTTCAAGGGTTCAAGGTTCGATTTATTTGTCACGTACATAGTTATACACAGTACAACATGCAGTGAAATGCTTCTTTACAACTGTCTGCACCCACAGACCAATAGAGGAGAAGGGAGAAGGTAGGGAGAGGGTAAACAGAATAAACAGAATAACAGAATAAATATGTGCAATCTGAGTAGAAAAAAATAAATAATAACTAACTAAATAACTCTGAGGAAGGAAATAATTTAGTGGCGGTAGGTGTGTGAATAGTTTTTGTAGGAACCCTGAGAGGAATATAAAGTGCAAAGTGTGTTGTTTGCTACATAATGTACATAATGTTGTTTTAATAGAGTGTTGGTGAAAGTTAAAGATTGAAAATCAGGCCCCCCAGACAGCCCTACCATTAGCACACTGATCAGCTCTTGCCTGTTCCATGTCTCTCAGTATGTAACTTTGTTCCTTGGCCTACCAGTTCCTCACCAGTACATTCTGTTTTAATGATATTACACACAGATGATTTTGACAATCCAACTTTTTAAAGACTGATGTCACTTATTTTTGTTTTTCAGCTTCATAACACCTTTAACAGTGACAGCTCTTCTATTCGTTTTGAAAAATGGTAACTAAAGAACGGTATTTGAAAGCTTAGAAGCCAGCTTGAGTATCTTATAGCTGCACTAATGAAGCAGTAGAACACATTTGAGTTGTCATAAACACCAGTGAAGCCAAACATCTCAAATATTACAATGCCAAGGGTCTATGTAAAAAAAAAAAGTACTGTAATTTCAACATGGTGAAATCAAAATGTATGCTAAATTAACATCTGGAATGTGTATTTCAATTGTTTTTCAATGTGTATTTGGAATGTGTATTTCAATTGTTCAATGTCAATTGTATTTATTTTTTTTATTGTAGTTAAACTGCAGAGCATACCAAGAAAAAATGTTTATTTTGTCCTGGAAGGAGTAGCCAACCCTGGCCCTGAAGTGCCAGGTTCCGACACAGTTTGCTGATTTCCTTACTCTTACAGACCTACTAACCCTGGTAAATTAACAGGTGAGTTAAATCAGTTGTGCTTGACCAAGAGGAGTCTGAAACAGTTTCTCAATACCAAGAACAATAAGAATTGACTTGGAAAGAACATTTTAGACAAATTACCTTGCAAGAACAAACTCACCAGGACACAAGAACAGAGGACTATTGAGATGTGCTGTGTACCAGCTTAACTAAAGCTGCCACAGGATGGCATAAGAGCCTTACAGCAGAACTAAATAAACAGTTACTGTTTGTAGAAAATGAACTTGACAACTCGATTCTTGCCTCATTTTTGAAAGCAGGTGCACGGTTAATTTAAAATATAAGCACTTAATTGTACAAATATGGGTCTGCCCAGTGTTTTCTGTCATGGCATCAGCTCTGGATACTGGGTGTTTACATTTGTCCTTGTTGGCAAGTCACCAATTGATGCATCCTTACTTTTCGGGGCATAGCAAGAAAAGTATCTTGAGTATTGGAAAGCAACTTTGACAGTGGAACCTTATGTTTGGCAAGAACAGTAAATAGTAGAACATATAAAAATGAATACAGTCCAGCATTGCCTACTCCTGCCTTATGGGCACACTGTAAATAATGGCAATGATAAAACTAACATGTCATTAAGTGTTGGAGATTTTTTCTAGATCTAATTCTAGAGCTTTAATATACATATATTTTATATATTTTGCCCCATATAAAGAAAAGGTAATGTGATCTTACATTTACCTCCAGCAAGAGCACTGCTAAGGGAATGTCCTTTTTGAGCTGCAGTTGTGGATGCTGTAGTCACCTCTGGGAAAGCAGACACGGGGACAGCAGTAAATTAAAGAGAAAATACCCATTTGCCCATCATTACCTGAACTTGTCACTAACACTAATCATTGACACGAGGTTATCCAGTATAACCTTCAGTGCAAGACTGAAATTATGACTTGGTGCCATGTAGCTATACAAACACTGATGTTAAATTCACATGAAAGCAAAGATAACACACATATACTCTGTAACCAGGGCTGAATGGTTCATCAATTGTAAATAAGTATAATTTTTTAAATGACTAATAACTGGTTACTTCCATTTTATGAAAAAAAAACAAGATATCCATTTGATTCAGTGTGACATATTTTGACCACAATTACATGCCTAGCATTTAATATACACTTCCAGTCAAAAGTTTTAGAACACCCAAACTGTTCTGAATCCTTTGAACAGTAGTGTACATATTATACAGAGGCATGTTGTCAATCAACAGATAACATCACAACATGATGGCTGTGTGAAATTCATTTGGTTTACTG
This sequence comes from Acestrorhynchus altus, assembly GCA_034509495.1. Classification (NCBI taxonomy): domain Eukaryota; kingdom Metazoa; phylum Chordata; class Actinopteri; order Characiformes; family Acestrorhynchidae; genus Acestrorhynchus; species Acestrorhynchus altus. The sequence goes on along the minus strand of CM067523.1, from coordinate 13,954,705 downwards.
GTTTACAATCAACTACAACATTTTGTCCACCTCCTTGTTTCTACACTCACTGTTCATTTTTATCAGCTTCACTGACACCACAGGAGCACTTTGTAATTCTATAATTAGAGTGCTGTCCATTTGTTTCACCCACATAATACCTTCTCTGTGGTGGTCCTAATCATTAAAGATCAGTATAAATGGAAGCTAACAAAGTATGCAGAGAAACAGATGGACTACAGCCTGTAATTGTTAGAACTACAAAGTCCCCAGGGCTCAGTGGAGCTGATGAAATGGACAGTGAGGTTAGACACAAGGAGGTGGTCATAATGTTACGATTGACACAATTTTACCTGTTTCAGCCTTCAAACTGGTTCAGTTACCTTCATGCTTAGAGCCCAATCCAAAGTTAATATGAACCAAGTCATTAAACACACATCCATGCAGAAGAGGTGCAATGACTGTTCCTCCAGTCTGAGCTGTGATAGTCTGAACTATCTCATTCTGAGTTGTGGTGGACTGGACTGGTTCACGCTGAACTCTGGTAGTCTGGACTGAGTCAGTCTGGTCTGTGTTCAGATGAATGGAAAAGTTACATTAAGAGTAATGGAAGAACATGGAACAGCATATTTCCCGAATGAAATGTTGGAACCAAACTAATTAAAACCAAATATTATTTGCAATTACATTTACTGCCAGTACTGAAATGAATAAGTAAGGCACATCTTCTCATTACATATTAAAGGAGACACATTTTTGCCATGATACCAATTTATTATAGCTTTATTATAACTTTATTGAACTTTGTATGATATTTGCCAACAGCTACTTACTGTTAATATCATAAATTGATAATGTATGCTCAGCAGAAGTGGAGTGATAGAAGGAATGGCTTTGTAACATGATGGAGATCTCACCAGTGGCTACAACAGGGCGCACCCTTCACCTCATTTAGCTGTGCCCATTTTAAGGAAGCGACTCTTCCACTTTTGTTATTTAACTTCTTGTTTAAGCTGAAAACTATTCAAAACTGGTGGGTGTTTCTCAATATCAAGAACGAGAAAAATAGACTGCTTGAAAAGTTACTTGCTTTAACAGCTTTAAACAACATTATCATTTAGCAGCCCGGCTTTCACCAGCACTTACATTCAGCAATTCAGCTTTCACCAGCACTAACATTCAGCAGCCCAGCTTTCACCAGCACTAACATTCAGCAGCCCAGCTTTGGAAAAGCTGAACAACAGAATGGAAGTAAGATGTAAATATAGGGAAATAAAAATCTGTTAGTCACCTTGCTCATTATGTTTGTCCAGCAACACTTTGGGATTGTTTTCCATCTTGTGAAACTGGAACTGAAGAAGACAACAGTTTAAATTAAAAAAAATGAGGTGAAAATCTTGACTGTGTGGTGCAGGGCAGTGCAGATTTCTGTAGGCATTCAGACAGTCGTCATCTACAACATAAACCACTAAACAAGTAAAATGAATAGAATAATTCTATATAGAGCAGGGCTTCCTAACCTTTTCCACCTCATTGCCCACTGGTCTATAAATAGAAAACATATGAAAAGAAGGAATACAAAACACTTTTTATGCAAAATTGTTTTCACCTTTTATTTCTCATGTGCAGACACTGATGATGAGAATTAGGCCCTGAATAGAAGCTTTAAAATAGCAGGTCTTCAGAGACGGGTATATCTACAGCCCTGCTGTACAGCACTCAGCCTTCATCAGCACTAACATTCAGCACCTCAACTTTCATCAGCACTAACATTCAGCACCTCAACTTTCATCTGCACTAACATTCAGCAGCTCAATAAAACCGATAAATCTGAGGTGTGAACTTAATTTAATAATGTGAATTTATTCACACATGATAACACAGCACAAAGAGATACAGTATTTGTGTAGAAAAAAACATGCTTGTGTCGAGGTAACAGCAGGGTGGAAACTAACTGTTGTAGAAACTTAACAGAAGAGATGGCTGTATGAATTTAGCTTGAATAAGTAGCTAGATGTTTGATTCCAGAATTTTTATGTTTAATTGATTAGTTTCAAATTTAAAACCAATACACAGACATACATATAAATACACAAACATAATGATAAAGAAGTGAATAGATAAATGAATAAATGAAACATAGACATTAAAATAAAATAATTTAAAATAATTATAAAATAAAATAAGTAAATAAATATATTTACTTATATATATATTTATAAATATATTTATAAATAAACACAATATATAATTATAAAATAATAAGTAGGAAAAAAAAAAACCCCAAAAAAAAACATGATATTATTAGCAAATTTCACATACAAATTAACAGAGGGAGGCAGGAGGCAACAGTCCAAGATGGAGATGGAGATGGAGAAAGTCCCTTTGTGTACTTAGATGGCATCTGAATGATCCTATAGTACATCTTTAATCCAGAGTGTATGGGAAGGACAGTAAGAGTCAGAAATGCTACCAAATTAGATTTGTGATTGGATTAAGTAAGAATAGTTGGATGTACACCAGATGTTGTGATCAGAGGAAAGGGTTTGACAGGAAATTGCAATATGTGAACTGAATATTGAATTTCAGTATGACTGTAGGGAGGAACAAGTGATATAAATTGGCAGGGGCTTGTTGGCATCTGTCACATTTGGGGTCCACATTGTCATAGATTCTAGAAAGTCTAGTTTTAGTTCAAAAGTTTACATTTTATTGCCCCATGTTTGGCATTCATAGAAGATGTATGAACACATGCCAGTATTGCCTGCCAGGTCCCCTTGGGAATATCTTCCCTGAGATCTTGAGCCCACAGAGTTTAAATAGTATGGTCAGAAAGCTGAAGAGCAAAAAGCCTTGTATAAACAATAGATACCACACCTTTACCTCCTTAATTTCCTTAAAACCCTCCCAAGGGATCAATAAAGTTCTGTCTAATCTAATTTAAAGGCAGTGGGAGAAAACAGAAAAAGTGTATCCAAAGGTGACTTGCAGATAACATTTTTGCATAAATAAATTGTGTGAGGGAGCCTGAATTCATCAGTTGCTGAAAAAAAGCCTTCTATATGTGGATCTGTAATAGATTTGAGTCTGTGGTCATGTCAGATTGTAAAGGTTCAATCTTGCAGAGAGAGGGGGGAAAAGTGGATTCGCACAAAGTGGTGTAAATAATGTGAGAGACTGTTCGTCAAAATGACATCTGAACTGCATCCAGATCTTAACTGTAGATCTGATGATAATATTCAGTTCAATTTGCAGATCAGATGAGATTAGAAAACAACTAAGGAAGACCATCTGAGGGATAACCAGGCTGGCACAAAGGCAAAGTCATTTATGTGCAAGCAATTCACAATTGTTTGAAAGTTTGCTACCCAATAGTAACACAGAAAGCTGGGCAGTGCCATATCCCCTTGATGTTTGGGCTTTTTTATCTTCAACAGATCACTGGAGCTCTGCTGTGTTCCAGCCTGCCTCAAGACCACCGCCATCATTCCAGTTCCCAAGAAACCCACCATTACTGGACTTAATGACTACAGACCTGTTGCCCTGACTTCTGTAGTCATGAAGGTCTTTGAATGCCTGGTCTTAGCCCATCTAAAAGACTATTACAGACCCTCTGCTGGACCCCCTGCAGTTTGCATACAGAGCAAACAGGTCCGTCGATGACATGGCCAACTTGACTCTCCACTTCATCCTACAGTACCTGGACAGTCCCGGAACCTACGCTAGGGTTCTATTTGTGGACTTTAGCTTGGCTTTGAACACTGTTGTGCCGCAGCTACTTAAAACCAAACTGTCTCAGCTGTCAGTGTCAGACTCCATGTGTCAGTGGATTATAGATTTCCTCACAGACAGGAGACAGCAGGTGCGGCTGGGGAAACATACTTCAGACCTCCAAACACTCAGGACTGGAGTTCCACAAGGGTGTTTTCTCTCACCCCTTCTCTTCAACCTCTACACAAATGACTGTGTCTGCAGGGAACCAGCTGTAAAGCTCCTGAAATTTGCAGATAATTCCACTCTGGTGGGCCTGATAGCCAAAGGTGATGAGTCTGCTTACAGAAAGGAGATCCAGCAGTTGGTGTCCAGGTGCAACAACAACCATCTGCTACTTAACACAGAAAAGACTGTAGAGATGGTGGTGGACTTCCGCCGCAACCCACCCCCTGTACCCCCCCTCTACATCAACAGATCCGCAGTTTCTACTGTGGAGTCACTTAAGTTCCTGGGCACTACCATATCCAGAAATCTGAAGTGGGAGATGAACACCATCTCCATCACCAAAAAGGCTCAACAAAGAATGTTCTTCTTGAGACAGCTCAAGAAATTCATCCATATCCATCTGGTTTGGTTCCTCCACCTCACAAGAGCGAGCCAAACTCCAGCGTGTCATCAGGTCAGCTGAGAGGATTATTGGGTGTAACCTGCCAACGCTTCAGGAGATCTACAACAGTAGGTTGAGGAAGCGCGCTGGCAAAATAACAACTGACCTCTCACATCCTGGACATCACCTCTTCCAGACTCTCCCCTCTGGTAAGAGGCTTTGGTCCATCAAAACCAGCACAACACGGCATGTTAACAGCTTCTTTCCCAGAGCTGTAGCATTCCACGACAGCAGTCGACTCCTCTGAGTCTCCAAACATCACCAAAGTGACCTGACTGGTTTTTCAATAGTACTGTACAGTACATGTTTTTGCTTATTTGCACTATGCTCTTTGCACAATTGTACAAATCTATTGCACTGTTCTCTTTCTGTAAATGTTTACATCAGCAATTCTACAATCAATATTTAATATAAATCTACCTCAGAAACATCAGACTCATTATATGCATCTCTCAGCTCCTCTGCTCTTCAGTACTTTTACTTTTAACTTATACCCTTATTCTATGTATTGTTTATTGTACTCCTTCCTAGTGTTTGTTAATATGTATATGTTAATAATATGTTAATATGTTAATATGTAATATAATAAAATGTTCATAGTCTGTGTACTCGTTACATGTCATACATGTGTTGCTCTCACCAAGAAAAATTCCTTGTATGTGTAACATACTTGGCAAAATAAGGAGATTCTGATTCTGATTCTGATCTGATTCCGATTTTGTAGAGCTGATTTGTAGAGCCTTGGAACCTTCTTATTCCAAACAAATTCAGAGATTGCACTATTAAGGTTAGTAAAATCATCAAGACCCCTAATAAAAGCTGATAACGCCTTAAACACTTTCTTATATGCACTATGAGATTATCTGTCCCCTTAAATATGCTTTCATTTTATGCAAGACGATTAAGGGAGATGACTCAGATGTAAAATTATTCACCTGAGTCTAATTCTAATTTAATTCCCTCAGTTTTGAAAATCAAGACCTTAGAAAATGGTAAAATAACATAGAATTACAGCAGAATAATGAATTAAAGAATTATCATGAGTGTTAGTATTAGCATTAATACATTTACTACAGATGATTAAAGTATTATTAAGATCCTATTTATACTTACATTTTTCCATCAAAGCCTCTAACAGCCATCTAACTTAGTGTGTAGTGTACAATGTTGCAACAGAGGGTGTGTGTGTGTGTGTGTGTGTGTGTGTGTGTGTGTATACAGTGGTTTCCTTCCCTTTTTTCCGAGTTCTCATTTAAAACCATTCCCAACCATGAAGACACATTATATGAGCTTTAATATCATTTCAGTTGTGTTTGAACAGTAATTAACTGAGCTATTACACTGATCTCATGCAGACAGATACACTGTTACACCAAGGGGCGCTAGAAACAAGGAAATGTGACACAGGCCGAGTGTAACTGAACACTAAACCCCAGCAGGGACTTTATTAAGCTCTGCAATAATGGTTAAGGAGTGAGAATAGAGGAAAACAAGGACAGGTTGTCCATTTTGGGCCCAGAGGTACAAACAGTCACCAAAAGTCAAAAACTGGCCCAGCAGCTACTAAACCTAATAAAGAACAGACAGTCCCAACCTAGTTCCAGGACAAACCCGTCTAAATAACCCAGGGTTAAGCTGGGTGTTGTAGCGTTTGACAGCTCTGTCCCTTAGCCATTGAGGGGTTTGTTTGGGATGTGTCTCCACCCTCTTGCCATTGAGGGGCTTGTTTGGGATGTGTCTCCACCCTCTCATCATTGGGGGGCTTGTTTGGGATGTGTCTCCACCCTCTCATCATTGGGGGGCTTGTTTGGGATGTGTCTCCACCCTCTCATCATTGGGGGGCTTGTTTGTATTCAGGTATAGAAGTTATCTGTTGCAGTGATTTTTCTGAACTACTTCATTTGAGCTGAAGTGATTCCTTATGAATATAAAACACAATAACAGTGAAAAGAGGGTTCGGTAACACAAATATTAAAAAGAGACAAATTGTCCAAAATCAAACCAACTTCAGAACTGAAGACTGGTGTGCAGACTGATGGTCACATAACAACACCTGACAATAATGAAGTCCAGACTCCAATGTCTGTGAATGAAGAGACCAAAATCCTGGAAACGGAGTTTCAACACTTGTTTTAAATCAGTGATAAAATTGGATAAAACCCTGTGAAGTATTTGTAGGATTTGGCTCAATAATGTTCTGGCTACTGCTGGGAATTTATTTTTTTGTTGATGGTCAGGGCTTTATTCAAATCCACCAAGCTGATTGGTCCCTTTTTTTAAAGGGCAGGACTTTATCTGTAAATACTCTGTTACTCTGCTGAGGAGCTGCAAGAGGGCCCCTGTTCAATTCCAGCACTGCAACCGATTACTAGAATGTCCGTGTTGTTCTGTGTTCACAGTAGAACACCTGGATCATGATATAAGATCAATCACAAAGCTTCATGAGATCAGCTCTGCTGACTTTTTTGGATCTTTTAAAAAACTGAGAGTAAGATCATCTGAACTGAGTGTGAATTCATGGAGGAAATTGGTAATAATGTATGAGGTTAAAATGAGAAAAGTACATCATTTTATTACAAAGATCCTCCCGTACTTTTCAGTTCATTCTGAGTTGGCCCTGAGGGGAGGTGGAGCTACAGCTCACTCACCTTTCTCTGCCCTGAGGTTGCAGGATCCATCATCACCTGCAGGTCTACACATAGAATAGAAGAATAGAATAGAACTTTATTGATCCCTTGGGAGGGTTCCTTCAGGGAAATTAAGGTTCCAGTAGCAGCATCAGTACAGCACAGTACAGAAAGCAGAAAGATAATTTAGTAAGCACTATATAAATATATAGAATATATAATATACAGACTATATTACAGTATACAATATAGATAATAGTGCATGAGAAAGAAAGGGGTCCTGTAGGAGGGGGTATTGCACATTATTGCACATTGTTATTGCACTTGAAAACTGTTTATTGCACAGAGAGTCCAGTTGTGTTGTGGTGGTTGCAGGTTACTGTTAGCTGTTGGTATCAGTTCCTATTCATTCCCATCCTCTGTCCTTCTGTTACCCCTCCTCCCCCCCAGAGAGGAGCTGTACAGTCTGATGGCGTGTGGGACAAAAGAGTTTTTAATTCTGTTGGTTCTGCACTTGGGAAGGAGCAGTCTCTCACTGAACAGGCTCCTCTCGTGGCTGATGACAGTGTGTAGAGGATGACTGACATTGTCCATAATGTCCAGTAGCTTCTTCCTCTTCTCTGCCACTGACACTGACACCGGTTCTTTTTTGGAACCGGAACAATGCACAATGTCTTCCAGAGGGTAGGCATTCTCCCCACCTGAGGTTGAAGAGATGCTGGATTGGCTCACCCAGTTCTGTAGTGCAGGCCTTCAGCAGCTGAGGACATACTTTGTCAGGCCCTGCTGCTTTCCTGGGGTGAAGCCTCCTCAGTTGACCTCTGACCTGGTCCGCAGTGAAGAGTGGAGTCTGTGTTGTGGTTGATGATGATGATGAGGAGGATGTTGTTGTAACTTCTAGAGGACGTGTTGACATAAGAGGAAGAGATAGATGCAGCGAGAGAGGGTGGGGGGTGCATGTGTTGGTCGAACCGGTTGAAGAAGTTGTTCATCACGTCCGCCTTCTCCACTGTTCCCCCCACACCTCTGGTCTTGGTGTTGTGGCCTGTGATGGTTCTCACACCTTCCCAGACCCTCCTCATGCTGTTCTCTTCTAGCTTCTGTTCCACCTTCCTCCTGTAGTTGTCCTTGGATTCTTTCAGGCAATGTTTCACCTCTTGCTGTACTGCTCTTATCGCCTCTGTGTCCCTGCTATGGAAGGCGGCCTTCTTCCTGTTGAGGGCAGCCTTGACTTTCTGTGTTACCCATGGCTTGTTGTTGGGGTAATACCGTACTGTCTTGGTGGGGGAGACCACATCTGCACAGAAGTTGAGATAATCTGTCAGGCAGTCATCCCCTCGATGTCCTCACAGTGTGGGCTAAGTAGCACATCCCAAGTCAGTGGTGTCATAGCAGTCCCTGAGAGTTCCATTAACCAGTATTTAATGCTGTATGTGATAATCAGAGTCTGGTCCGGTCTGAAGTCAACTATTTAGGGGAATAAAGGCTAGGGAAGTAGACCTGGGAGACGGGGTGATTTCTTAGTGAAAAACAGTCATAGTAGTGTTACCATGTCAAACCTACTACATGGCATTTTGCGTATCCAGTAATAAAACAAACCCTAGTTTACAATTTTCTTTACTTCCCCAAAGAGAACAGTAACTGCTAAGAAATTGGACTGCTGTAGCCATTTCACACACTTGCTCTCATTTTCTACTGATTGCTCCTTTAATTATTTTCAGCATTTTCTGACAAATTGTACAGAGCTACGTAATAAGTTACACAGGTCTATATTCTTTTGACAACTGGGGGCCAATAATGTACACTTGAAGCCCAAGAAATGAACCTTTTCACAACACATTAAGCTGGAAAGCTTCAGTGCACAAAAAACTTTGTCTCACCATCACTACTTTTCACACCTGCAAACATACACCTAGAAACAGGGTCTTTCTCAATACCAAGAATACCAAGAATGGACTTGTGGTCTTGAGAAGAATGTTCTAGACAATTTACCTTTCAGAACACAAGATCTACTCATTCAGAACACAAGAACAGAGGACGAGTGAGATGTGCTGTGTGCCATCTTAGATACACCTGCTACAGCAGAGCCTCACAGCAGAACTGAATAAACAATCATCAAGCACTTAATACCAGCACTTAAATGTACTATTTAGGGATCTGAGCAGCAAGGTAACTTTTCTAGAATGTTCTTCCCACAACACAAGTCCATTCTTAGTGTTTTTGGTATTAAGAAACACCAATGCTTCCTCATTTTTTGGGACTTAACAAGAAAACACCTGGGAACTTTTAATGTTCCAGAACGCAAGTTGGGCAGTGGTAAAGAACCATATTTGGCAAGAACACAAGGACAGAAGAACATACAAGAATACATAGGCTGCATCCAGAAAACTTTTCTACTCCTCTTCTCCTCTTCTTCCAGCTCCTCTCCCAGAAGAATGTGGATTTGAGGAAAGAACAGGAGCAGGAGGAATTGAGAGAAGGAGCTGTAACAGGGGAAAAGGGACAGCTGATCCTTTTCATATATGATGCTGACTATTAATGAACAATCACAGTGCTCACTTTCAACACACACACACACACACACACACACACACACATGCAGTTGCAGTAATCTGCATATACTCAAAAGACTCTCATGTATCCTCCACTGGAAATTGCTTTGAGGGGGATTTTAATCTGCTTCTTTTGTCTCCTTTAGTTTAGGACAAGATGAGAACACAAAATCTGGGTCATAGAGGAGAGGAAAAAGCAGTAACTTTTGAGTTTTGGATGCAGCCATAGAGAAACAGCCACAAACTCTCCCGCTGGCCCCTTATTATGAGAGAAAACCACCACTTTGATGGCCATTTCCATCTTGAAATGTGTTCTACAGCAGTGTTTCCCCACCATGTTCCTGAAGGCACACCTACCCGTTTAACACACCATTTGCAATGCTGAAGGGCTTGTTAATGAGCTGATTAGTTGAATCAGGTGTGTGGGGAGCAGAGTAAGCTCTAAAACATGCAGAGCAGGTGTGCCTCCAGGAACAGGTTTGGGAAACACTGTTCTACAGCACCATCTACTGTTCAGGGGTGATTTTTTTTGGGAAAACCTCAAAAGAAGTTTGTACCTGCTACAAGTGTACCAAATATCATTACCATTGTTGAAAACCACTGTTTTGTATTTGTAAAATATTATATCTTTGTTTAAGATTTGTGTTAGAACAGCTCTGTATTTGGTTCATGAACACTTTTACAGCAATTTCGTGTTGTGTTTGTGAAGCACATTGTGTGTTAGGTCCTACTTTGTACACCACGTTGTTTGTTTGCATCTAGTAAGATATTTATATGTTCAGTTTCACTTTATTTTTTGAAGCTCTGGTACTTAATTGGCTGAACAGAAGATCATTTGCAATTACCATAAAATCAGGAGACCTTTTGCGATTGTCATGAGCAGCAAATCAGCCTCAAAATCAACAGATTATTCTGTAGTAACTTTACTAAATAAATGAGCTCACAAGATAAAGAATAAACAGATAAATATTAGCAATAACAGTAATTTATAACACTGTGCAGAATAGCTTTTAGCATACTGTATGCCAAACTAACATTAATCTAGCTTTGTATCTATTTACAGACTAATTCATATTCAATGAAATGTCCTTGCTCTTGGCATCAGATGGTGTTTATAAGAAAATCGCCACAAATATTCAAATTTAATAAAGCAAATAAATCAGTTAAAGTAATAGAACATGAAAGGAAGATAGTGACAGCACAGGTATGAAGAAGCAGGCACAAACTGTATTTCAGCACAGCTGTGCTCTTATTTATGGAAAAGCACAACCTTGTGTTCTATTGCATTAATACAACAGTCAGGGTAACAAGAAATTGGCAAATAAATCTCCAGGTTCTTAATCCATTTAATTTCATTTTATGCTTTTGCTCAGGTCATTTACATTACCAAAAGAGTTTTGCCATTATTCACTTAGCAGTGCCATCAGCAGAGTGATGCCCGCTGTTTTTGTGAGATAAGAGTATGGTTTATGAACCCTATAGAACATGGGAATACACTAAGCTTAATGTGTTAATTGTACTGTAATAAGTGCAGGAGGTCTGGAAGTGGAGGCTTTCTGTGTGTGAAAGGGTTTGAACTGAATGCTGGCATAATGAAAATCGTCCTGATATTCTGAGGCTTCTTTTGTTGTTGGGTCAGAGTTTAATACCAGACCCAGACCACTTTCTTCAGAGCTCCTGAGATCTTTAGACTTTTGTCTCCTGTCAAACAAGCAAAGAGGACATAGTACAATTACCTCAGACCTGCTTTCATCTGACAATCACCATCAAAACTGTGATGTACATTATACTTAATGTACCAAATCCACAGAGAAGCTATGAGGAGTATTTGAGTCAGACACTCTTTTCTGGACCTTCAGTACCTGCTCAAATGGACCATGATCCTCATATTCAGTTACAGCAGGTGAAATCTGTTATTTCTCAGTGTAGGGGTGCTAGAAAGACAAATCAGACCACCCATTTGACTGCAAAGGACATTCCGGATGATTTAGCAGATGTGCACCACAAAATTCAGCATCAGAAATTTGCAAAAGGACATCTATACAAGCATAATGCATTTTAGAAACAAGTTCTGTGGACCAATGACCTTAAAATAGAACTCTTTGGCAAAGGCATGTTTGGAGAAAAGAAATCACGTCTCCAACCATTAACCATGGGGTGGATCAATCATGTTTTGTGGTTGTGTTGCAGCCAATAGCACAGGGAAGAGGGACATGAGAAACATTTCACAGGTAGAGGGAAGAATGGATTTAATAAAATTCCAGCAAATTCTGGAAACAAACAAAACTGTAAATCAATCTGTAACAAAATGAAGATAAAAAGAGAAAGGCACAAGCTGAAGGTTTTATTATGGCCTTAACAGTCCCCTGATCTGAAAATCACTGAACATTTGAGAATAAACATCAAAAGAATAGTGCATGCAAGATGGCCCAAGAATCTCACAAAACTGGAAGACTTACGAGGAAGAATGGATGAAAGTGTTAACAAGCTGCGTGCCAAAGGGGATGCTACTATCTTGTGGTCTGATCATTATCTAAGTTTCAATTATAGACAAACACAGAATAACTATAATACACAAACAGTTGTACAGCTGCTGGTCATAAAATTAGAATATCATGAAAAAGTTTATTTCAGTAATTCCATTGAGAAAGTGAAACTATCAGAGCAACCTGGACCTGATAACACCTGAGCAGTGCCACAGAATGATCGACTCCATGCCACGTCGCATTGCTGCAGAAATCCAGGCCAAAGGAGCCCCCACTAAATGCTGAGTGCTGTACATGCGCATACTGTTCATGGTCATACTTTTCATTTGGCCAACATTTCTAAAAATCCTTTTTTGTATTGGTCTTAAGTAATATTCTAATTTTCTGAGATACTGAATTTGGGATTTTCATTAGTTGTCAGTTATAATCATCAAATGTAAAAGAAATAAACATTTGAAATGTATCAGTCTGTGCGTAATGAATGAATATATAAAGGCAACCATCGTAAAACAAACTAATAATCATGAGGTAGAGCAGAAAATGGACTGCAGGACATTTTAGCCTTTAACACTAAATTAACCTATTTCTGCTCCTTTGTGTTTGTTTAGTTACATTAATTAATATCTTGGAAAATCTCTTACTGGTTAATGTCCATTTATCTGTCTCCCAGTAAGCACCTAAACTACTGGAAACACTAGCTAAAGGAGTACATTTAGTTTATCAAAGTCTCCTATGAACAGAGCACTTTTAGCCGCTGCTTCAGATCATGGGGGAAATCCATGCCAGTGGAGAGTGGTGTTACGGTGGGCTTTTCAGTAGCTTTAGTAGCGTTATCTTTCTAACTTCCAGGACAATAAAGTCAGTTAATTTCCCATGGCCAACCCAGTGCTGGGTGGGTGATAGACAGCCCTGGGTGGGCCATGAAAAGTTAACATACCCTAAAATCTGACTTTTGTGCACAACACACAAGATGATTGCATCACTAAAACCTGATGGGTAGTGCCACCAGGACTAGGATTGAGAACCACTGCTGTCATCTGTAGATGATCAAGTACAACACATTGAGTCATAAACTATCGGGTCATGCAAACCAAAGAAACCCAACATGAAAGTTAAGTTTGACCCTAGGTTTGTTTTTTTTATTCCTATTTTTGATTTGAGCATCGCATTGCAATTAATAGCATCTATTTGCTCACTAGGGGGCAGCAGCTTTACGGAAGTTCAAAACAGCATAGTGGATGCTCTCTTTGGTGTGTGTAGCTGACTCTTGTTTTGCACGTGGTCGTTTAAATCGCATAATGTTGTAATAAGCAGCATCATCCTTGTCCTCTTGGGCTCTCCGTGCTGGGTCAGGTGTCAAAGCCAGGACTGAGATGTTACAATACACAGGATCAGATTCATGCTAAAACAATGAAAGTGAGAGCTTAGTTTGAGAACAGACATTATGTTAACATTAACACCCCCTCTTCTGTAACATACAGACCTGTCCACTTTCCTCCGCGGTCCTATGGCATTCCATTGAGCTGAACTTTCTTCTCCTAAAAAGTAAAATCATGGTTTTATTACTTCAACCTGAAATCCAAACTATGCTTGAATCATCTTAAACAAGTATGGTCATACTTCACATACCACATCCAGAGAAATGCTGTGCTGAGTATCAGGACCAGAAAGGCCACCAATCCCACTGTGAGCAGCGTTAACTTGTTCTCTGGAACTTGATGACCTTTAAAAATAACCCACAATAAAATCATCTAAATCACAGCAACCAACCTGGAATTGTTGACCACACGACAGAAATACCCCCATGGACTGTGTTCCAGCTTGTAACAGGATACATAGGCCAGGGTTTCTCAACTTGTGGGTTAGGGACCACCAGTGGACTGTAAAGCATTCTCTAGTGGTCCTCAGGCCCATCCTCAAACAGAGGCAGTAGTCCGCAGTGGGTCACTGATGCCATTTTAAACCCTAAAATTCTATGTAAAAATATAGTAAGAATTGAGGGATCAATCATGGTTAAGCAATACTAGGAATGCAGAAATAATAACATCACAAAAGTAACACAAGGCATATTAAATCGTATCCTTTGAGACAATGCAGCCATGGTGCAGACAATTAACAAATTCTGCTTTTAAAATTAAAATTCTCAAAAGTTCTTTATCCTTGTATTCTATCTAGTTCATTCTTGCAAGATAACTTGTCAAAAACAAGTCCATTCTTCAGGTTCTTGGGTCTGAGAAATACCAATAGTCTCAGCTAATGTTAATGTCATGTACCTGTCTTGGTCATCTCCTGTCTTGTCATTGTGTTGTTTCTCCCCTTGTGCTTCTGAGCACATGTCCTGTCTCTGCCCATTACCAGCTTTGTCTGATTTGGTAACTCTGCCCTGTCTTGAGTGTGTTCCAGGTGTATCTAATGTCCCTCTCAGTCCTTGTTACTGTAACAGTTCTGTGTTTGTGTAAGTGTAACCTTGTATATATATATATATATATATATATATATATATATATATATATATATAAAATATTGTTTTAAAACTTTTATTAAAAATACACCAATATAAATGATCCAAAGTCAATAAAATTAAATAAAATATCTTTTACAATCAACTGAAAGATAAACACTGCAATTTCTGAGATATGAGGGTTTTGCATGACAGTGTGGCTATGCCTTAGGTGTGAAAGTAGCCCGTGTGACTGTACAAGGATAAGCCTTATCACTGAGTGATTATATAATACCAGCTTCGACACAATGGCTAACAGATGCCTGTACTGGCAAGAATTGCACTGGGTGTGGGGAGAGAGCCCCATCGACCCACGAAAAGCACAGCCAATTTTACTCTCTTGAACTCCACCAGCCAAAGCCAAGCATCATAACCCCGGATTCAAACCTGCAATCCTCGGATCACCACTGAGCCACATGGAGGCAGAGATACTACTTCTGTATGTGTAGCTCAATATAATTTATTTCACTCTACATTTTTAATAATTTATTGTTCCATTCCAGGTAACTTATCTGCTGAACAAACAACACTGCAATTCCTTCTGGACGTGTGATGAAATAGCAGTGAGTAATTTAGCTCAGAAAACAGCTAAATTCAATCCAAGTTTCAAAATGCAGAGGAGCTTCCAGTACATGTTTACATATTTATTGAAGAATATTTGAACTCTCACCTTCTATAGTACAGGAATACTGGTGAATATCGTCACTGCTGGCTGAGTTCAGGTACAGCTTGTTGTCTTTGGTGTGTTTGTTAGTTACAGGCTGTCCGTTCTTGTACCAGATGTAAGTGGGGTTGTTGGGCAGTGTGCAGGTGCTGCTACAGATCAGTGTTATTGCCTGTTGATCTGAAGCTGTGCTATAACTCACTCTTACCTGCAGATCTGAAGATGCACAATAACAATAACTTTTTTTTTTGTTTGCTCTGAAAACTACCAATTCCATGTAATAGTTTTAGACAAAATATGCTGTAATGTTCAGTTACCTGTAACATTCAGAATGACTCCTGATGTACCCCCCAGAGTATCAGTACTGAACTGAAAGCAGTATTCTCCAGAGTCATCCTTTCGCACATCTCTCATTCTCAGAGTGCAGTTTCTCTTTGTGTCTCCAATAAATTCCACTCGACCAGAAAATTGCTCGTCCTTCCTCAGATTCTTTAGCCCCCCTTCTGGCCAAATGTAGAACCAGAACACCTCAGTAAATGTGAGACCACTGGCATATGAGAAAGTGCAGGAAAGGTCCACTGATGAACCCTCCAAAACACACAGACTGCTGTTTGTGTAGGTCACATTCCAGCAGTGCTCAAAAATGCCTGCAAGACAGGAGTGAGAAATTTAGCACGAACATTTCATGTAAAGATACTTAGTCATTAATTAGCAAGGCTTTAAATAAACCAAGCTGGTGGAAAAATAAAATGCAACAATGAGTTCAGGAGAATATGGTGTTGTTGATACTGGAGAGCAGCTCATCACTTCCAGTTATGACAGCGTTGTTTTGTACAGGAACCAGGCCTCATGTCTGTGGCTTTTCTGTATTAGTGCCCGCAAAAGGGGAGCTCAAACTTGGCACACATCAGAGAGGTAGGGGGAGCAAGCAGGGATCTTATAGGTTAATTGTGAAATGCCTTTCAAACCATCATCTGTTCTCTCCATCATCCACAGCCTCTTGTATGTACTTGGTTTACAATCAGAATTGACCCCATTTCTCATTTGTAGTTAGACATAATAAAGATGTTAGTATCCTTTACACACATGATTAGAATGAACTGAAATTCAGACTCACGCAGTGCTGTGGACCGGATATTATCAAAGGAGCAGGAGTAAATACCAGCATCTGAACAAGATGAAGAGTTGCTGGATAAAACAAGAGGCTGGAGATTCTTGTAAGATGTCTTGTGTATCTTTAGTCCATTCTTATACCAGTAGACATTTACAGGTTTTGAGGTCAGACTGCAGGATGTGCTACAGGTGAGAATTGCCTTTTGGTGTTTGATGTCAGTGGCCATCTCCACCCACAGATCTGAAGAGTAATACAATTCAAATTCGTGAAAAATAAGAATATTGAAAAGATTAGATTAACTTAGTTTGGCTGTTTTTATAACCTGTAACTGTTAGATTGACTGCAAGGTAACTGGGACGTTTCTCTCCTCTGTCTGTGATAATCATGAGCTGATATTCTCCCGAGTCTTTCTCTCTCAGGTCGCTGATTCTAAGAGTAGAGCTGGATCTTCTGATGTTATTGATCACTCGTCCGTTGTAGTCTGAGTCTAAAGCTAAATCCTCTGGATATTTTTCATTTGACCATTTAGCTTTCTGTTTGGAGGTGAACCAGAAGACAGTGCTGATGGTGAGGTTTGAATAAGAGCATTTCAGGTTCACCTCTGATTCCCGCAGACCACAAACAGTCTGAGAATGGCTGGTGCTCTGTCTCAAAGAACCTGGACAAGAAATAGATCAATGGATTAGGACACTACAGATCCATTAGTCATCTATTAATATGAAAAGTAAAAAATCATATGACCATGAAAATAACAGAAACATAATTCACACACCTGATACATGGAACACCAAGATCAATGGTAGAACTACAGAAACTCCATGGTTCCACATATTTCTGTAAAATTAAAAATAGAAAAGGTAAATTGGATGCATTACAGTAGTGCTTGAAAATCCAATGGAGATGGAAATGAACAAAATGAACACCACCCATCCAGCCACAACAACTGTGACAAAACTCAGAAACGAAAGAATAAAGCGAATGAACGAAAGAACGGAAGCAAATGAGTAAGCAAAATCCACAAAAACAAGTATCAAACTAGTAACAAAGTATCAAGTATCAAAGAGTAATAAAAGTAACCAAGTATCTCTAAAAATAATAATTTTATATATCTTTTTTCCTTTTGATTATTGTTTCCATATTTTATTATTTAGTGTAACATTTTTGGCACAAAAGTTATTAAGCTATTAAGGTCAAAATTCTTGGGGTGCCAAACTTTTGCATGGTGCTCAAGGTTTTCTTTTTTTCTCCAAAAATATAAAGCAGAAATTTTAAACTAATCTTTACTTAAAAGATTGAAAACAATGTATTTTTTTCTTTGACCTGATGCTTTTTGGAGACCAGCTTGTCTTCTAATCACTTGGCCATTCTCAGAACCTTTGCATGTCGCTGGACTTCAATATGCAAAATTACACATGGATCAAACATATATTAATAATTTGAATTAAATATGGTAAATAATCCATTAAAAATATAACACCAGCAAGTAACCAACTGAAGCTGTTACCAAAAAACTACTAGTGCATCTCAAAAAATTAGAATATAATGAAGATGTTCTGGGGTTTTTTTTTTTTGTATTGCTTTTGAATTACTCTCGACATACTGCATATTGCATTACAAGTCACATATTTAAGGCCTTTTTGTTTTCATGTCTGAATGTTTTGCTTTGTTTTAATACATTTTGTTGAAAATGTTAAATTAGAAATTAAATATTCTAACAATTTGAGATTTTTGATTTTCATGAGCTTTAAGCCATAAGTAAAATAAAAAGATTTACATTTTTTTACTTCACTTTAAATTAATGTAAAATATGGCAGTTAAACTTTTTGAATGAAATGATATAGATAGATAAATAGATGTTTCTATTATTAATACACTAATGTATACTATATTCTTGGGTAATGTACACAAATACATATATTACTCAATCAATATTCAATATTTACTTACATTCATGGAGAAGTGACCAACCTGCCAGTGAAAAGTGTGACAGAGAGAGTGAGTGTGCTGGAAGAAAAAGAGGAAGGTTTTCTTAAGATGATTTGTATCTGATTAAAACCAGCTTCTACACGCATCACTGATTTAATATGAACTCTTTGCAGGTTCTCTGTAGGTAAGCTGTTTCTACACTTACTGTTCACATGATTTTACCTTCTAGAGGCAAATTGTAATTAATTTAGAAAGACTGATCATTAAATGTGCAATAATAGTGCACTGCTGAGCAACACATAAAAGAAGTGTACAGGAAAGAGCTTATCTCACATCTGATCAGAAAAACAGCACACATCAGACATCCTTGCCACAGTGCAATATTTTTAGGTTTGAGCTTTTCATGTCCTACTGCAATGTTTTTTTCATTCTTTGAAGCTCAAGGACACTTTATTAGAAACACCTACTTTGCACTTAAACTCACTTGCTCATTGTATTTTTCACAATTTATACACCAAACAAGAAATTCTAATTATTTGGCACCATTAATAGACCATGGCTTGAGTGTCATAATCTATACATCCTTACAGTTTTTTAATAATTCAGAGCTGTGTACATACACACTGCATTTATTAAAGAACAATACCCTGCACTTACTGTCA
The DNA here is from genome assembly GCA_034509495.1 of Acestrorhynchus altus. NCBI lineage: Eukaryota > Metazoa > Chordata > Actinopteri > Characiformes > Acestrorhynchidae > Acestrorhynchus > Acestrorhynchus altus. Next base: position 13,935,814 of record CM067523.1, on the reverse strand, counting down.
ACATAAGTTGGCGTGTGCATCATAATGTCATCATAATGCAGTTAGCACCTAATCAGCTCAGGCCGGTGGGTCATCATTAACTCACAAGTTAATTATTTATCAAAACATGGTCAAATTCATACAAATATCTAAATGCTGTTAATATTTTCATTTCAAATGAAGACAAAATTGAGTAGAAAAGGATCTCATGAAAGTAATATCTGGCATGTGTGACTGTCTCCTATAAATACTTTTCGAATTGTTTGTGTAACAGTTTGGTGAAGAAAAATATGTCTACAAATATGTCTACAAAAACATCCCACAAAATTGGCCTAGAGTTCTAAAGCAACATTATATGAATACTTTTCAAATAAGTACACAGCGTGACATTTTTTAATAATAATAATATAAAATAAAAACAGACATGTTTGTTTGGCACCTTTTAATGTTCAAGTAGTTAACTGTATTACATATTTGAATAATATACAACAAACAGTTCTACATCCAAATATAAAAACAGACAAAAAGCAATTCTCCCATTAATCTTGTTCAGCCCTGCTGGAAACAAACAGCAGACTAGCACGACTAAACAAACAGCAGACTAGCATAACTAAACAAACAGCAGACTAGCAAAACTAAACAAACAGCAGACTAGCATGACTAAACAGCTATGTATTCCATGCTGGTCTTTCATGATCATTTAGTATATTGGTGTGGGGCTGATTGACCAATATACTACAGTTCAAAACACAACATGTGTTGTTTATCTGAACATCTCTAATGTGTGGCAGTTTACAGTAACGTACTGGCCTGATAAACACTCTGTTGTACTATTGTGATCAAGTACAAGCTTGTTGTTAGAAACACTTCAATTTTCTGCTGGGTTGAAAATAGTCCATCAACCAGTCTCCAGTCTACAATAGTACTGTGGTCCAAACCCACAAAGGATGGCTAGATAAAGACATGGAAAAAGATGAGCTATAAGATGGTAGGTACACTGAATAAAGCCCCATCAATATTGCTAGGTTTGGTCCACACACTACCACAGCACTTCCATCTTACTGGCACTGTTATACTAGGAATTTTCCACCATTATAGATTGCACAATACCTTTTTTTCTTGCCTGATAACAATACTTAAAACTTAAAAATTATCATACATTTGTAGAAAAGCTAGTAAACCTTAAAACAAAAATTTATATTAAATAATTTCTGAATATCTTTTAATAACAACATGGACGTCTAAAGTAGGCAACCATCCTAAAAGTATAGCAATATTAAAGTAATATTAAAAGAAATAAAATCAGCAACCAGCTTTTTATAATGAAAAAAAAATATATATATATATATAATATATGTATATATATATATATATATATATATATATATATATATATATATATATATATATATATATATATATATGTATGCAAAATACCACCTGTGGCTGCTGAAAGTGGCTCTTGCCTCTCTGCCTTTACATTGGGGTTCTATGGTAGATGAGAGGGTTATTTTCCTTGCTCTTGGGCAGTCAGGCTCTGACTGTGCATGCATGCACCTTGCTTCTCCAATGCACCGGAGCAATCCGGCCTCTGGGGAGTCCTGAGGAGTAAACAAAGATACCCTCCTAGAATTCAATTGTTCTGCTGGGATACTTCAATGCTCACTGTGGGGATGACAGGAGAGTAAGGGTGATGTTTAGGAACGGCTCTCTCTCTGATCTGAACTCGAGTGGTGTCTTGTTATTGGATTTACAGTGGGGAAAATAAGTATTTAGTCAGTCAACAACAGTGTTCTCCACTAAAAAGATGAGAGAGAGGCTGTTAATTGACATCATAGGTAGACCTCAACTATGAGAGACAAAATGTGAAAAAAAAATAATTTTGTCTGACTTTTTAATTTATTTGCAAATAATGGTGGAAATAAGTACTTGGTCAATAACAACAAAAGTTCATCTCACATTTTGTTGTATATCCTCTGCTGAAAATGACAGAGGTCAAACGTTTTCTGTAAGTCTTCACAAGGTTGGCACACACTGTTGCTGGTATGTTGGCTCATTCCTCCATGCAGATCTCCTCTAGAGCAGTGATGTTTTGGGGCTGTCGGCGGGCAACACGGACTTTAACTCCTCCAAAATTTTCGATGGGGTTGAGATCGAGACTGCTAGTCACCTCCAGGACTTTGAAATGTTTCTCTACGGCCACCCTTTGTTGCCCTGGCAGTGTGCTTGGGATCATTGTCATGCTGGAAAGACCTCCAGCTAATGCTTTCTATCTTCATTGCCCTTTGCTGCTGATGGAAGGAGTGGTTTGCACCCAAAATCTCGCTGGGCCAATACATGGCCCCATTCATTCTTTCGATGGCACGACCAGTCAGCCCTGGTCCTTTGCAGAGAAACAGCCCCAAAGCACATGTTAAGCACCCCCATGTTTACAGTTGGTAGTGGTGTCTTTACGCAACTCCACATTCACTGTCCCAAACATCGACGCCGAGTTGTGTTTTTACCAACAGTTCTACTTTGGTTTCATCTGACCATATGACACTCTTCCAATACTCTTTCTGGAACATCCAAATGCTCTCTAGCAAACTTCAGACGTGCCTGGATATGGACTGGCTTTAAGTAGGGACACTGCCTGGTACTGCAAGATCTGGAGTCCCTGGCGTCGTGGTGTGTTGCTGATGGTAGCCTTTGTAACGTTGGTCCCAGCTTTCTGCAGGTCATTCACTAGATCCCCTTGTGGTTCTGGGATTTTTCCTCACCGTCTGCAGATCATTTTGACCCCATCGGCTGAGATCTTCATGTGAGCCCAGATCGAGGGAGATTAGTAGTAGTGGTCTTGTAGGTCTCCATTTTCTAATTATTGCCTCCCACAGTAGATTTCTCACACCTCAAGCTGCTTGCCCAGTAGATTCAGTCTTCCTCAGCCTGGTGCAGGCTCACAATTCGTTTCTGTGTCCTCCGACAGCTCTTTCTGCCTTCACCATAGTGGAGTTTGGAGACTGTTTGAGGTTGTGGGCAGGTGTTTTATACTGTTAACGACTTCAAACAGGTGCCATTAATATGTAATGAGGGGAGAGTATTCTTAAAAAAGAAGTTACAGGTCTGTGGAGAAACAGAAATCTTGCTTGTTTGTAGGTGACCAAATACTTATTTTTCCACCATTATTTGCAAATAAATTCTTTAAAAGTCAGAAAAAATTATTTTCAATTTTTTTTCACATTTTGTCTCTCATATCTCATAGTTGAGGTCTACCTATGATGTCAATTACAGGCCTCTCTCATCTTTTTAAGTGGGAGAACTTGCACAATTGGTGACTGACTAAATACTTATTTTCCCCACTGTATGTGCTTGGTATGGTTTATTCATAACAAATACCATGTATGAAAATGCACCTGGCATGAAGATACCCTAGGCCGTGTAAGATTTTGTCAATTGTTGAATGCAAGGGAAGAGTCCTACTGAGCCTGGTTGGCTTGTTTGACTCTGGAGGCCACTGATCGGCATTACAGGGCGAAGCAGACTGTGACTTCAGCTGTTATCAAGGCATAAACTCAGTTGGGGGAGGAGTTTGGTGAAGCCATGGAACAAAAGTCATGGAACTTTTGGTCAGTCCAAGAAGATTCTGGCAAACTGTCTGGTGGCTCAGGAGGCCAATGGGGATGGGGGACTGCTGACCTCGCCTGTGGAAGTCATCAGGCAGTGGAAGCAATACTTCAAAGATCTTCTCAATGCCACCAGCATGTCTTCCATAGAGGAAGCAGACCTTTGGGTTTTGGGCAGGGACTGGTACTGGCATAGTTAGAAAACTCCTTGGTGGCAGGGCACCAGAGATAGATGAGATCCGCCTGGAGATTTAACTTTTTAAGTTTTAAGTTTTCAGGTCAAATTCATGCAAATATTTAAATTCTCTTCATTTTTACATCTCAAATATAAGTAGCCTATTTTCTCCTGAAAATAGCATTCTGACGTGTGACTGTTTCCTATGAATACATTTTTTGCTAATAAAAGTACTTAAAATAAAATGAAAAATAAAAACCTCCAACAAAATTGCCTCTAAAGTTCTAAAGATTAATCAGGTCTTTGGATAAATGTTTATTAACTATTTATTCAATTATGATATTGTTATTGACAGAGTATGCAGTGTGGAAGAGCAAGGCATAAATTGTGTGATTATTATGTGAATGGGCTCATGACATTCCAAATATTTCAGCAAATACATGACACAGTATTTAACAAAACCTGCATTCCACTAAAAGGAATTGGTGTCTACAAATTGTCATACAAATCATAAGGTTCTATTTGACAAAACTGAGTCAAATACATATTCTTATTCTATGACAACTTCTTAATATTATGTGAGTACACACACATTACACAACCAATTAAAAAATACTCTGCAGTGCTTCACCAATCTTCTTGATCATCTATTCAAAATTTGACCAGGTCCAGCTGGTTAACCTCTGGTTTTCTCACTGTGCAGTGACAGGCTTGAATTTCAGAGTAACATACTGCACACTTTCTGTTTCTCTGGGGGACTCCTGACTGCTATAATGTGAGAAATGAATGCTGGAGTAGTGAACATCATCCTTGCTCACCCGACTGCTCTCCTCTTGCTCCTTAGATGACCTGGATTTTCTCCTCCTGAAAGATGAACAATAAGTGCAGTGTTTGTAGAACACACAGTACTATCGTTTAACTCATGTTTGAATAGTATGTATCTCTGTTCACATACCACATCCACAGAGCTGCTGGGATGATGATGAGACCCAAAAACACTGCCACACCCACTGTGATGTATATTACCAGTGGGTTGTCGGGGGGATCTTCAAGACAGAGCACATGTTATACAAATGTTATACAAATGATACATTCATGATAATGTAATTGATATAGTTGAAATGGGAATTTCACTATAGAGTCATACAGAGTAGTTTGGTGTGAAATTCTCAGTTGTACAGAAACTGAGAGTCAGATCTGTTCACACTGGTGGTGATAAGAAGCAAACTTCTTAAGAGTTTAAAGGAATAGTTTGTAAAAAAAATTAAAAATGAAATAAAAAATCTAATTAATCCCAGTCAATCAGCCAACACATGGTATCTGAAATTTGGTTCACGATAGGGAATGCCATGCTAAAATTGATGTACAACTGTGTTCAAAGTACAAAAGCTCAAAATTCTTATAAAAGCTTTTATTTTCATTGTTCAATACACATTATCCGCTTCCTTCTGGGCAACAGCCCATTACAGAGTACCACAAACACACTCACACACATAGCTAGGGGCAATACAACATGGTCATGTCAATGTGCTTTTTTGAGAGTGGTTATGAAACCGGAGAACTCGGAGGAAACCCAAAATCAAAACATGAATTAAAATCAAATGTATTATTTAACAGAAAGTCAAGAAAGGGGAATATTTGGCTGCTTATAAAATAGACTGTAAATTGTCATGAATCTCATGTTCATCTGATTTTTCACCAAATAAAGGTGCTTTGCTTGGGGAAAAATTTTTATATTAGCTTCACCACGACCATTCTGGTCACAAGCATATTTAAACCCCTCAGAATGAGTAAGATTTTTCTCAACTAAATACAACATATTTGGGTCTGCCATCAACCTACTCCTATATTCACCGTTTAGTATGAGGAATAAGTGCACCACATGTGGAATAGTAAATGCTTGATCTGCTACCTCATATATATGAGACATAATTATAGCAGTTTGCCCCAGTAAAACATAGTTGTGACACACACATTCACTACAGTGCGCCAGAATTTTTCCATCTTGAGCAGTTCATGCTTTCAGTTAGGGCATTTGTGTTCAACAGCAACCCACAAATTTTCAGGGATATCAGAGATAGGTCTGGCAATGCACTGGTTGGAATAGCGCATACATGGATTCATTGGTCATTTCCAGCAAGACAAATGCGGGACATGTCACTAAAGATGAGCCACTGCCAATCTGAGTGACTTGATTGATGACAGTCTGGCATGATATGCATGCATGTACTGCTGTTCTAACAGGATGACTCCTGGTGGGCATCACTGCTGTCGCTGAATGGGGATGGGTCTGGAGGTGTGCAAAACCTCAGGAGATTTATACGGTTTCTGATTTTACTTGTTCATGAAAGGGCACATTTATCTCTCATCAAAGGCTACTTAAAATGTTCTATATAGTGTTTAAAAGGCTAATTGGCAAGTGTGGGCTACACCCTCAAAATTCTGTGGGTGTACCAGTACAACAGGTTGTCTAGAAACACCTCTGCATTTGACTGTTCTGTAGAATGCTAATGATTATATATTGTTTCTACAAATATAAGCAGCTAGTTTAGTCCCTTTAGAAAAGCATCACTCACTGTTTCATTCATCATTAGTGCAACATCAGTGAAATGGGGGATTTCACTACTAGAAGTAATAGAATAGGGCTCTCTGGAGCAGATAAACAAACTCATTGGCACCTAATGGCATCAATACAATGCTTTGTGTAGATTGACTTAAGACTGGACTTGGACTCTTACATAAGGTCTCTGGACTCAACTTGGACTCATGTAAAGACTTGTGACTGTCTCTAGCGTAAGGGCTCATGACTTCATGACTTAACAGACTATTTTGTGACTTGTGAACATCTCTGACACCTGGCTGTATTGCCATGTGCCATATTGTTAAAGTATTGCCATCCACAGACAGTGTTTTTAAAAACATAACAGGATCAGTTTTTCTTACTCACATTCATCAGTAAGTTTTAGATCAATTGAGCGGAGCTGGAATCCACTCACAGCACATGAGTAGGTGCCTGCATCTCCACTGGGTTTCAGGTACAGCTTGTTGTCTTTGGTGGGTTTGTTAGTCAGAGGCTGTCCATTCTTGTACCAGATGTAAGTGGGGTTGTTGGACAGAGTGCAAATACTGCTACAGATCAGTGTTACTGTCTGTCCATCTGATGAAGCTGTGCTGGAGACCACTCTCACTTTCAGACCTGAAGAAGCACAAAAGTTAAAGGAAATGTAATGGCAAATGGCATTTGTTAATGGCAACTTAACTTGTGTATCTTCAAGCCTGCCACCAAACATAACAGACCACAGATTTTACCTCCCAAACACACTCACACACATATCTAGGGGCAATATAACATGGCCATGTCAATGTGCTTTTTTGAGAGTGGTTATGAAACCAGAGAACTTGGAGGAAACCAAAAAATCAAAACATGAATTAAAATCAGACCACAGATTTTACCTCCCAAAGCTTACTGGGTATGGTGGTAGATATGACTACAGGTTTTATTAATGTTACATGGTGAGCAGGGATAAGAGGCTGGGCTTAAAAACAGTATTAACAAAGCATACAAACATCACGCCAGTAATTTTGGATGAGAGCTGTAACTGGCACACTAAAAATGCAGTACTGATATTTAGTCTGGTTCACAGGCATGTTAAAGCCATGATAGCAATGTTGGAGGAGGCCAGTAGCCAGAATTGTAATGTTGCCATTGTAGTTTTGGAGGCAGGCTATAGCAGACATGTTAATGCTGCAGCAGTCATGTGGGATGAGGCCTGTTTCTTTCATCCGTAAAAATCACTCTGTGTGAAACAGCCTTAACTACTCTCTTTTGAGTCTCAAAGCTGGGCCATGCCTTCACAGGTCAGCGCTGCCAGAACAGCTGCCCTAACCAAAGTTCCAAACATGAAATTAAATTGACAACATGAAATCTGCACATAAAATGTATTCACGCCAAATTCAGACACAAAAAATCGCTCACTGCAGCAAATTTCACTGGAATTAATGTCACATTATTCCACACATTATGTTAGGCCTGTATCATCATACAGAAAACCTTTAATATGTTCATGGCTAATTTCAGTTCATTTTCACTGTCACTGTCACATAATTCATCAAACATCTGCCACCTAATGGATAAATATATAACTTTCACAGCTGGAAATTGCTGACACAGATGTGGAAATAGATTCACAGCTTGTCTAGTCCCTGTAGAAAAATCTGCCAATTAGACTCTATTAAATGGCAATTCTATTGCCAATAGAATAGGACTCTCTGGAACAAACATAAACATATTGGCTCCATGGTTAATGCCAGCCATGATCTAGAGCAGGGGTTCTTTACCTGCGTGATGTACTTCTAGGGGGCTCGCGAATGTGACATTAATTAAGACATTTTGTCAGCTAAATGTGCGCTGAATCAGATTTAAGCGATAAACTTTTTCACACTATCATTCTCAGTCTTGGTGGAGTGTGTCCATGAAGGACATGGCTTGACAAACCCACTGTTTCTTAAAAGAGAGCATTTTTAGAACGTTTTCTTCACTGAATCAAACTGACTCACTCGCCGTTCTGCTTGACTCTTCGATCCGAGTCTTCCTCCTCATACCGCGGCTCCGTGTGGCTCAGGAAAATACACTATAAGTAATTACTTGAAATGTGTGTTGTTGCGTCAATTCCTTTATTAATTTTCATTCTAAATTGGAAGATTGTTGTGATCTAAAATTATACTTTATTATTTTCTGTCGCTCATAATAAGCGTCACACTTGTGGAAGCTGGTTTACCGCCTAAACCCGGCAGGTGTAAATCGACCTGATCTGGATCTGGAGCCCAATCTGAAGCCGAAGCTGGATCTGCATCTGACTGACATAGCTGACAAAGGCATGTGGGTTTCCGAATTCAAATGCTTGACAGAGGATCTTGAAGATGTTGACCGTCAGAAGGTCACTCTGGTTCAGGGTCACAAATGGAGTGATATCGAGAACCTTCCAGGACAAACTTGTGTTTGAAACATGGAATGTCATCCCGACACCTATATAAGCATGAAGAAATATGCATTTGAACACCTGTCGGTCCACATACAGTATATATGTGAGCAGCTGCTCTCCACCATGAACTACTTTAAAAACAAACACTGCTCACAGACACAGAGACAGCTGACAGTCCTGCAAAGGTGAAAGTGACTTCATACAGTCCCGATCTGCAGACGCTCTGCGCAGAGCTTCAGGAGCAGAAGTCCCATTAAACACACTTGATTTTAGAAGAAATAAATGAACAATACTTTTTTTTACTTTTAAAGTTTTTCATGTTTTTGTAGGTAATCTACAGGAATATTCAACATTACCTGTGACTTTCAGAATGACTCCAGGTTTACCAGAGAATTTCCCGCCTTCAGTATTAGTGATGATTCTAAAGCGATATTCTCCAGAGTCATTCTTTATCACATGTCTTATTTTCAGAGTGCAGTTTTGCTCTTTATCTCCAATAAAGCCCACTCTATGATCAAACTGCTGTTCCTTACTGAAGTCCTTTCCCAGATGCCAGAAAACATCAGCAACAGTGAAACCACTGGGATATGAGTAAGTGCAGGGAAAGTCCACTGATGAACCCTCCAGAACACACACTCTTCTCTCTGTGTGGATCACATTCCAACAGTTCTTTGTGGAAACACCTGAAATGATAGAAACATTTTACTCAGTACTCTTGGTACCGGTTCACTATACAGACTTGTTCAGTTTATCATTGGATGGAAGGATGGATTACACTATATTTATATTTTACTACATTCATTATTTGAATCACATGTTTCTACCAGCCCACCCTAATATAGCAGGATAAAACCGGCCCTGCTCTCCCTTATCTATATTATACTTACACAAAGGAGAAGAGAGTATATGGTCAGAGCCACGCACAGAGCAGGAGTAACTGCCTTCACCATTACGCGCTGCAGTAAAGGGATTTTTGTTGCTTGTGTTTTGTTTAGTATACTGTCCATCTTTGTACCAGTAGTAGATTTGCTGGGCTGAGGTCAGAGTGCAGGAAGTGCTGCAGGTGAGAGTCTGTGGTCTGTTTTGTTTCACCTGCAGATCTGTATGGAGATAAGCTTATTAATGAATCACACATTACATGAAGATAACCAGGTGTCTACAGACTGGCTGCTCCATTACCTGTAACTGTTAGAGTGACTGTAGCTGAGCTCTGAAGTCTCTCTCCAGTGTCTGTAATGATCATGAGCTGATATTCTCCTGAGTCTCCCTCTCTCAGGTCTCTGATTGTACAGGTTGAGCTGGAGTTGGTCTCAGTGTATTTCACCCGTCCGTTGTAGTCTGAGTCTAAATCTAAATCCTCTGGATGATCCTCACTCCTCCATTTAGCTTTCTGTTTGGAGCTGAACCAGAAGACACTTCTGATGCTGATGTTTGAGTAAGAGCATTTCAGGTTCACCTCGGATTCCCGCAGAGCACAGATAGACTTCGGATCGCAGACCACACTGATACTCTCACTCACAGAACCTGGAAGTGGAAGGGATGTTTAAAACAGCCAGAAACAAATAAGGTAAAGGACAACTAACATGGGAATCTTTAAGGAAAAGAAAAAAATATATCTTCACAGGAGATGAATGACTACAGACACTACAGGCACTATATATATATATATATACAGTCAGTCAGTCACCAATTGTGCAAGTTCTCCCACTTAAAAAGATGAGAGGGGCCTGTAATTGACATCACAGGTAGACCTCAACTATGAGAGACAAAATGTGAAAAAAAAAAATTGAGAAAATAATTTTGTCTGACTTTTAAAGAATTTATTTGCAAATAATGGTGGAAAATAAGTATTTGGTCACCTACAAACAAGCAAGATTTCTGGCTGTCACAGACCTGTAACTTCTTTTTTAAGAGGCTCCTCTTTTTCCCCCACTCATTACCTGTATTAATGGCACCTGTTTGAAGTCATTAACAGTATAAAAGACACCTGCCCACAACCTCAAACAGTCACACTCCAAACTCTACTATGGTGAAGACGAAAGAGCTGTCGGAGGACACCAGAAACCGAATTGTAGACCTGCACCAGGCTGGGAAGACTGAATCCGCAATAGGCAAGCAGCTTGCGTTGAAATCTACTGTGGGAGCAATAATTAGAAAATGGAAGACCTGCTAAGACCACTACTAATCTCCCTCGATCTGGGGGCTCCACGCAGATCTCAGCAACGGGGTCAAAATCACAAGAACGGTGAGGAAAAAATCCCAGAACCACAAGGGGGGATCGGTGAATGACCTGCAGAAAGCTAGACCAACGTTACAGTGCTACCATCAGCAAACACACCACGATGCCAGGGACCTGATTTGGGTAGTGCCAGACGCGTCCTGCTTAAGCCAGTCCATATCCAGGCACGTCTGAAGTTTGCTAGAGAGCATTTGGATGTTCCAGAAGAGTATTCGGAGAATGTCATATGGTCTGATGAAACCAAAGTAGAACTATTTGCTAAAAACACAACTCGTCGTGTTTGGAGGACATGAATGCGGAGTTGCATCCAAAGAACACCATACCAACTGTGAAGTATGGGGGTGGCAACATCATGCTTTGGGGCTGTTTCTCTGCAAAGGGACCAGGACGGATTGGTCCGTGGTGTACATGAAAGAATGAATGGGCCATGTATTGTGAGATTTTGGGTGCAAACCTCCTTCCATCAGCAAGGGCAATGAAGATGAAACGGCTGGGTCTTTCAGCATGACAATGATCCCAAGCACACTGCCAGGGCAACAAAGGAGTGGCTTTAAGAAACATTTCAAAGTCCTGGAGTGGCTCTAGCTAGTCTCCCGATCTCAACCCCATCGAAAACCTTTGGAGGGAGATAAAAGTCCGTGTTTCCCGCCGACAGCCCCAAAACATCACCGCTCTAGAGGAGATCTGCATGGAGGAATAAAGCCAACATACCAGCAACAGTGTGTGCCAACCTTTGTGAAGACTTACAGAACGCTTTGGACTTGTCATTGCTAACAGAGGATATACAACAAAGTATTGAGATGAACTTTTGTTATTGACCAAATACTTTGCTTTCCAATCAAGGTTTGCAAATAAATTCTTTAAAAGTCAGACAAAAATGATTTTCAATTTTTTTTTTTTCACATTTGTCTCTCAGTTGAGGTCTACCTATGATGTCAATTAATCTGCCTCTCTATCTTTTAAGTGGGAGAACTGCACAATTGGTGACGGGACTAAATACTTATTCCCACTGTATATTATATATATATATATATATATATATATATATATATATATATATATATATATATATTTTACTTTTTCCATGTGTATGTTATTTAGTTTTATTTCAAAATGGTTTCAATAATTTTCCTACAAAATTCTAAACACACATCCCACGACGACAAAGTGAGACGTTTTTGAAATCTTTCCAAATGTATTAAAAATAAAAACAAAAAATAGAACATGTAGTCTCGGGTTGTCTCCGTGCGGGGGTGTGTTTAATAACTGAGTCATGGGTGTGGTCTTCACCTGTTGCTAATCTGGTGAATTCCAGATACATTAACATTACCCAAATCTAATGTATATGTACTGTTACTGACCATATATCAAATGAAGTGGAGCCGACACAGTAATTGTAACACACACATATTATTAACTCAAAAACTATTAACAAACCCACATTAAAATTTCATTAACCTCCCTGCTGGCAAAGTAAAAGATAAAACAAATAAACGGTGCAGGTCTGTTATTCAGACTTGCTGTAGCAGAAAGTCTCTTTTGTTCAGTGTGTGTGTGGGGTTCCAGAGCACCGTGCTCGTGAACTGAGCTGAAACATGTGTCTGGAGAACGCGGCCTTGTCCCTCGTAGACTGGCGTGAGAACCCTGAGTGTTTCCGGTGGCTCGGGATGCTCTCACCCAGCCCTGATCTCTCACAGAGTAACAGAGTAACTCAAGAATGTCACTGACCCGGACAGGGTATAGTACTCTCTACTAAACTGTATTATCCTCTGAATTACAGTTTCAAACTTTAAGTCTGGAGAACGGTCCAGACTCATCACCGCTTCTCTCTCCTCCAGGTCCGTCTCTCTCTCCCTCACTCCAATCAATCTCTCTCTAGCCTCCTCCCCACCAAACCTGTTATTGTATTAAGCCAACACTCTTTATTACGACCAATAGCCTCTCAACATACTGTCAGGTCACCAGATACATCACCCACCTGTAACTCCTCCCTTTCTTTTCTCTCTCTCGCATGCACTCTAACATACCCAAGGGCCCACTCAACAGGTGTTCTACTCTGAGAAACTGAATGCATCCTAATGCATTAACAAAAATTATGACCAGGTTGTCTAACCTGAGCTACACACATAAGGCTACGAGTATTCACAGACTTTGCTCAATACTTTGTTGAAGCACCTTGTCCTCGCAATTACTGGGCTCAAGTGTTTCTTGAGTATGATCATGCAAGTTTAAGTACATCTGTTTTGGGGAGTTTCTCCAATTCTTCTTGAGTACCTCTCTTTAAGCTCCATTAGATTGGATGATATATAGATATATTTCCCGATATTCCAGAGACGTTCAATCAGGTTGAAGTCTGGGCTCTGGCTGGGCCACTCAAGTACATTCACAGAGTTGTGCCAAAGCCACTCCTTTGTTATCTTGGCTGTGTAAGCTAGGCCTACCGTCCTGTTGAAGATAGACATTCTTACCAGACTGAGGTGTCCAAAGCACTCTGGAGCAGGTTATCATCAAGGACGTCTTCTGTACATTACTGCAAGAGCTAGTCTTCAGAAGTTCCTCATGAACAAAAACATTCAGAAATGGTTGTCCTTCTGAAGGGTTTCTTTCTCCAGTTCTTCTGGGTTCTTTGTCACCTTCTACCACAATCCCCCGGGCCAAGACTGCAAACCCAAACCTCAATGAAAGCTCTGTTGCATGTGTAATGTGTGCCAAAGCAATGTATTGCTACACAGTAGTATCTAAAGGACACAAATATCTTGCAGTGCCCAAAATTTGCATGGTACTCCTCCATTTATTGCTCTCTAAAAATTTTACAAAACACGAATAGTACACTCATCTTGGTTAATATGTTAATAAGACTGTTTTCAACTTTATACATTTTGGAGATCAGTTTAGTTTGCTTGTCTTTTCTGTTTACAGTACTGAAAGTTTGAACTGGTTTTACCCAAACCTTTCCATACCACCCACAAGCACCCAATTAATTATTACTCACTATCTTGGAGTAGCCTTTTGGCTTCTGAGAGTATATTTACTCTATACACTGAAGACTCAAGTAAAAACATAAATCGCATCCTACCTGCAATGTTCAAGAGTATGAACTGCAATGGGATTCTGAGGTTCATTTTAGGTCCTTTATCACTAGATATGAAACAAAGAAGTGTTACTATTTTCTGTAGAAACAACAGCAGAATGGATTATTCAAGATTATATATATAGATTATATATAGATTTTATATATAGCATCTACACCGTATCTGGAAAGTATGCACATTTTATTATGTGACAGCCTTTTTTTTTTAATTGATTAAATATTTTTCCCCTAAAAAATGACAAAAGGAGAAATGGTTGTGTGAAATCTTTGCCAATTTAAAAATTGTGCACATACTGCATAAGCTTCACAGCCTTTGTTTAGCAATTTTTTGAAGCAACTTTGGCAGCAATTACAGTCTCAAGTCTTTGTAAGGCCCGTCTACCAAGATCTCTCACTCTGGCCAGGCGGCCAGATCTAGGGAGAGTCCTGGTGGTTTCAATCTTGTGCAATTTGCTCATTGGGGACATGCACTGTCTACTATGGGACCTTATATAAACAGGTGTGTGCCTTTCCAAATCATATCCAATCATCTGAATTTACCACAGGTGTCATCTGATGCACCTGATGTGATGAAACAAAATGTACCTGAGATCAATTTTGAATTTAATTAATTTGGAAAGAGACTATAACATAACAAATGTAAACAGTGTAAAAGTGAAGTGTTGCAAAAGCTTTCCCAATGCACTGTGTGTGTGTGTGTGTGTGTGTGTGTGTGTGTGTGTGTGAGAGAGAGAGAGAATATAAATATTATATACCAATATATATTGGTGCATCTCAAAATAGAATATTGTGAAAAGTTAATACTCTACAAAAAGTGTCAGACAGTTATATTCATTACATGTACAGCAACATATAGTTAATGAAATTCTAGAAAATCCTGAATCTCAGCTTAAAAAAAAAGAAAGCTTGAAATATTTATATCACACTAACTCTAAGGAATACAACCTAAGAAAGAAAGAAAGAAAGAAAGAAAGAAAGAAAGAAAAGAAAGAAAGAAAGAAAGAAAGAAAGAAAGAAAGAAATCTTCCTTACTTGAAACTTCGTGATGCTGTGTTACTGAAGGTATAAATGTGCCTTGGCTGTGGGTATGAGTTATGAGTGAGCACATGGACATTTTCATCATAGTAAGCAGTTTACATGATCCTCCTCCACACTTGGTTTGTTTCCCTTTTTTAATCATGTGATCAGACTTGAAGTAGCAAAAACCACTTTAACAGTCAGTATCTAAATAACAAATGTGTATATTTATATAATTGTATTTTGTGTTCGTGCCACAACTCCAGAGTCTGCCAAATCTTCCTAAGATCTTTTGCACTCAAATGGGGCTTCTGTTGGCATTTCTAGCAATCCTATGAATAGATGTCTCTGAAATTTTATTCCAGACCTTGACTGCCATCAATTCTGTTAACTGAAATTTCTAAATTACATTTTAAGCTGAATCTGGGTATTTGCA
Source organism: Acestrorhynchus altus (assembly GCA_034509495.1). Classification (NCBI taxonomy): domain Eukaryota; kingdom Metazoa; phylum Chordata; class Actinopteri; order Characiformes; family Acestrorhynchidae; genus Acestrorhynchus; species Acestrorhynchus altus. The sequence goes on along the minus strand of CM067523.1, from coordinate 13,920,293 downwards.
AATCTGGCCTTTCCTCGCCATGATCCTAAGTGATTCCCATTTGATCAAGCCACCTAACTCAAAAAGTTATGTACACCCAAATCTCGTGAGGGTTCCTGTATACTTGCAAGGTACTTTTGTCATGTTTTATTTTGTTTTGATTTGTTTGGTTTTCCCTCTAAAGTACAAAACCAAACTCTAGTACAAAACCAAACACTGGTTTTGTTTAAAATGTTGAAAAGATCAATTGATTCAATTTGTTTAACTGTTCAATAATAATCATTTTGACCATGAGTGAAAACAATGAAAAACTGAGGACCCCCCTTCAAATCCTTTGTCTTTATTATATTTAAAACATATTGTAATTTGATCTTAATTTCTTTCTTTATACACATTAAAGGCCCTTTCACACTTTATTCACTAGTGGAGCAGCAACTAGCAACAGCTACCGGAATAGCAACAAGCTGCTCAGTTAGACTACACCCACCAAAGACCCTCCCACTGCACCCACCAAAGTCTGTCTCCCACTGCACCCACCAAAGACTCTCCCACTGCACCCACTAAAGAAAGAATGCCTACTACCTTCTCACACTACAGCTACATCTAATTATATACCCAGTACATGCAAATATAATGCAAATATTATTTTTAGTGTATATATGCACATAATTAAGTATATGCAATATTGCATGTTTGAGTGCAATAATGTATGTATAGTGTAAGTTAATGTGTAAATATTGTAAGAAAGGTAAATTTCTTTATTTTTATTTTTTTTCACCTGTGATTTTTTATGCATCTGTTTTACTACTGTGAGGGACTTGTTTTCTACTCACGCTTACACCTGTGTAAATTCATGTGACAATAAACGATGTGTTTTTTTTTACTGAGATACTGGCCATTTTAGGATGCATAGAAAACACAGCTCTCATACATACAATATGTATGATGCTGATCATAATAAACTTTTTGTGTTCTGGAACAAGACGAAAGCTGTTTTGTCATTGCTTGTTATGCTCAATTAATAGGTTTGGAACCACATTAATGGAGCCCTGATTGGTCTGTCCGATTTTAACAGAGTCTGATTTTAACACATTCAACATTGCACGGAATTCAAGCAGGCTCTGATTTAAAAATCTAAGCAGCTTCACAATCCATAAGTAAATCAAACTGGAAAACAGTATTAATATACTTCATTCATTTTGTATGCCCCATCCATGATGTGTGTGTGTGTGTGAGCCGATGTGAGTTGAGGCCGGGGGAGCAGAGTAGAAGAGGAGCTAAGAGCAGGGGCAGAGTGGTGCAAAAAAAACAAAAAAAACCCAAAAAAACACACAATATATAGATCTTAATAAACAAAATAAATCAATATATATATATATATATATATATATATATATATATATATATATTATAGATAGATAGATAGATAGATAGATAGATAGATAGATAGATAGATAGATAGATAGATAGATAGATAGATAGATAGATAGATAGATAGATAGATTCCAATGTTCGAAAATGTCTTTTAATTTGTCAATGCCAAGGGCTCTTAACTTCCTGGTAGTAATCATGGTTGACTGCAGCTGGTAGCATCTGCCATAGCAACAGCCTGAGATACCATAACAATCACTTGGAACAGCATAGCAGCTGCCTAGCAACTCTTGGGCATACACCAACCACAGCAACTCCTTAGCAACTCCATAGCAACTGCCTAGTAACCACCTAGCAACAGTCTAAAGACCACCTGGAAATGGCTTTATTTTGTCTTGAAATAAACTTTGATTATATGATTATACATGTTACTAAAATAATTAAATAATACATATAATATAATACATTGCTTACAATGTGTCAGTACATTGTCAGAAACTGCATAATCATGTTTTAAGATTACCCCAACAGCAGCACAATTTGAAGTGTGTGATGACTTAAGTAGGTGACACAGAGGTAAACTTCATGCAGCAAGCAAGCTTTGTTGGTCAATTACTTTTGAGATACTTTTTGCAGAACTATTGCTTTAATCAGTCAGTCATGTTCAGTTATGCCATAAAAGTGTTCCCAGCATCTTCTTAGCCTGGATAGTCAGGAATGTCATCATATATGACATCACTGTGCTGCTGATTCTGTGCTAGACAGTGCTGAATGGCCTTAAGTACTGTTGCCAAGCGACGGTCTAAAGCAGATAGGTGTGGCTCCGCCAGTATGGGGGCAACAACAGTCAGAGGGTCCTGGGATAGGGAGGCCCGCATCATGTCACTTAAGCGGTACTGAGGGAGGGAGAGCAGACTTAGGTGCAGCAGAGTTGAACGGCGGATTCTGGAAGAGAGAAAAGTCAGTAGCTGCTTCTTCATGAATAGGGTCACGGTTAATCCAGAGCCCACCTGGAATCATCGGGCGCAAGACAGGAGTACCCCTTGGACCAGACGGACCTGAGATGCTATTGGATGCACTATCAACTGGCTTGTTGTGTTGTACCTGACTTCATACTGAGAGACACTACTTCTGTATGTGTAGATCAATAAATACTGCTGTTTATTGAGTGTATGTGAAGGATAGAGAGACATGATGGAAAAGAACTAGAGAGTGGAGAGCCATGGCTAAAGTGACCTCACATTTACCTGCAGCACTGAACCAGAGGGGTGAGTATGGAGGGCTCATCTTTAGAGTATCGACCAAACCTGCAATGTCCACAGACATACAATATGATTGTTATAAATCCATATTATGTTCTGGTGAGATTCAGAGGAACTAATTGGAACTAATACCTTATCTGTTTATGTGCCAGATGAAATGTTGGCCAAAATATAGCAATATTACTTTGATCTCACTACCATATGCATTAAATCAGTTTACATACACTATATACACCATAAGTACATCCATCGGTCTAATACAGTGGTCCCCTACAGGTAACTGTGTGCAAGGCTGCTACTGCCCAAACACTTACGCTCTCCCATTATCCAAGTGTATGTGGAATGTGTTGTTGCCAAATATCTCAAATGTTTCATAGTGGTGTCTGTCCATGTTACCTACAATCAGACAGAGCACAGAGCACTGAAAGAAGTCAATGGAAATCTGATATGAATTTGCTATAAGTTATGCAATTCTGTCTACTAGCCATTCAGTTTGATTTAACAATGAAGGGCTTACTCTGCAGGAAGTCTAGGATGGTCATGTCTATGAGATCCACAAGTCGGGTTCCTCGGTCATAGGGTGGAGTCTTTTTTACAGCATCGCAGTAGGATGGAGTTTGCTCCCACCTGAAGACACCCAGGCATAAGAGATACTTGTAATCACATATCACATAACCATACTGTATATATACACATATACAGGACTTTTGATCATTTTATCTTCAACTTGACATGGTGGTGGTGTGTTAGAGTGTGTTGCGCTGGTACAATTGGACTGGACAACAGCTGGAATGTTTAAATCCTTCAGTCTCACTCCTGGACTGAGAACCTGTGAGCACTGAAGAAGGAAATGTAACGCACCATCATCATGTCAGTGTCATCGTAATGCTGACAGTGATGCATCACCCAAATAGTTCCTGCTTTGTCTATGAGGTCCTGACCATTGAAGATCAAGCGTTTCTCAACCAAACAGCTTGCTTGGCTGGAGCAGTTTCTTTTCCACATGTACACTGTGAGCATCTTGACCAATCAAATATTTACAGATGTTTGGATTAATCATTGCATTCACATGATCTAATGAAGACACACACACACACACACACACACAATCTCCACCCACAGTGCAAGTTTGCTGCGGCTGTATGATCGCCTCCAGGGGTTTTTCCACGAGCGGCGGGGGGCCAAGGACAGATCAGGCAGCATGGCAGACAGGGACCCCTCCAGAGCACGAGGTCGGCCACACACAGCATGCTCCGTGGAACAGTAGTATGAACACTGGCCATAAAAACATGAGTTCCCCACTAACACATGTCAAGATGAGGGGCCAGGAATTACAGCGGAAGCAAGAGAGTTGACACATAATCAGAAAAAAACATTCGTTTATTTCACAACACTGGGCCTGTAATGCTGAAGGAAACAGTGGTGGTGACATGTTTACCTCATAACACTTACACATAGTGTAAAGACTTCCAGAAAACATATCCTGTATTTATTGTGTGTTTTATTTCTCATGGTGTTTCTAATTAACGTTTTGTAATGAATGTTGAATATTTTACACATATATTAATATTTTTTCCACGTCTCCACATTCTCACAGTATCTATTATGAATTGTTCGGTATGCACTATGAATTATTCAGTAAAATATGATCAGTATCTACTAGGAATTTATCAACTATCTACTATGAACCACCATGAATAATTCAGTAACCTCTGTGAATAATTAAATACATACTATCAATTGTTCAGTAACCACTAGATATTATTCAGTAACTTCTGTAAATTGTTCACTTTGCACTAATAACTATTCAGCAATTGCTATGACTTGTTTAGTAACCACTACAAATTATCCACTATATACTATAAATTATTCATGTGCTTTTAATTCTTCATATGAACCACAGCTTAGTCATAACCACTTCAACATATTCATAACTACTGTTAATTATTCTGTTTATATGAATATCCACTGTAAATTATTCAGTAACCGCTAAGAAATATTCAGTCATTTTTGAGGATTATTGAGTGAGTTGTTCAGTAATTTCTGTCAAAATAATACATAAGTTATGAGCACAGATACTGTAAAACTTTAGGATTATTTCAAAACTAGCCAACATGTTTTGAACACGAAGCAACAAATTTACCACTGCCAGAGCCAACCTGGGGAGTTGAAGAAAGTCCGGGCCAGTTTATGGTCTGTGGTGACTTCTTTAACGTCTTTAATTACGTCAATCAGTCTGCCCACAACCGGAGGTACTCGCCTAAAACCCAGAATCCTTACAGTGGGAGGCAAAAAGAGGAAGTGAGTGTTTTACAATGATTTACTATTTTACATTTTGTTAATATAACAGTGAATTTAATAGCATGGATAGCATAAAGCTTCAAATACTGTACATAGTTTTGCTTCATTGTTTCTTTATTGTTATTGTTAGATGCGCTGTAATACTGGAACACCTGCTTGTTCATTTTATATGTTCAAGATATATAATAGGACTGATATTGCAATTTGACTACTGCAAATGCAGATATTGCTTAAACAATATAGTTTTTACTCCTCTGTCTCTTAGATATGGCACTGATAGGTTCATGTTTATCTGCTCCAGAGAGTCCTATTCTGTTGGAAAAAATATCTACAAGCTGTGTGTGTATTTGGACATCTGTGCCAGCAATGGGTGCAACTTAAAGTAACTAAATCCATTCATTAGAAGGGCTGTCCACTCATTAAATATGAAAAGTTGAGACTGTTGTGCAACAGTGCATTTTCTTTTGAATTAAGAGAAAACAGTGCTTGAGGTTCATAATTTGTCACTTAAAAAAAAGCTTAACCAGAGGTGTCCGAACTTTTGCCTACTATAGATTAAAAGAATGACATAGAGGTACAATGAGTTTCAAGGTTGTGTCCTGACTGTACCTGTCCAGGTGGAAAGCTGCAATTTCAGCATTGTGCCTCTCAAAGTCTGAGAAATAGTACAGGTTCACATTGGTCTCCTCATGTCTTTCCTGTCTGCAGTAAAAATAGCATAAGGCTGATGAAGCAATCCACAGAAGATTATTATAGCTTCATACAACACTGAAGGACAGTATCAATTCCTGTTACTTACAGCACCAGCTAAATTTATTGCCCATAAGTCATAACATAATCTCATTGCAAAGATCATCTATAGACCAACCAGGTCTATTTAACCCTTTACTTACCTTGGACAGGCATAAGTGGGTGCTTACAGTGTTGTCATTTTCAGGTACAATTGCACAGAAAATTGAGACCTTTACTAATAAAATATGGTCTGATCAGTGATCATTATACATACACAGTTAAGCTAAACTACTATGAGAAACATTTGTGCGATGTCTCTTACAGAGCACACAGAATAAACATCTGCAATGCAGGCTAGAAAAAGTAAATGACCTCAAAATAGGTTTGTCTTAAGGATATGACAAAAACTGCTTACTGACAAATCTGTCCTTTTCAAGAAAGATATAAATGATTCAGTGTGTACTAATGATTCAGGTACTGATATAAATGATTCATTCCTGCTCACACAGGAATTAATCCTCCACATTTACCCCATCCTCACACAGTGGTACACACATACACACTAGTGACTTCACACACCAGGGGGCAGTGAGCACACGTGATCTAAAATTATATTTTATTATTTTCTGTCGCTCAAAATAAGCGTCACACTTGTGGAAGCCGGTTTACCGCCAAAACCCGGCAGGTGTAAATCAACCTGATCTGGATCCGGATCCGAATCTGAAGCCGGAGCTGGATCTGGATCTGACTGACATGGCTGACCTGACATATATACAGTTTTATTTTCATTTTAGATTTCAAAAATTATTTGCGGCTCCCGGTGTTTTATTTTCCGTGGGAACCGGGTCCAAACGGCTCTTTGGGTGTTAAAGGTTGCCGACCCCTGCACTAGAGGAACATCAGAACAGAAAAAACAAAGAAAGTGACTAAATATGATGAAAAGTACTTTGAATACCGTTTTTTCCCGAGTGTAGGGGGGTCGCGAAATTTACTGGAGCCTAAAAGAGGTTCGTACAGTGAAAAAGGTAAAGAACCTCTGCTTTAGGCTTCAAGAAAATGGCTTTGACTGGCATCATGATAATGTACAGACATAGATGTGTGTGAAATGTAGTTGAGCACTAGACTGACTTCATAGGTTTGAAGAGAGCCTGTCCGTAGTTTGGGAACGTCATCACCAACTTCAGCTGGGTTCCTCCTGTCTTCTGAACTGGTACATGCCACGACAAACATATCAGTGATAAAATTATAATTAATAAATAGACTATAGTATTGGAGGTTGTTTGTGAAATGAGGGATAAAAAGTGGGCAGATTCTATCCAAAACACGAATCTTGATCACATTACCTCACATTAGAACCACTGGCATAATATTTACTAGGTCCAACTTGTGCTTCCCTAAAAGCAATGACTCATCATGGCATGGACCTCTGAATGTGTCCTGTGGTGTCTGGCACCAAGACATTAGCAGCAGATACCTTAAATGCTGTAAATTGTGAGGTGGGGCCTCCATAAGCTTCAGTGACCCTTGGTTGCCTGTGACGCTGCTGCTGGTTCACAGGTTTTCATTCCTTGGAGCACTTTGGTAGGTTCTGACCACCATGTTTGATAGTAATGCATCAGTTATTTACTTGTACTGAACAATGACAATAAAGTTGAATCTATCTAATCTATCAGTTCATGAACCCTTGTGTCCCATTCCATAATCAAGTTAATCAAGCTTCCTTATGTCTTAAACAATCTTGTTTCTGAACTGAACAAGCTCTTTAGGATATGTTTTAGCAGTCTGATGCTTAATGCAGCATGAAGCACATTTAGTCTGTCCCACTTTTACTGGACCTACTCTACAACACCCTGGAGGTAATTCAGAATTACCTCATTTTAAAACCACAAGCAGTTACATCTTACTCCACTAGGGTTCTCCCTGCTCCATCTTTGTATTTGTGTTTCTTTTCTGTCTTAGAGACAGTGAGCTCCTGTGAATTGTGAAATACCTGTCCAGTGTCAGTGTTAGGTACCTGCGCTGACAATGCGGTTGTTTGCCATCTGCTTTAGGAGCACAGGCAGGTTGGCATCTCTGTGCTGGTACAGCTGCCAGCGGGAGATGCCCAGATGAAACTGGAGCCAGGGAGGGTGGGTGTCTGCACTGCTGTTCCAGTTGATGGTATCAAAGCCTTCCTTGCTGTTACTGAACCTAAATGGGAGGGTAGTCGATTAAAATGATGCCACAGATAGGATAGGATAGAACTTTAATGATCCCTTGGGAGGGTTCCCTCAGGGAATTTAAGGTTCCAGCAGCATCACTACAGTACAGAAAAAGGTAGAAAGAGATAATAATTTAGTAAAGAAAACACTATATAAATATAAAGATTATATAATATAGAGATTATAGTACAATATACAATATATATAATTAGTGCATGAAAAAAAGAGTCCTGTAGGAGGGGGTATTGCCTATTATTATTATTGTTATTGCACTTTGAACAGTATATTGCACCGAGTCCATTTGTGTTGTGGTTGTCAGGATGTGGGTTACTGGTTGGTTCCTACTCGTTCCCTCGTAATAAGATGTTTCTTATTAAGTTCTAGGGTGTAGCAGTAAAGTGGAAGGAGAGGTGGGAGCAGCTAATGAAAAAGTACACCCACGCTTGGTTCTGAAGCTCTGGTGAAGTGGGCACACTGGGTGCTTGTAAAAGCTGTCAGGTAAGACATTTGGCAAAGACAGGGGTCGGCCCTCTTGCAGCTCCAGAGCAGAATTAAAAATAATGGTAATCATTCTCTGCAGTAAAATAGAGCTTCCACACATTTCAACAAAACAAGAGCCAATCAGTTTGCTGGTTATGAAAAAGTCCCACCCTTTAACAAAACAAGCCAATCAGGTTGCTGCTTATGAAAAAAAAAAATCATATCCTTTAACAAAAAGAGCCAATCAGCTTGTTAGATAAGGATAAGTCCCACTCTTCAACCAAACAAAAACAATCAGCTTGCTGCTTATCAACTCAAGGTAAAAGTGCAATGTAGTGGAAATGAGATCTATGGTGCTCCAGAACACTCCAGTCTTTTTATGCTGCGTTCATTGTAATGTACTTTTCTTCTGAAACCCACTTACTGGGAGTATGTAATGCTCATTCTTTATGATTATTATCACTGTATACTAGAGTATGGTGAATAGAATCAAACACATTTTTAATTGAGAACTGTATGGGGGGAGTTTTCCAAAAGCAATCAATCTTAATTTATAAACAGTGAATGAATGGAGGACATGAGAAAAGAATGAGTCAGTTCAGCAAATGTTTCAAAAAGAGCGAAACTTAAACTGAAACTTAAAAAGTTCAAGCAACATCTTTGTTAACTCCTCTCCCCCAAACAGTAACTCAAACATCATTCAGCTCAGTGAAACATGCACTATTTATTCCCAATTTTACTCAAAAAATATAGAAAAGTATTCAAATCAATGTCTTCTGGAATGTCTTCTGAAATTCTGAAATATGATTGGCAGAAGGAGGAGTCATTTACATTTACGGCATTTAGCAGACGCCCTTATCCAGAGCGACTTACAAAAGTGCTTTGCTGTTCACTCTGAATATCACTAGCTAGTAGACAAGACTAGAGTCATTGTTAAATATTCATAAACACACCTGTTTAGGGTTTTTACTGATGCAAGTTTGATTGGTCAAGTGATAATGTGCCTGATTAGATACAGATGTTGTTGTTATCATTATTATTATTATTATTATTATTATTGATGATAATAATAATAATCACAGTAATAATTGTTATTTCTATTGTCAGTGCAATTTTTTTTCTTACTATATCTTATTATATAATTTTGTTATTTTAGAGCATGTGAATCTCTTCCCTCTCCTTCAAAATTGGTGGCCTCTGGTTTTAAGATGTTGAACTGCAGAGAAAATCCACTTCAAGAAGTACCTTGTGAAGTCGGGTTATTAATTAAATTACAAGCAAGTTACGTAGTACTTTAGTTACCCATTAGTTAAGGCTTTTGGAAACATTCTTTAATTAACTAACAGTCCTAATTACTAGATAACAAAGTACTTTGTTACAAAGATTTTGAGAAACTCACCCCAAAATTATTTTATTCAAAGTTAAGATATTCTGGGGAAATCTTTTTCTAAATGTGATGAAATGTTCACAGAACTAAAAACCTGTTTGTGTTTTCAGAAACATATCAAAATAAATGCTAAAATATTGTGTTTATCATACCACTGCTCTGCGTTTCTCTCTTCTGAACCCTTGGCTCGGAATTTCAGCAGCCAGTCATCATCAGGAGAGGGCGGAGCATGCAGGTTATACAATGGATGAGAGAGCAGAGCCTCCAGGTTAGAGAGGTCAGCTATGTCCCTGTGTGTTTCATGTTTTCCTCGTCCCACAGTGTTGGTGGAGGTCAGGTTGGTGTGGGGCTGAGATACAGGAAGCTGATGAGGCTCACAGGACGGGGGGTACAATGACAGAACGAGCAGAGCCACCAAAGCATGCAGGAGCAGTGATACACACAGCAACAAGGCACAGAGACCCTGCAAGCGGCGATACCGACATGCTCTCATACTGGCAAAAGAGAGAGAAATATCCTGTTAATGCTGATAAAAATAGAAAAGGTTCTGTATAGCAGTAGGGTTGGACTGGCAGCATAATTTGGATGTTTTACAAACCAGACCCTTTTGACCAGTTTCATCAAACAACCAGGGAAGGGTTGGAGTTTGGGTGGCTGTTGACCAACCCCTTCACCTTCTCAGCAACTCACATCAACAGGAGCCAATCAGCCATTCTCCCAATGCCCGGTCCATCCTTTAGTTTTAAAATATGGTTCTTTTGCTGATAATAATTTTAGAAAACCGTTTCACCAATTTTAGAGAACTACTTATCCAGCGAAAGCTTCCAGAATAGTGTTCCATCTTATTTCTACAGATTACTGTTGCCTTAAGGACCCTTGAAGAAATCTGCTCCCTGACTTTCCTCCAAACCAACCAAAACACAATTTGCTAGGAGCAGACAGCAATGAATTTGTCCAGAGTTAGTGAACATACCTGTCTTAAGGCTCCAATCTTCTCCACTGACAGTTCCTCTAAAAAGAGAGAGTTCTGCTATCACTCACTGCTTTATTCATCTGTTTGTTCACCTTCTCTCCCTCAGAGAAAAGGAGAACTGCCAGGTTAGGTTGATCTGAACTGATGTGTGTTTACTTGTCCCTGTTATCACTCTGCCCATGTATGTACTAGTGGCTGTGTTTCACACACTCAAAGTACAGTTCAGAAATGCCAAAGGTGCTTTTCTCAATACATTTAAGTATACAGGCCCTTATACTCTGCCTCTCTCTTCCATGATTGTATTATTTACTCAGCCCACTCACCACTCGGGTCACATTGAGGTGACCAGTCCCTAATGTTGAAATTAATCTCTTTGAATAAATTAGCAAAAAATAAACTATTTTGCATCTCCAGAAAACCTGTTGTAAAACCTGATCTCTCTAGTCAGAAGACAGGAACCTACAAAGGCTACAATCAAGGTTCATAGAGGTCTGGGATCAGTTCATGCATTTCATTTAACAGACCAAATTAGAACAGTCTCTGATTACTCTGATGCCCTTATACAATACTGGACCAGGAATCTCTCTAGCCTACAATAGATCATCAACCCTACAAGGACACTTCTAGACTACATGAGAACAATCAACTGTCTAGAGGGCCACTGGCAGTTCCTTTAGTTCTCAGGATGAACAGTTCCTCTAGTCCTGAATAAGATTGGACTTTGGGGAGAGCAGTTCTTCTAGTTTACAAGAGATAAATCTACCACTCTAATCTAGGGGTCAACCACAGTTCATTTAGCCCTTAGACTAGCAATTAATCTGGTCTAAAAGAAGACCAACAGTTCCTCTAGTCTACAAGCAGTTCCTGTAGTCCACAACAGAACAATCAAGTCCTCTCTGGATGGGAATCTAGACATCTTAACTTCCTTTAATCCTCAAGGAGACCAGCAGTCCCTCTTGTCTCTTCAGTGAGACAAGCAACTCCTATAGCCAGCAAGAAGACCAGCAGTCCCTGTCTTCTTCAGAGACCAGCAGTGCCTGTAATCTTCCGGGAGACGAGCAATACATACAGATCAACACAATAAAAGAAAGGTGAGTAGGCCCCGCTGTCTAGACAAGAAAGACCAGAGGAACCTCATTTTAGATGTGCATTAAGTGTGACAAGAGAAAGAATCTTTGTAGTCTGCTGGGCATCTGTGTCTATAGGTCTTATGAACAGAGCTTCACCATGACAACCCTGTGGAGGTTGAGAAGAGTTTAACTGATACGCTGGTGCAAGGTTAATAAGCTTTCTACTCAAGATGTTACACAACAGCATGCCCGTAAGGAATGAAATTTTTTAATTCCATGCCATTGTGAAAAAACTATCAGTAACGTGCCTGAATGCTGTCATGAAAACAAGTGTTTCAAAAGCCTCCTCTCACTTATATGAAGAAAATCACTGGCTCAGGCTCCATGAAATATGCATCTGCCTGTCTGTTCTTCCCATCTGTGCTTCTGTTTTCTACCAGCATCATGCTCTACTCCGTAATTCCTCCTCTGAATGTGTGTGTGTGTGTGTGTGTGTATGTGTGTGTGTGTGTGTGTGTGTGTGTGTGTGTGCGTTAACAACCTGATGTTTCAACAGTGAGTCCCAGAGACCGCCTCATGCCAGCAAGCACCAAGTTCTGCTTTGTAACACCAATCAAGTGCCAGAGACAGCTCAAATGGAGAAGAAAACAGAATGTCAGTGCCAGTTTGAGAAATGTTGGTACAGTGTGTGGTGAGGGAGAGACAAAGAGCGAGACTGTGTAGAGTTGAGCAGAGGGTACTGACTGAATGTGTCTGTGCATGAATATTTCAGAAAGCAGAGATTAAGCACACAGAAGGAGCTCTATCTATAATACAAATGCACCTTCACAGAGTTCACTGCATCAGAGAGCAATTCTTGTGCCACAAAATCAATGAAAATCACAGTTTGGTGATTTCCCTGCTGAAACACTCTTGATTCAACGTGGCAGCTCACACTTTACCAGTGGCTGGAACACAAGGCCAAAGCATGACTAATCACTGCATAGTAGAACAGTGCACCACCTCTCCAGAGTTTGCTCAATCTTTTTCTTAGTCTTTAAGATGTTGAATTGACCTCCAGCATTATGAACTGAGGAAACTGCTTCATGAAAACACTTTGATGTCTACTTATAGTGTGATCTTGCTTTGTTGTCCTCACAAATGTTCAGAGATTGAATGCTCAGAAGCTGCTTAGAGGAAACCATGGCTGCTGATTATGGGACAAGGTTTGAGAAGTCTAAGTCTTTGCTATCAGCAAACCAACCTGAGATAGCTCCATTTGCCATGCTCTCTGTGGATGGTGTGATAGACAGAGAGGCAGAGGTGGAATGCCTCAGCTGGGGCATGATGAAGCAGTTTTCACTTTTTCCCCTGCAACAGCAGCATGGAAGCTGTACCTCACACTCCTTGTGAGAGTGAGAAGAAGAAGTGAGGAAGAACTGGAGTTCAGGGAGGGTGAATCTCAGGGGTTAGAAAGTTAAAGGACTTGTAAGTTCCCATAGCAGCCTTAGATATTTATTTTCCATTTACACATTTGTTGGTGTCTTATGAGCAAATAAAGCTCTTTCTGTTTGCCCCACTCCTGTGTTTGTGTCTGGTGTTGGCACTACTTATGTGTCTGGCCATGTGGCCAAGACCCCTTTCCCAAGGCAATGGGTAGATGGCAGTCTCTATCTATTACTTCCATTCTGATGCATGCTGATACATGCTGATGTATCAGAGGTGGGGATCCGGTGCTTTCTTATGAACACGTTGGCTGCCCAGTGATGTTGCACTTGCAGTAGTTAGAAAAGAGGCAGTGCCACACTTTACCGATATTGGAAAAGACGTGCCAGTCCTTGCCTGCCTACCAACAGCTGGCATTTGACTGTTTATTCTTTGTTGAATCAATGTCATGATCATGGTTAACTAAACATTGATTTTGAAAAGTGAATTAATGTTGATATTGCAATGTTGTTTCAATTTCATTGTTTTGATCTTGCAACTTTAATGTGTTTTGTTGAAACTTTTCACAAAAAATGTAACTTTTACCATTAGTTCAATGTTTTGGGTTTTTTTTTTTTTTTTCAACATTGAATAGACAGCTGACATTATGTCAACCGCTGAAGGTCAGGCATGCTGGGGAGCATTACAAGTAATGGGGGAATCCTTATTTGTATGCTTTGACATTTTTAAACAGGGCTTTACACATAAATTTGATTTGAACTCAATTCAACTCTAATATTAGCTATTTTATTTATTCACTTTGAAAAATTATTAAAAATATATTTACTACAACTACTACTACTACTACTACCAATACTACTACAACTTCTATAACTACTACTATTAATACTATTACTGTTACTGCTGTAGCTACTACTGATGTAACTACTACTAATACTACTTCTAGAACTACTACTGTTAATACTATTATTATTACTACTGTAACTACTTCTAATACTATTACTACTACTACTACAACAACTACTACTATTACTACTACTACTAACAATAATAATAATACAATAAAATCAAAACCTAAAAAATAATTTATTATATAATAAGTGATTTATTAGAATTACAAAATCAGTATCAAGTCAAAATCTAAACGTTTGTGATTTTAATTACAGCTTTAATTACCAGTTTGATTTCTGAATTTTCTCTTCTTAATGTTAGATTGAAAAATAAAGAGTGCTTATAGTTTTAGGGTTGTTTTAGTGCTTAATCTGACACTAGAGTTTGGTTGGTACACTGTGTTTGTACCTGTGGAACACTAAGATGACAGTGCACTGCAATATTACAATGTCTGCATACTTGACTCTGTCAATGTGTGTGTGTGTGTGTGTGTGTGTGCGTGCGCGTTTATGTGTGTGGGCAGGGAAGCTAAAAGGGCACTATGACCCGACACTGTGTGTCTCAGTAAACCAGTTCTCCGAGTCAGATTGCTACACTCTGTAAACAAAGTCAGTGTCCAAACACTGTATGTTTGACTTTTGGGTTGTGTGTAGAAGTCAGTACTTCCATCTCTTGTGGTGACTCTAATATAGCACCATTTTGGAGCATGTAAACAAATCAGGACAGATAGCCAGTTAACCAGGATGAACATGGTGCAGGTATAATCCCTCAGATGCATTCAATAAAGTTTATTGTTTGGATGTTTATCCACAGATTCATCTACAATGTTCTTTAGATGTCATGTAAATAAAATAGAATAAATAATAGAGGAAACATTCATTTATTACAAACAACAGGGAAAAAAACATTTACACAAAATGTACAGCAGCATTCTATAACGTCCATACATATTAACATATTAGTACTGTAATAATTGAGCTTTATGAAAATGCACGTTTTTATTTGTTCCCCACAGGTATTGGATTTTTAAAAGAAAATGAGAGTGAGAGACAGTTGGAAAGGGGGTGGGGATGGGGGTCTGGAGAGATGGAGAGTGCGAGAGAGGCAGCTGAAAGACAGAACCGAATGCCCAGATGGTCTGTCAGTATGGAGAGTGAGAGCTTTTGGATAGGGAACCATAAAACGTGAAATGTCAAAATTCTCCTACTAAATATTTTCCTGGAAACATGCATTTGAAAATAAACCAGTAATACCAGTACACATGTGCACACATACAGTCGTGCAAATTGGATAATCTTGCTATTGAGGGCAAACAGTATATATTACAGTAAATGTCTAAATATTACTGGACATCTCTTGTAATGAATGCTTTCAGCTAGAAAGGTATTAAGCCCCCTGGCACTGAGCTGTGGAGCAGTCGAACTGTGTTCTCTGGAATGGTGGAGCTTCATCCTGTACTTTTGGAATGAGCTAGGGAGTTGGGGATGAGGTAGGATGGTGATCATCCAACTTTCTGACTCCCCAACGTATAATTCTGTTCAGTCAAAGGAATGCAGTGAGCAATCTCTAAATAGCAAGCTAAAGTTAACCAACCACTGGTGGGTTTTATGGTACATGTATTTCTCCTTAAATGTCACAGTGAATACAAGATAGCCTATGTGTGTGCAAAAGGTGGATCAAGAATAGAGACAGCGTTGTTCAGCAGTTGTAGGGTATCTGTGCAGAATTGAAACACATTGGACTTGCACACTACAGGCTATAAAGCTATATGACTGTATGTTCAATATGAATGAAAATAAACCTAGGCTAATGCCTTTGGGGGGTTGTTGTACCAAATTTGTCCCAGACTGAGAGGGCTGGACTGGGACAGAAAACCGGCCCTGCCATTTTTGGCTTAGACCGGCCCCTCATAATTAGTGGAGCACAAGAAACAAGAAATGTATGTATGTGTTCCCCAAAGGAATGTATTTTACTTTTATCACAAACTCAACTGTAAATACTGTGTTAAGGTGTTTATATGTTTACTAACTTGGTGGAGAGCTCACTTGACTGGAAAAAATGCTCGCAATCCCTGTCAGTCCTATGCACAACTATGTACACCAGAAGATCCTAGAGAGGAACAGGATATCCTAAGAAGTGAGAGCATCTTGCTTTAGGTGAAGATTTAGAAATGCCTGCATTCTAGCAGTTTCAGAATGAGTTAAGTAGTCTAGTCTCTCTTCTATCTTCTCAACTGCTACCTCTGCCTGCTTCATAACCAAATAAATAATAACAGCCTCTTATAGAAAAGGCTTATTAGAAATCTTAAAATAATTAATCATTTCTTTCGATGTCTATCAAATAACCACCGTGGAAAGCAAATAAGTAAATTTACTGAACACATAGTTCTACCTCCTCATGTATATTCTCTTTCAAGCATAATGGTTCATCAACATCCTAAATATAAGAAGATTAGCATCTATTGTTTGCTACTTTTATCTGCTTGGTGAAATTCAATTGATTATTTTATCCTTTTATTGAAATCATCTCTAATATTTATTTTCTGAATTTTTCTGATGTAGTAGCTTGATTCTAATTGTTCAGATTAAAAGCTGCTCCCTCCTTTAAAAAGCTATAAACTACTATGCAGCCTTTCAACATCTTTAACCTAAATATCTAAAATACTATGATAGAGCCTAAAATGGACACTTGCTCCCCACACAACACTTCTCAGCCTTGATTGCCATAATCGCTATTTTATCAGAATGAGGTGCCGTGGCTGGCAGACTTTGGGAAGTATACAATAATTTCTATATTAATATTGATACTTATCAATGTTCATCAATCTCATGTAATAGAGCTAATGTTCTTGTCTCTCTGTATGACTGCTGTCCATTTACTAGTTTGTCTGTTTGTCTTTTTGTCCTTGTAGTGATTATTTGTCAACATCAAGATCATTATGAATGGAGTTGTGCTTTTAGGAGGAACATTCTTGTTACCTTGCAAGAAGAAACTCACCAGAACACTAGAACCATGCTCCATACCAGCTTAGCAAAAGCTCCCAGAGGAGGACATATGAGGCTCACAGCAGAACTGAATAAACAATCATTGTTTGGAATAAATGAACTAAGATCTTCACTCCCATTTCTCAACTCATTTTTAAAATCAGACAGAGGTGCACCTTTCATTTAAAATACATTTAAAATGTAGTTGTGGGCTTACCACTGTTTTCTGTCATGGAAAGAGTGAGTGAAAAGGGAATGTTTGTCACAAGGTTAAAGCAATGCTACAATGTGCAGGTTCTGCAATAATCTGCCAGTCAGTAGGCCAGGTAACAGTGAGTACCATAAGTATTGGAGTACAATGGTGATGAGCTACTCTCCAGTATCAACAATACAATTTCCTCTGGACAACATATCACAATTTACCATTCCTCAATGTTTGATTAGACTGGGGTAACCAACTCCAGTCATGTGGGAAAATTAAGACTGCCTATGTCTTTAAAAAAATAATTTTATCTTCATTTTAACAGTGAAAGATGCAGGTGATATAACTAAACACATAACTCTGAAGAAATGTCTAATAAATCATGAGTTTTCTTGTCAAATGCAACTTTCTTGTGAGAAAATCTTTATTGTGAGGAGACTTTAAATAGAGTAATGCCTGACGTCATTTAACACACTTCAAGCTGAGACACATCGCCCCATTTTCTTGTGTCCTAATCAGCTGCACCCGTCAACTATTGTGTTATTCACAGTGAGCGGATGTCCACTCTGTTCTTCTGTCTCAAAGTGCTGGCTACACTTACAACCACACCAACTGGTTCAAATGAACACACACTTTGTCATCAGTCTATTAATATGAATGAATGTCCATGCTTTCCACTCCCCTTCACAGTACTAACTGCGACCAAACGGAACTGTGCGGTACACAGTGCTGTGGAGGAACTCTGGCCCTCTCCTATTTGCTGAACTGCTTCAAATTAGTAGCATTTGAAGACCTTCAAACATTAATTGCACATATCATGTCCTGACACAAAATTTGTATTGGGTTTACATAAAGAGAGGTTTAAATTTCATATTTAAATTTCATTTCTGCCACTGCAAGGTATGCTTGCATTGTTTCTGCTATACAAACATTTGGACATACAGTGTATTTACTATATTGTGAACAGACTGGCTTTAATCACACATGCAAAACTCCACCCATAATGGAGCAGCCAGTGTAGCGTGGCATTCACAGTGTGTTATTTCACAGCCACTGTAATCTCATCTCTTTGGATGGGGTTGGAGTCTGAAATACATGAGCACATAAGCACAGCTATCAGCGTCTGGACAATCCTACATTGAGAGGTTCTTGAGGCTCCAGAGACTTCCAATAAGTGTTTGCTGGTCAGCAGTGTTTTTATAGCTGCCCTCTTTATACTGTTAATCTGACTGACAGAAATTTTCCAATAGCCTTTATCTGACCAAATTCATCTTTGATCTAATTCACACCTAAATCTTTTAACAGATTGAAGGGAAATTTCAGATGTTTTCATGAATTTTGCAAGGGCTTGCACTATTTCACACTTCTCACCTTCAGAAAGCTCTTACTCCTCCCCATACTGTATGAAAACTGTGGTTTAATAATGTTTTAGTAGGTTGTCTATGGAGTTAATTCTAAGATCCACCCACCTGTGAAAACTGTGCCAAAACTCAGAAGTTATTGTACTTGCAGGGGTTGAGGGTTTATTAACAAAATGAAACAAACAATAACAGAAACAAACTAACTGGAAACAAGAGCATAGACAAGTTGACAACAGGACATGGATACAAGCATAAACAACAAAACATGAGTAGACATAAAGACAATAGGACTGACAAGGACAGACTGAAACAGAATGTCTTAAATAACAAGACATGATTACAAACACCTGGAACATGATAATGAAGGGGCAGGGTAATGACTGAGACACAGCTGGGAATGGATGGAGACAAGACCAAAACAAGACATGTGCTCAGAAGTATGGGGAGTAAAACAAAGACAATACAGAAAGACAGGGGAGAGGAATGGGACAGATATGGGACAGTAGGCCCTCCCCAATGCACCACTCAGAGGCACGTAAACCAACACTCCACAGAGCTGGCGAAGGAGAGGGACCAGAAATGAAACAGGGAGGACAGGCGGGACTAGTCACAAACAGGAGATCAGGAGTCCTTATTTTTGAAGGAAAAGCACTGAACTTTTCAATGAAGATAACTTTAAACTAGTCCTAACTTAAAACAAATACACTCTATACATTGCTAATGTGGTAAATGACTATTGTAGCTGCAAATGTCTGGTTTTTGGTACAATATCTACATAGGTGTATAGAGGCCCATTTCCAGCAACTATCACTCCAGTGTTCTAATGGTACAATGTGTTTGCTCATTGGCTCAGAAGGCTAATTGATGATTAGAAAACCCTTGTGCAATCATGTTCACACACCTGAAAACAGTCTAGCTCGTTACAGAAGCTACAAAACTGACCTTCCTTTGAGCAGATTGAGTTTCTGGAGCATCACATTTGTGGGGTCAAGTAAACGCTTAAAAATGGCCAGAAAAAGAGAACTTTCATCTGAAACTCGACAGTCTATTCTTGTTCGTAGAAATGAAGGCTATTCAGATCTGAACCCCATTGAGCTGTTGTGGGAGCAGCTTGACCGTATGGTACGCCAGAAGTGCCCATCCAACCAATCCAACTTGTGGGAGCTGCTTCTAGAAGCGTGGGGTGCAATTTCTCCAGTTTACCTCAACAAATTAACAGCTATAATGCCAAAGGTGTGCAATGCTGTAATTGCTGCAAATGGAGGATTCTTTGACGAAAGCAAAGTTAGATGTAAAAACAATGTTATTTCAAATACAAATCATTATTTCTAACCTGGTCAATGTCTTGACTCTATTTTCTATTCATTTCACAATGTATGGTGGTGAATAAGTGTGACTTTTCATGGAAAACACAAAATTGTTTGGGTGACCCCAAACTTTTGAACGGTAGTGTATATATANGTCAGGTCATGCCTGCAGTGAGGGATATCTGGGGCAGCAACAGAATCACCTGCAGCAGGCAGATGTGGAAGCGACACAAATGTAGGTCAGGCAAGCCTGAGAGAGAGGAGCGAGAGAGAGCAGTACACTTGTAAACATACACTGTTTCACATTATTATGCAAGTGAGAGTTCATTCGGATATCAGTATAATATACATTTAGTCTTATAGTTTGTTTCCTTTCTCAGATCATTTTTTTTTTAATGACAGATTTATACCTTAGTTTTCTTAATTAAAGGAAAACCACAGAGTTAATTTTGTGCCAAAATAATAAAAAATATTAAATTAATAAAAAAATAAAAAAACAAAATTCTAAGAATCAAAAGGAAAACAGTATATATATATATATATATATATATATATATATATATATATATATATATACTGTTTTCCTTTTGATTCTTAGAATTTTGTTTTTTTATTTTTTTATTAATTTAATATTTTTTATTATTTTGGCACAAAATTAACTCTGTGGTTTTCCTTTAATTAAGAAAACTAAGGTATAAATCTGTCATTAAAAAAAAAATGATCTGAGAAAGGAAACAAACTATAAGACTAAATGTATATTATACTGATATCCGAATGAACTCTCACTTGCATAATAATGTGAAACAGTGTATGTTTACAAGTGTACTGCTCTCTCTCGCTCCTCTCTCTCAGGCTTGCCTGACCTACATTTGTGTCGCTTCCACATCTGCCTGCTGCAGGTGATTCTGTTGCTGCCCCAGATATCCCTCACTGCAGGCATGACCTGACAGCACGCGGGAGCTCAGACATGCATCTGCTGACGAGAGAGAGATCTGACCATAAACACAGCAAGCAGACGGACAGATGTGGAGCAGTAGCTTTGGAAATTTCACTGTTTTACATGCAGGCACTGGTGCCCTGTCTGGATCTTGACCCTCAGACTTTTTAATTTATGTGAAGTTCTTTGTTGTTTGACCTCCTAAAGCCTTATTTCAAAATGGATTCAATTTTCCTCACAATACCTCATGATGATAAAGTGAGAAATGTTTGTGTGAAATCTTTGCAAATGTATTAAAAATAAAACAAAAATAGAACATATACATAAGTATTCACAGCCTTTGTTGAATACTTTGTTGAGGCACCTTTGGCAGCAATTACAGCCTCAAGTCTAGTTGAGTATGAGGCCACAATAGGCACACCTATTTTGGGAAGTTTGCAGAACCTCTCAAGTTCCATCACATTGGATGGGAAGCATCAGTGCGCAGCCATTTTTAGATATCTCCAGAGATGTTCAATCGGGTTCAAGTCTGGGCTCTGGCTGGGCCACTCAAGGACATTCACAGAGTTGTTGTGAAGTGACTCATTTGATATCTTGGCTGTGTGCTTAGGGTCATAGTCCTATTGGAGTATAAACCTCCATCTCAGTCTGAGTTCCAGAATGCTCTGGAGCAGGTTATCATCAAGGATGTTTCTGTACATCGCTGCAGTCATCTTTCCCTCAACCCTGACTAGTCTCACAGTTCCTGCTACAGAAATGTTCCCCACATAATGCTGCCACCACCATGCTTCACTGTAGGAACGGTAATGACTAGTTTACTGTCTACAATGGGACCATATATAAAAGGGTGTGTGCCTTTTCAAATCATGTCCAATCAGCTGTATTTACCACAGGTGTCCAATCAATTTGTAGAAACATCTGAAGGTTGATCAGTGGAAACTAGATGCACCTGAGATCAATTTTGAGCTGCATGGCAAAGGCTGTGAATACTTATGTACATGTTATATTTTTGCGTTTTATTGTTCATAAATTTGCAAAGATTTCAAACAAGCTTTTCTCACTTTGTCATTGTGGGGTATTGTGTTCATAATTTTGTGGAACAAATTAATTGAATCCATTTTGGAATAAGGCTGTAACATAACAAAATATGCAAAATGTGGAGCACTGTGAATACTTTTCAGATGCACTGTACATGTGGATAGAGCAATAAACATGCACTGGAAGCTCCTTTGGCATTTAAACTGGGATTGAATTCAGTTTGAAACGAGTGAATTTTAGCTGTTTTCTGAGCTTGATTACTCCATCATCATCTCTGTACTCTGATCCTGAGATATGAAACCTAGAAAGCAGCATGTAACTACCTACAATGTGCAGATCTCAGGTTCAAAGAGTTAAACATATATTTTTTTCCCTCTGTACCGAATTATCAGAGCAAATCTGCACTCCTGCATGCATCTACACCATATGGACAGTGTGTTGCTTTTGTTGGATAACTGTCTCTTCTGTCTACGGAGGGATTTATTCTAGATTTTGGAGCTTTGAGTTAATGAGGTCAGGTTGTTGAATATTCCACAGTGAGGGCTGGGCAGTATGGCTAAAAGTATATATTATGATATGATATTTTTTCAAGATTCTGGATGTGTAACTGCTAAAATGCCCTATTAGCTGCCCAGTTGGGCATAGTTTTGATAATTTTGATTATTTACAGTATTGGCATTTGTGATGCATATTTGTGCATATTTGTGTTGGCATTACAAATAAAAAAAAGCCCCTGTGAGTCACTTGACTCCTTGTGCCTCCCTAATACCAGGTCTTTGTGGTCACCTCCCCTTCCCTAGGCTATGGTTCACATAACATAGGTTCACAGTTTATTCTTTTTTGAAAAGTACAAAGACAGTATGTATGTATTTAATGAAGGTTTTGACCATTTTAAAGTTTGGTAAGTTTATTAGAAACCCATTTCATTTACTTGTTCATGTCTTAATAAACCACTGCATCAGGGAATAACGTTACCATGAAGGATTGTGCCTGGTCTGCCACATATTTAGGTAGTCAAGTACACATCCACATGAATGCCCAGGCCCAGGTTTCTTTGTACTGTGCATCCTGGTGCCAACATTTCCTCACATCATCCTTACATATATAGCTCCCAGAGAAAAATGTTACTTCTCAGACCAGGTGACATTTATCTTTTGCTGAAAGGCCCAGTTCACATGCTCTCAGATCCATTGAAGCTGCATTCAGTGGTGGACAAGGGACAGCATGGTCAATCTGGAGGAGGTTCTGTGTAAAACAGCAGCCTGGGTCATGGGAGGACTCCCTAAGACAACGCTTCGATTTCAGTTTTGAGGATTAGTGAGGATTTTCCGTTCCTGGATAGATTTACAGCGGAGGCCAGCAGTATTTAGGTCACGTGTGTGTGTGTGTGTGTGTGTGTGTGTGTGTGTGTGTGTGTGTGTGTGTGTGTGTGTGTGTGTGTGCGCGCGTGTGTGTGTGTGTGTGAACAAAGTGGACCTGCTTGAGCACTATGTTAAGCAACAAGCTGATGTTACTTCTGAATGATTAAAGAATGACTGAATTCTGATGTGAATTACTGCTGCGAGTGAAGGAAGACATCAGCCTGAATGTGTTAATACAACATAATTGATTTTGAAGTTCAGGTATAGGGTCAGGGTTTATTTATTTATTTATTTATTTATTTATTTATTTATTTATTTATTTATTTAAAATATTTTCTCTATTCCACTGCTGTGTGAATATATATGTACTCCTGTCACATTGTATAGATTTAAAAATAATCCTCAATTTGGTCTTTAAAAAATTTAACTTTGAATTCTGAAATCATTTGATTTCATAGTTCTTGAAGAACTGTAAATCATTATTTACAATCAACTCAATTTCATGTAATGTTCAATTGTTTTGTAATGAACAACCAGATACTGATTATTATGATACAGTGAATGATTTCAGAATGCACTACAATCAAATAAATTTAATGATGCACTGAATAATTTCCTAATGAACTATGAATCAAATGAATTTTGTGATTCATGACTCATTTCCTTTCTGTCCAGGGGGTATTTCTGCCTTGCACTCAATGACTTCATGTGGGCTCTGGATTAACCGTGAGCCTTTCAGAAAGAAGCAGCTAAGATAATGAATGACTGACTGATTGACTGGTGCTTTCCTCCGAGTGTGTAGATTGCCCAGCAATAATGCAATTGCCCAGTTCAAAAAGAGGTGTTGGTTGACCTCATACATCTCAGAGGAGACGGACATGTCTTCACTCTCCTAGAGTCAGCAACGTCATATGTGATAGGGGTAGAGTCTTAACTTGGGATGGAAAATTGTGATAAAAAATACATAATGATAAAACATAATTTACTCAATGAATCATTTCCTAAAAATGATGTGAATAATGAATGAATAATAGAGAGTGATATAATGAGGGAGAGAAAGAATGAGTATTGAAGAAAATGACACAGCATGAGAGAAAAAAAAAGAGAAAATAAGGTCAAGAGAAAGGGAATAGGTGTGTGTGTGTGTGTGTGTGTGTGTGTGTGTGTGTGTGTGTGTGTGTGTGTGTGTGTGTGTGTGTGTGTGTGAGAAAGAGAGAGAGAGAGAGAGAGAGAGAGAGAGAGAGAGAGAGAGCAGTGGAGGTCTGAGCAGGGGTCTTGAATTAGGTGATTAACACACATTTATAATTTAGCACAAGCAGCAGGGAGAAGGGCAGTGAGGGTATGGATGGATGGGGGCTTCATCGTGACCAGAGTAGTGAGCTCTAAAAGGTTCAGTAGGTGATAGTATTCCTGAAGTCTCATTCTGCTGTATATAGTCAGTGGCCAGAGTTAAGAATAGATACATCATACAAACAGTGCATCTGGAAAATATTCACTGCGCTTCCCTTTTTGCACATTTTGTAATGTCACACCCTAATTCCAGTATGGATTAAATTCATCTTTCCCCTCAAAATTCTAAATTTAAATCAATTTAGAATTATAAATACATTAAAAATAAATAAATAAACACAAATATAAAATTTACAGCCTCAAGTCTTTTTGAGTATGATACTACAACCTTGGTACACCTATTTTTGGGAGGTTTCTCACATTGTTCTTTGCAGCACCATTCAAGCTCTATCAATTGGAAGGAGAACATTGGTACGAAGCCATTTTTAGATATCTCCAGAGATGTTCAATCGGTTCACTCAAAGACTTTGAGTTGTTTCAAAGCTACTCCTTTGTTATCTGTGCATCATGCTGATGGCCATCGGCAGCCAGAATCTCAGTGAGCAAAACTGGCCATGCTCTCTCTGGGTGGGTAGATGGACTTTCTCCATACATCACGATCACTTGAATGCTGGCTGGTACAGGCATCTGTTAGCCATTGTCTCAGAGCTGGCATATGATTCTGAGCACACTTGCTGCCCAGCAATGATGCAATGGTGTCAGTTCAGAAAGAGGACATGGCTGGCTTCACATGTATTGGAGGAGGCATTTGGATGTCTTCACCCTCTTACTGTCAGATGTATCCAATGTGATATTGGAAGGGTCCTAACAGGACTGGTTTGGTCCAGATTTGATAGCCCTCATTGCCCTCAAGTATCAGTGAGACTTAGGACTTAGGAGCCCAGCACATTGTACTCAGGACATGGTTTGTACCATCTATTGGTAGAATCTCATCCCTGGTTGGACTTGGAACTCCCATAAGATGTTCTGACCAAGTGGTGCGAACACAGTAATCTGGCCTTTGTCAAAGTGGGTCATATATTTAGGCCTGCCCATGTCTCCTATATAAGTACCTTCTAAAAGATATCCCAGACCTTCACACGTGGCACTGAGATAATCGATGGTATTTGCTTCATCTGTGAGTGGTCAGAATGTTATGGCCAGATGTTTAGTTCCTGGCTTCCAGCTCAATTGATTTAATTTAATGAAGTATTGATTCTCAACAAGAACGTAACTAAGCAAGGAAATAATTAAGCTAATAAATAAATAACACACATCAAATACACAGATTTTCAATGATGATCAGGTAAGGAGACTATGAGGACCAAGAGAAAACCTTCAGACAGCATCTTTTGAGGTAGTGTATTTGAGTTGGGTTTATAATAATTATCCATTTGTAGAAGCCATTGTTTTGAACTTCAGCTTTTTTACAGATGCAGGTATCACTGAAGAGTTGAACATTATACATTATACATTATGCTAAATCTTCCTGAAGGTGATTTGCCTTTCTAGCAATCCTTTCAGACCTTATATTGACCTCCACTCTTCCTGTTAAATGCCATGACTTAATTACATTTTGAACTGAGGAAATGTCAACCTGAAAATGCTTTGGTGTCTTCTCATAGACTTCACCTGCTTTGTGGGCCTTAACCATTTTCATTTTCAGAGTGCTAGGCAGCTGCTTATTGGACAAGGTTAGAGGAATCTATGGATATCTATAAAGCTTGATATTTGCATCACCTAGTACCCGGTCTTTCCCAGCAATGACTGTGAACAAGCCATGACCCTAACAGGCTAATTAAGTCTGAAACCTCAGTCAATGTTTTCTGAGTGGAGGTAGAATTATGGTGTGGTTCCTTTGTATTTCGTAACAGTGTGACTCCTGACAAAAGCAGCAGGAAAAATTCTGAAATGTGCAGGGCTGTATTATTTACTCACACTCAGTCAAACACCTCAGAATTCCCTGGATGGTGCTTTACAGAACAATAGCCTTAAGCAAACCGTGAACGCTTGCCAAAACTATTTTTTGGGTAAAGTAGTGAAATCTTCTGCAGTGGCCAATACTCTGACTTCAAGTCTGTTTAGCAAAACTGAAACTCAAAAATAACCAAGTCCTGAAGGACAAGGACTGAAGATAACTGCAATAAACATTATTTGCTAAATAATTTATGTTAAAGCTTAAAACCTATATTTGAGCTCTTTTATGCTGTAGTACAGAAATATTTATGGAAATAATGTGTAGTTTTGGGTAGTTGAATGTGTGTGTATTATGAGTGATGTCATCTTTTTGTTGACTGGGGATAAGGGTGTGTGTTTTGCTGAGCTGAGGTGCCAGCCAATCTGCTCCATTTTAATCTGCAGCAATCCTGCCGTATGCACAAGAGAGACGCTCAATCCATGATGAAATGCCAGATTATCAGAGTCTTAGTGATCTGACCATGTCACTCAAACGGAAGGCACAGCAGTTCTTGGTGTATGACAGTGTGTGATTTCTGCATTTCAATCTGTGTGCCTCTGGTTTAGTGTCTCTCTTGCATTGATAAACACATACTTACACTAAAGGAACACTCACCACCTGCTTTATTAAACACTTACCTATCTAATTCCATTCATTGGCCACTTTATAGACTCCATTTAACCCATAGGTCTGCTACAAATCTGTGACATTATAGACTGTAGCCCTTTTGTTACTGCACTATTCATGAGCCCTCATCCACCCCATACATCTATGTCAATGTTTCTGATAATAGGGTTATTGTTGACCAGATTTTATGTGGATAGCCGACTGTTCTCACAGCAGTGACTCTGACAAAGTAGTGTGGTTGGTGTTGGAATAGGGATTATTAGTTATTAGGCACAATTACTGTCCCTTCTAGGTTCAGCGTTTAACCATCATCCAGAAAAATGTAATAAAATCAGCTAAAATTGACCCTAAAGTCAGAAAACAGTGGTGGGTATTTCAGGTACAGGCAGTCAAATGTCGATTTTGCTCCAACCTCCTGGGTAGCTCTGCAGCAGCTCAGCCTGCCAAGCCATTATTCACAAACTGAATTCAAGGTGGAATAAGGGCCAATATAATTCTACTATATATACATATAATGAACATGGTGAACCCACCTCAGGCAGTCTGGGAAAAAACCTGGGATGGCAAATTACAGATTGATAGGTTGTGGCATCACCATTGCAATGCAAATAATTCATGTAATAGGAGCATAAAGTCTGGTGGTATTTTAATTATTATTATTATTTGCTAAAACAGCTTTTAAAATGTTAAAATGAATGAAAAAATGAATTCTAAAATTCATGTATTCACTGGACCTAAATGATACTGACTGTCATGGAATCATTCAAATGGCAGAGGGTCATCTTCAGGTGAGGAGTCTTTTTCTTTTGTTGGATTTTGTTGACGCTTTTGTTTTGTTGGAGATGAGATGAGATGGAGATGAGTGCCATGATTTGGCACTTTATTTGTTATTACACATCACACATCCAGAAGGTCTGGTGTAATGGCATTGGTTGTAATTTATACAAATGCCATTAAAGGCACTTTGACAGATTGAGGTCCTGCAACCAGTGGTCCTACCTGAATGCACACTCAGAGAATTAAGAAAGAGAATTAAGTTCTAGACTGAACAGGTCTCAGATGTCCCTCATTATTTGCTGTCATTACCGTAGACTAAGTATGAGCTAAGTCTTAACATATAATATTTATGTGACTGTCAGTTAGTGGGTACAAGTGAAGTAATTAATATTAACTATCAAAACAATAATGGATCAAAAGAGAACCCCTCCACACCCACGGTTCAGCAAAACTGGGTTGATCTGTTTAAAAGTCTAGGGCTGAATTAAGTTTCTAGTCCCGCCCTGCTATCAGATCAAAAACTAACACAAACACAAACATTGTGTTACTGTCCAAATACATATAACTGTAAACAGACTGAAATGGAATAAAGTCACTTGTGGACAACAGATTTTTAACACCATTTTTATGTTTTCATCCATATATGTCACAATATCATCATAAATCCATTGCGGTGCAAACAATGCATGAACAAACACTACACTGACATCACAACTGATAGTCGTCGACCAATAGCAAAAGAGGAAAAAAGAAAAGTGGGTGTGGCCACCCAGACAGGCACTTCCTCATGCTCCTTATCTCTCTATGACAGTATCGGATGAGTTTTTGAAACACGGTGACAAAAATGGCCCTTTGTGTACCAAATAAGTGCGTCTAATACTGCTGCAGAATTTGCATCCTACTTCCACATCGACCTGGAGTTTGCAAATTTCCTGAAAACAGCTGCTGTAATTTGTGGAAAAGGGGATGAATAGTTAGATGGTCATGTTTACTTACATTAATAATAAACTGACAATATAAACAAATGATTTATAAAAACAACCATCACATTTTGATTAAGAAAAAGAATAAAATGTAAGAAAAATAAGAAACGCAAAAATCACAGAGCATATTTAGTGAGTTGTACACAGAGTAAAGGCGTTTGCAGTGGCAGAACTCCAACAAGTGTTTAACAATCGACTGTATGAATGGGAAGGAAACGATGGCAGGAAAAATATCAGTCATAGGCCAGTGGCAGAAAGCAGAGCATTAATGTGACAGGGAGAAGAGTGTGATAATGGAACGGTAAATTATTGTGGTACTCTACTGTGGTCAGGGAGCAGGCTGGTGTGATGGACATTAAAATACAGCCACAGGACAACATGGACAAAGCGCAGCATTTGTAGCGTATGGGTCATACACATATAGGCTACACTACCGTTCAAAAAAGTCATATATGCTCATATATATATAAAGATACTTTAGTATAATCCTAGTAGTCTACAGCTACTAACATACTATCATTTTATTAATCTTTAGAACCCTAGGCCAATTATGTGTGATGTACTTTTATTCACCAAAACATTACAAAATAATTTATAGTCACACATATGTAATTATATAGTAATTATACTTTCTTAACCCACTGTGTTGTGGACACACGGGAATTAATCCTCTGCATTGATAAACACATACACACTAGTGACTTCACACACCAGGCGGCAGTGAGCACATGTTCCAAGAGGGGTGGGCAGCCCTATCCGCAGTGCCAGCGGAGCTGGGGAGTTCAGTGCCTGGTCAATAACATTCCAGATACTGTTATTTCCAGCAGAACCTAGACTACTCAAATCTGTCTTCATTCAAAGAATTTAATCTGTATGAGGTGCAAAGGTTTTCTTATTAGGTTTTTGCTTATAAGGACTACAAAATAATTTACATCTCAGAAACTCTAAGCACTTTTTTTTCTAAAATTTGAACACTGTGTGAGCAAAAATATATTTTCATCTTTAACCCAATATCTAGATCAGTGACATCATTAGCCCCACCCCCTCTGAATGCTCAGTCAGTCTGGATGCA
Organism: Acestrorhynchus altus; assembly: GCA_034509495.1. Taxonomy (NCBI): domain Eukaryota; kingdom Metazoa; phylum Chordata; class Actinopteri; order Characiformes; family Acestrorhynchidae; genus Acestrorhynchus; species Acestrorhynchus altus. The sequence goes on along the minus strand of CM067523.1, from coordinate 13,890,286 downwards.
GGTTGCCCATGTACATGTTGACAAAGCAGTTACATACACTAGGAGATCCTTTGGCATTTAAACTGTGGTATAATGTAGTTGGAAATGAGTGAACTGTAGCTGTTTTCAGAGCTTCGTTACTCTCTGATAATTCTTCACACAATGATAGGGCAAATCTTTTTGTTTGTTATGATGTGTATCATGTCTGTATATTACTCTGATCCTGAGTTATGAATCTCAGAATACTGGCATGTAACTGCAAAATGCATATTCCCGGGTTTTAAGAGACAACATAGACAATAAACCATACTACCTGAATTCCTGTTAAAGCCTCTGGGTTTAAGCTGAACCAGCACAAACATCTGGTTAGGAAAAAAATAATTATACAACAATACTAAGTGCTAAAGTAACTTTAAAAATGCATAGGGGTGCTAAAGCTAAATTAACATATACTTTAGTTTCTGCTGAGCTCTACTGGTGGCTTCTTTCATTTTATTAATTAAATGCAAAACAGAGCAAATTTAATATGACAAATTCAGACCTTTTGAACAGTAGTGCAAATGCAAAGAGACACAAATGAATACCAGCCAGCTTCCCTACCTGCAGATACACACAGATACACATTTACATCCCTGCCTGGCACACATACACAGCAGCAGGCGTGAAAATGAATGTAGTTCCACAGGGACATTCTTTACGAACACATTCAGCTATGTCACAACTGCCCTCTACTATCTCTCCACTACAGACCCCCACAAAACCACCCTTCCAATCACCATGCCAACCCCAACCCCCACCATAAAGCTATTTCTCATTTCTGTGCCCCAGTCCCACCAGAGCAGGGATCCACAGGCTCCTTGATGGCCCCCCCAAACACATCGAAATCCCGCTCCGTCCAGGGCACCACGCTCCCCAACTGTGGAGGATCCCTGCAGGATGCCAGTGCAGCCACCTCTGCCGGGGGCAGCACCCGGTCCCACAGGTTAAACAGTGACAGCTCACCCACCAGGGCTTGAGAGGCATCAAAGCGTCCCCCTAGTGTATCCTACAGGACAGGGGCAAGAGACAGAGAGATGAAGGCTAAATATATAAACAGGATAGGATAGGACAGAACTTTATTGTTCCCTTGGGAGGGTTCCCTCAGGGAAATTAAGGTTCCAGCCGCAACATAAGTACAGTACAGAAAGGTAGAACGAGATAATTGAGTAAAGAAACAATTGCATCCAGAAAGTATTCACAACTGTGAGCATTTTAACAAATTTATTAAAATTATAACACAAAAAATAACATGTACATAAATATTCACAGCCTTTGTCATGACACTCAAAATAGAGCTCAGATGCACCTTGTTTCAACTGATCATGCTTCAGATGTTTCTGATTGGACATAATTTGGAAAAGCACACACCTGTTTATAAGGTCCCATAATAGACAGTGCATGTCAGACCACAAACCAAGCCATGAGGTCTAAGGTATTATTTGCAAAACAGGATTGTATATACAGAGAATACAGGGAAGGGTATGGGTCATATAGGGAAGGGTACAGAAAATGTTCTGCTGCGTTGAAGGGCCCAATGAGCACAGTGTCCTGCATCATGCATAAATGGAAGAAGTTTGGAACAACCAGGATTCTTCCTAGAGCTGGCCGCCTAATCGTGGTAGGAGGGCCTTAGTCAGGGAGGTGACCAAGTCAGGGTCAAGGGAAAGATGATTGCAGCGATGTACAAAGACATCCTTTATGATAACCTGCTCCAGACTAATGGGACAAAGGTTTAACTTCTAACATGCCAACAACCCTAAGCACATAGTCAAGATAACAAAGGAGTGGCTTTGGGACAATTCTGTGAATGTCTTTGAGTGGCCCAGACAGAGCCCAGACTCGAACCCAATTGAACATTGAAAGTTAGAGTGCTCAAATCTCCTAGGGTTCCCAAACATTTGCAAGGTATTCCTTTCCTTTTCGGAATCTAATCTTGCTTAACTGTTCACATTAACAGTTATTTTGACCGGGGGTACACAAACTTTAGCATACCACCATATGAACACACACGCAGTATCAAGTTCTACTCATCTGGCAGGCTTTAAACTAGATATTGTTTACTTGAGGGTGCCCTTCCAAAGCTCCTCCCACCCCCTTTCCAACCTACCTGTTCTTGTCCAAGCACCAGCACACCCCCCGCTCTGATTGGATGCCATGCTGACAGACCTTCACCCCGCCCTTTCATTTTTCCACCTTGGTAGGCCTTCCACACACCATCACGCAGAGTCCAGCTGACACACACATGCTGCCAAATGCCCTGAGGGAAGGACAGGGGCAACTGCGCCACCTATAGGACAGATTACATCAGAGGCACATTGAGGATGATTCAGCAGAGGATTACAGGAACAGCTGACTCAAAATGTTGTCACTTCAATTACGCTGTACAAAAACAGATTAGTCACATTTATAGTAATAAACTGTTAAGTAAAAAAGGAAGCAGTGATGACAGCTCAGATAAAACATTCTTTATGGACATGAGCTTAATGTTAGTCTGCTTGGTACACCCAAGCAATTTGGAACCTCTTTGTCCAAGGTACTAGTTCCACTGGCAGCAAAACAGCCCAAACTTATGCTACCACCATTCTTAAGAGTTGGTACCATGATATTCGGGTTCAATGCCTCACCTTTACTTTATCAAAAATCTTTGTCTCACCTCACCAAAAATCTGTTCTCAAGCAGGCTTTTTCTTTGCCTGTGTGGTTCAGCTGCAAATTTTAGTCAAGTTTAAACAAGTCAATTTAGGAGCAGGATCTTCTTGACACTGGCTTGACACTGACACTGGTGTTCCAGCAGCTTCCAGTTATAAGCAGGCCTGTGCCTCTTCCTCTCATCTGAGGGTGGTAATTGGGGTCTGATGGTAAAGTTGCTACATCTCCCAATAAACTATACTTACATACAGTGGTTTGAATGAATCCTGAATGCTTGAATTTTCCCATTCTGTGTGTTTGTTAATCCAGTGAGTGCTGTCAAACAAACTGTTTTAAATTAACCATGATTACTAACAGGAAGTTAAGACTTGAACTTTAAGAAACCCTGAAATACTGAATTGGGTGTGTGGATATTTTTTTTATATATTAGTGTAAAAGTATAATAAAATATGATACTTGAATATCTAGTTTAAGCTTTAAATAACAATTTAAGCCCCTTGATTATACAACTACAAATGTTTCCTTCAGGACACAAATACTTCCATTGCTTGTTAGACATTTTATCTCTAGTGTGAAACTAAAGAAGCCAACCCTTCTTGGCTAAACTATTATTTTTAGCATCAATAACAAATACTTTAAGGCCTCTGTGGTGAATATTTTCCTCACATAAACTGACACAGTGTTGTTTGAGGTGTGTATTAACGCACCTTGTCATTAACCAGCAGCTCAGCTGGATTGTGGACCCCCTGCAGGAGGACGAGTTCATTGGGCTGTTCCGCCACAGCGTAAGAAAATGGTGTTCCAATTCCATTCTCAGCTGCCTTTAGCCACATGCAGGCTGTGAAGGCATACATCTCTGGAATACTCCGCCTCACCAGTCCATACATGTAGTTGGTACGCACAGGGAAGGACAGCTTGTAGCCCTGTGGGAATGGTGGGCCTGTGAGAGCTGTCAAGACAGAGGGACAGAAGTTTCAAAACATACCATTAATTTCTGAATCGTCCAAAGGAGCAAAAAGAGAAGTCCAACTGAAATGAATTGTGCATATTTGCCCATCTATGACCACTCATCAGCCTACAGAAGCTTAGCCCCACCCAATCATACTGAAGCGATAAGGAATGTTGTTACTGCAGAAATTTGAGACAAATTGAAGCATAACATTTTAGTTAATTTGTTTTCAATGAGGCCCATCACAGGGCAGCCAATCAGATCACAATGCATTGTCACAATGCATTAACAGCATGAGCCTGCTGGGGCAAAGACAGGAAAATGGTCTTGTAATGTTTAACCCTGTAACCCCACTCCTCACTTTGTTCCAGCTCGGAGATGCGCTCCTGCAGGGTATTGATACCCTGGTCGATGTGCTGGTGGTGGATCTGCGTTTCTTTGCGTAGGTTCTTCCTCCCCTCCTCCAGCAGCTTCACCTTCTTCTCCAGATCGCCACCCACATCCTCCACACGTCCACCAGGCTGACCCAATACACCAGGAGCCCCCACCACTGCCTCTGAATGATTCAGCACCACAGGAACCATCTCCAGCTGAAGAATGAGAGAGAGAGAGAGAGAGAGGGAGAGAGAGAGAGAGAGAGAGAGAGAGAGAGAGAGAGAGAGAGAGAGAGAGAGAGAGAAAGAAAGAAAGAGAGAGAGAGACAGAGAGAGAGAGAGAGAGAGAGAGAAGGACAGAGAGAGAAGGAGAGAGAGAGAGAAAAGAGAGAGCTCTCAAACACTAATGCCTTTAATGTGCTCTTATGGTAATATTTTATTATTTGTTCACAGAGAATCTTTATGTAGTATAGGCATAAACCACAATATCACACTGAAGACCTTAATGGAGGGTTTGTAATTATGCTTTTGTGTTTACTGATAAAAAGCTAAATGAATGAAACTAACTGAACTGTATCAAACAGACAAATCAATTAACTTCAGACAAGCAAATAAATGCAATGCACCAAAAATGAAATGAACTGAATTGAAGTGATCTAAACCGAATTAACCAGAAACTGAATATGAATTAACTGACTTGTTGAGCTGAATTGAATGAACTCACCAACAACCAAACTAACTGAATACAATTAAATTAAACTTGGTCCAATGTATTAAAATGAACTGAGAAAACTGCAAATACGAGAGAAAAATTTAATAAAGATGTTCTGATATGATTGAACTGAATAGAATTTCCCTGAATTGAATTGAACTGAACTGATAAACAAAGGGAACTAACTGTATTGAAAAATGAGTAATTTTTTTGCCACAGAAGAACCATTTGGTCCCTTTCAAAACACTGCAAATGGATTTTAGCTACAAATCATGATTCAAAACCATCTTCCATTTGAACAACCACTTTGATTCTAAAGCAAACCATGCTTGTAAGAGATTTGTGAGTCTGAACCTTTACTTTGTGAAAAACCTACATTTAGATCTTTTTACAAACATGGATATTGATAAAACTAAAATTCTTCTGTGGCATCACTAGAGGAACAATTTGTAGCACCTTTATTTTTAAGTTGTTGCTTAAGTTGTTCTGCCATGGTTCTATCAGTTATAGAACACTTTTTGCTAAGAGTCTAAGAGCACTGAAAAGGGTTACATTTTTGACCTTATGTGAATATGGAACACTTTTGGTCTTTTCTAGAACCATTTTAAAGGTTCTTTAAAAACACAGACTATAGGCAAACTATCGTATGGAAAAAACAGTTGAACTGAATTGAATTAAATAAATAAATCCAATTGACTTAAATAATATTAAACTGATTCAAATTGGATTAAATGAATTGAGAAGCAATAAGTAATGAGCCATTTAATGATGTTCTGGTATGATGATTAAGATGAACTGAACTGAATTGACAAACAGAAGGACCTAAATTGAACTGTCAAAGTTATATAGGCAAATTAAATTGTGGTTAATCAAAACAGAAAGAATTCAATCAATTTAATCAAGGTATTTGGTTGGAAAATGGAATTAGGTTCATTGCAAATGATTGCAATGCATGACTTCAATGGTGTCATGCCATACTGTCATGGAAACACTCAGAATGGCGGCAACCCATCTTCAGTGACAAGTCCCATGTTTGTCTTGGTGGAAATGACCAACAAATCTATGTGTGGAGGCACAAGATCACTGGTTTGTTGTCACACTTCCAGAAGGCCTGGTGTCGTAATTTCCTGAGTGTAATTTCCAGATCATCATTGGTCTTCATCACAGACACTTTGGCAGCCCAATGTTATAATGATTAGCAGAGCATTGATTTCTCATGACTGAACCCATTCGGATATAATTGACCGCACATCAGTCTGACTTTGTGTGGGTTTCAAGAAGCTTTTTAGAGTTTAAACAAAATCCAGCCAATATAGAGGGTTTTGAGTGTGTCAATTAAGGATATTTTCCCTAGAACCCAAAGTTCAAGCCAGGAAAGCTGAAGAGCCTTTTTAAGAGTGAGCGCTCATCTTCAGCAAGCATCCTGTGGCATCTACCCCAAGGCTGTTTCTCTCACTCACTCATATTTTATGCATGTGTTTTTCCCCCAGCAAGTGCTTTACAGAACACAGGAGGAGCCCAGGGAGACGTGTGAGAGTAGTGTTTGTGTGTGTGTGTGTGTGTGTGTGTGTGTGTGTGTGTGTGTGTGTGTGTGTGTGTGTGAGAGACAGAGAGAGAGAGAGAGAGAGAGAGAGAATGGAGTTTAGAATGGTTATTTCCTAGAATGATGTAGGAAGATTACTGGAAATCAGTGTTTAAACCTGACAGTGCCAATACAGGTTCTTTGCCACAGAAGAACCACATTTGGTTAGTTTAAAGACATCTCAAACGTATTGTTCTTCAAAACATCAGATATGCAACAGTGAAGATCCACATATACCGTTACAAAAAAAGGGCTTTGAATGGTCCATCCAGCAATGTCATAGAACAACCACTTTCGGTTCTGTAAAGAAGCATGCTTAAAGAGAGAGATTTGTGTGTGAAGAACTTTTACATCAACTGAAGGTTCTTTGGACTTACTCACACATCACTTTTACAAACTTGGCTCTTTATGAAACTAAAAGTGTTTTTTTTCTCTTGCGTCACTAGAATATCCACAAGAAGCACCATTATAGTGTTAAGGTTCTGCTCCATTACCTGCCATGGTTCTATACACTTAATAATGAGGATTCTTTAAAGGATCTTCAGTAAAGAAAATGGTTTAATACAGAACCATGAAAACCATTTGCATGGTTCTTTGGTTGTGAAAGGGTTCTTCAGATTGATGGAGAATGTACAGTAGAGGGTTTTATATAGAACCGTTTTGAATATGGCACCAAAAATGTGTCTTCTATTATTACAAGTCTGACAACATAAGTAGAGAACGAGTATAACCATTTTTGGTGCTACATAGAACCCTTTAACTTGTGCTTTATATTTTAAAGGCTTATTTTTACAAAAGACTTCCAAAAGGGCAACATGAATGAACTTATCTTGGGAAGGCATGATAGTGAGTGCCGATGGCTGGGACATTCCATTTCCGAAGCTGTGCAGGAATTTAAGATTCTTGGATCCACAATGTCATGTGTGTACCAAGTTACTGGCCGTCCATGGGGGCTTAATGATCATGACTGGCCAGTTTTGGCTAAAATCATCTATGGGAATGGACAAGCAAATCCACATTCAACACATGAGCAAATATGAATTTATCATTCCTCAAACCACAGTGTCACATGAGTACCAAGAATACATCACAGAAGTCATTACTACCCACACTGGACAACGCAGTGGGTGGAAATGATCGTAACCGTCGGCATCTGGCTTGAATTGTTCATGCAAATAGACATGACTTTTGGGATTTCAATATATAAGCCCTACATTTACTAAATAACTTTTCTAAATGGTGTGGAGGAAACAGTTTTGGTTTCCTCCAGAACATTTCAATTAGATGTCTTAGGTCAGATGAGCAAATGTTAATTTTTTTTGTTAATTTTTTTTGGTGTGAAGGCTCTACTTAAGTTAAATCCTTTTCCCACATGCTCGAAAAATATTACATCAAACAGGTTTTTTAAGTGATGCGATGGAAGAAAGATGCTTTGGTTCCCCAAAGAACTGCTGATAGATAAATGAGGCAACCAAAAGGTTCTTTAAAGTGATGATAAAAATAAAACTTTTGATTCCCTCACTAATCTTCTCTTGCAGATTGGACTAGAGCCAAAATGTGGACCATGTAGAGGTCACTGAAGACCAGTTACACCTAGACCTAGAAGTAACCATCTGAGAAGTTACAGGTCTTCTCACCTCTAACTTCTCTATGCGGTCTTTCAGCTGGAGGATGGCCTTCTCCAGCTCCTCCACAGCCCTGGCGGTCTGCAGCTGCGCCGCCGAGGTGCTCACGTCGTCTCCAGCCATGAGCCGACGCCGGCCGCTGGCCCAAGACCCGACGCTGCGCTCGGGCAGGGTCCTGTCCTCCAAGCCGCTCTCGCACTCCGACAGCTTCCCCGTCAGCTCCTGGATGGTCCTCTGGTCCATGAGGATCTGGTCGTTCTGCCGGAGGACGGTCTGTCGGAGCTCCTCGGCGGCGGCGCTCAGCTGGCTCCAGTCTTCGTCGTCTTCGTCGTCGTACGGCTGGTCGGCTTGCACCTTCAGGCTCCTCGTCTTGCACTCTCCCGGGGGGACGGGCGTGCAGATGAGGCGATTGAAGGAAAAGTGTTTGGGGCCGGCAGAGCCGGTGAGCTCGTTGCGGAACGGCACCTCCAGGCCCAGGCCGAGTCCGCCGGCCTCGAAGGAGTCGGGCCCGTGGAGCGCGCTCAGAGACTCGGGGCCGTGCAGGGCGCTCGGCGCTTCGGGAGCGGGCAGAGCGGCCGGGGATTCAGCACCGTGGAGAGCGCCCAGCGGCCCGGCGCGCGCCGCAGAACCGGAGGACAGCAGCGCGTCAGCGGACACAGAGCGGTTGTCCGCCCTGGCCTGCGGCGCGGCGGCGCGGGAGCGCGGATACACGCTGGCGATGATGCAGATCACCGTGCCGACCAAGGCCAGCAGGCCGGCGGCCACCACGATCACCACCAACTTCATCCTCCTGTCTGACCTGCCGGAGTCCGGCCGGGTCCACTCACACGATCCGGGCTTTAGTTACTGAACAGATTCTTTATTTTCATCTGCAGACGTGATGATGCTCGCCTTCTCTTTCCTCCTCCCTCCTTCTCCCTCAGCTCCTCGTGCACTGGTTACTATGGTCACTGACAGAGGGGATGAGAGAGAGAGAGAGAGAGAGAGAGAGAGAAAGGGTAGAGGGGGAGAGAGAGAGAGAGAGAGAGAGAGAAAGGGGAGAGGGGGAAGAGAGAGAGAGAGAGAAAGGGGGATATTGGAGTAATATTTTCCAACGGTATTCCCACAAGCCACGCCCTCTTGTGCGGTGCCTTTGAAATGAACCACGCCCCTTTCCAGCATGCACTTCTTGGCAGTTTTGGTTGTAATCAGTAACCTGGCGCAGGGGGCGGGGCTTGTCGGAATACAGGTGAGAAAGTGTACTGATGAGTGAGTACTGATTTTTCAGCGCATTTCAGCTCAGTTAACTCTTGCTAGGAGTTCTGTGTGCAAACCTGTGTATTTAGATGTTATGTTTAGACCTTTAGTTATTGTCTGTTAACCTGTTTAAAACTGTAAATACACAGGTTAGCACACAATCGCGTCCTCAGCCTGGTGACTCTGAGGTTTAGTCATGAGAGCCATGAACAATGAGCACTCAGTTCTTTACATCATGAAAGGCTTCTTCAGACTGATGGAGAATACGCTGTAGAAGGTTCTTCTATTTGAAGATAAATATATCAATGGGTGCCATACAGAACCCTCTACAGCACATTCTCCATCAATCTGAAGAACCCTTTCAGGGTGTAGAGATGATGAAGTGGGTTCTTTGTGTGATCATGGCTCTATATTTTCAATTTTCCTAAATATTTTCTTTACTAAAGAAATCTTGAAGAAGTGTAAGCTTCTTCTGTAGTATTTCCATGTATTTGCATTTTTGCAAAGTTTATATTTTACTGCAAAGGTTAAAAATACAGTGTTAGCCTAGTCTGCCGAGGAGCCAATGGTTCTCAGCTCCTTCCATCAATAATTTATTTCCCACTTGTGTTCCGACAAGCTTTGCATCCTGTGGAGGTTCTTCAACTTCAGAAAGCTTCTTCAGATTTGCTCAAATGGAGCCAGATTCATCAAAGTGTCTTAAGAAGGAAATTCTATTTTAAACTACATACTTACAAAAATAAATTCTATTTATTTATTCATTTTTGTTCTTTTTAAATTTTCTCTTAAGAACATTTTTTAGGAACAATTGCTGATCTCTAAAAAGATTTTTGATAGTGTCACACTTGTCCGCATGGTGATTTTCCACTGAAAGTGAAATTTAGTCTTGGACTAGGGTTTAATCTTTGTTGTGGAAACGAGCCCCAAGAGTTCAGTAGACAAGTAGGACTAAAACTACTGTTGTTGTTTACATAATGAAACTTCACTGAGTTCAGTTTTTCCTTCATTTGCTCTCCACTGCACAGATTTAACTGAATATTGGATCATTAAAAATGTTATTTCACATTATTTATAATAAACTGTGAAATGCAGCATAAAAGAAAACACAAAATAAACCGTGTTTTTAAAGGCTCTTGCTTCTTTCACAATGGAATATATTTCAGTATATACAGGCAAAAAAAATTTTTTGCATCAATTAAAGTGCTGTTAAGTTTCAGAAAAACAATGTTCAGAAGTAGAATCTGAGATTTGTAAGTAGTGATTTGATGGCCTGGATATAAATGTTTAAAGAAACAGAAAGTGGTTTTCTTGGAAATTTAGTAAAATCAATTATTCATTATCAATAATAAGCTCAACAGACAAAAATAGTCAGCTTGCACATTTAAAGTTGAATTAACACCAGGCTCCTGTAAATGGCACTGCGAGATGATGATGATCAGTAAATCAAAACCTGCAGGGTGTGTGACAGCATCCTCAATATGAGCAAAATGGATCACAAAGCAGATGTTAATGATTGGCTTAAAGGATTGTTTGCATTTGGACACCAAAACCTTGGTGTGAAGGAAGTTGCTGATCTTACAGATGACGTGTATGATCATACAGGTCTACTACAGGAAACCCTCATCAGAATTGTGGCCAAAAGGTCAAATGCCTTTGGTATGCTTGATATGTTGATGTTCTGCAGTTCCCTGTGGAGCATTCTTTCAGAAATTGGTTGTGAAGGACCTGCACAGACTTCTGGACGCAACGTAGCCAAGAAACAAAGCAAAGGTTTTCATCCACATGACATGAAACTGGCTGGTGGTCCCTACCAGTGAGTTTTGTCTTTTGGCCACAATTCTGAATACAGTTTCATGTATACTGGGTTTTTTGCCACTGCTATTAGACCTGTATACTCCTGCAAATTCAGCTACTTCCTTCACGCTATGGCCTTTGGCACAAATGCACTCACTCCTTTTAGCCAATAATTAAGGTCTGCTTTGTAACCCATTTCCACACATTTACTGCACTGAAGCACCTCTTCTCAATCTATGAATCCCATCACACAACACACAGGTAAACAAACACTGATCAATATGTGTAAACAATAGATCATCCATACAAAGTATGATATTAAAGTTTGGTTTTCTATTAATGGCATCAAATGCTCAAAATGCCTAAAAATGGTTGGGCTCAGAGTGTCTCGGAAGTCTAAATACAATTCAAGGATGGCAGATTATAGGAGTTGAATTTTTGAATTAAACTATCCAAAAACATGTCTTCAGATGCACTACTACCTATCTAGATCACTAGCTATAAAGCTATTATCTAGTAGTTTGTAGGAGTGCTGTTAAAATATGGCTCACTCATATCTCGTCTCTTCCATATGAATGATTACTAAACCTCAGAGTTAGTGATCCCCTCCAAGCATCTTGAGCTGTCTGATAGAATTACAGTTGGCTTCATTTGACTTGTAGGAAGCACATGCTGGCTTTTACCCTCTCAGCACTGGGAGTCTCCATCTACAATATAGTGGACGGAAGCTGGAAATGACTAAATTGTTGAAAAATACCAAACATCTATTTCTCACTTCCATTCCACTCTTTATTCATACCAAAACTCTTTAACTCTTTTTAATGGTAGAAGGTTTTCCTTCCAAAAGAAAATTGAGATTTAAATGTGAAATTACAGTGAAGGTCTAGAAAAAAAAGAATTGTGAAAAAAAAATCGTAGATAAAATATAGTGTCACGGACATTGTTCGAAAATTCAGTGGGTTGGAGGTATGGAAGGCACCAACAATCTAACAAACCAAACTGTCAAAGAAATCAACATTTTATCTGTCACACAAGACTTGATTTCACTAATACATACTTCTGAGAAATATGTCTAGATGTGATAGGAGCTTCATCACTGGGATGAAGACATCTAGTGTTCCAGAGCACTGCTGTTATTTCCGATCTACATCACAGCCATTACTGTCCAGCATAAATTAAAACATCTTATGTTTCATCAAATCATTGCAAAATGTACAGGGCACTTTCTCCACAGAGAAAAATGAAAAACAATCAACAAAATAGTCCATCACTGCAGGTCAAAATTCCAGCCACTCAGCCATGTACACGCATGTTGAGGGTGAGATCTCCCCGCCTTCATGGCAGTCATCAAACACCTGTAGGTGGGAACAGGAAAGGGGTCAGGCCATTGTTATTACCTGTTACATTAGACCAAAAGAGAACTTAATGCTAGAATAAACTAATAAGTGATTAGGCAATGAGAATGACATCTGGGATGGCATTACTCATTATATTGGGCAGATTCTTCCAGATCATATCTGATATAGCACTAGGGATAGATTTAGGGGACTGGTTTTAGGATGGCATTTGGAATTACACAGGGCATGGTACTGAAGCATTTGGCACTGGAGGTGACACTGGACTTTATATTCAAGATGGCACTGAAGAAGGCATATTTCTCTGTAAACACTACAAGTTTGTATATCTGGCTGCTGGGATAATGGTGGAATTTACCGGACAGAGTCCGCAGGGTGTTTTGACCAGGCCTGTGGGCTGGATGATGGGGTTCACTCCTCTGTACAGCTTCATCTGACCGTCCACACACCCCACTGTTCCTTCTTTAGCTGCAATGATGGTCATCTCCACTTTCCCATCATAGATCAGTGTGTTCAGGATGGTCTCGATGTCCTCCATAGACAGATCCACCTGCACAAAGGAGAAAAACTGCATCAAACATCACCACAACACAAAATGTAAAAATATTCTACCATTATTAACCTGATCTCAATCCATCAATCCATCCAGATTCCACCATATTGTACAAAGGTTTACTACAGACAATTTCAATAACTTTCAATAACAAAGCTCAGCAGAAGGCTTGTGAATTACAGTCAAACTTCATTGGAATATACTCTCAGTTAGGTAGAATTTTCCTCATGCCACTGGCTGCAACACAACCCCAAATCATGATTAATCCACCCCAATGCTTAACAGTTGGAGATGTGTTTCTTGCCTGAAATTGTGGCCAAGATTTTTAGTAAATATTTATTTACTTAATCGCCACACAGGACTCCAAAATGCATCACCATTAAAATACAAACTATAAAATATGGAGTAAAAGCTAAAATTACTAGTAAAAGCTAAAAGCCAGGAGTAAAAGCTAAAATTACTGACAGAGATAATTAACCATACACTGAAGATGGCAGATATAGATTTGAATTTTGATAATCCTGGGTTTTGCTAAAGCCTGGTTTAAAGATAACAGTCCAAATACTAGGCTTGAAGTGTGAAGTGCAAAGCAGATTGAGACTAGCCTTGCTAATGCCCAGCTCGCAGATGTATTTCCACACTTCATGCGATGTGGCGAAGGAGCTGTTCCTCTGCACCATGGGACTCTGTTTACTGTCCCGCGCTGCCTCTGCCTGGAACACAAACGGATGCTTTCAGATTATGGTTATCCATCTTGGTCATGCACTCTTCTTCCCACTGTAATAAATCTTCTCCAGTACTTTCTTGGCTCTGTGTAAGCTGCACTGTCAACATCTTTGAGGCTCACCTTGCTTTGAAGGAATTTAAAGCACTGCTGGTTGAGAACTTCCACAAACTCTGACTCAAAGTCCTGGTCACTGTACCATGCTCCCCCTGTGACTGAGCGGTCTGGCTGCAGGTTGTACAGCATATAGACCTTCTTCTTTGAAGCCTGCACACAAGGGTCTATGGTCAGAGATCAAAATTGTATAGGTCTCTTTGCTTCAAAAAACTCTTCAAACCTATGGCTAGGCAACATGGACAAAAAGTCATACCTCAATATATTTAGAATAGAATAGAATAGAATAGAATAGAATAGAACTTTATTGATCCCAAGGGATCAATAAAGGTTCCATTAGCAGCATAAGTACAGTAAGCAGAAGATTGGCAGAAAAAAATTATTTAGTAGAAGTAAGAAGTAAGCAGCACTATATAAATATATAGAATATATAATATACAGAATATATTACAATATAAAATATAGACAGTAGTGCATGAGAAAAAAAGAAGAGTCCTTTAGGAGAGTGTATTGCACATTATTGCATATTTTAGCTGAATGGGGATATACAATATAAGATACAATGTGAAAAAATTTGAACACCCCTGAAATCCATAGTGGATGAATGTTTTTTACTATTTTTTAAATATATTGAAATTTGATTTTCGTTTCTTCTTTATACAATGCAAAGTTGTTCTCACAGCAGAGCTCTATGTCATGCCCCATCCATGGTATATATGTGCGAATTCGGATATATGTATCCAGATATAAATATACCAATATATCAGAATCAGAAATACTCTATTATTCCCAGACAGAAATTGCAAAAGTAAAATAAAAGTAAAGTAAAATCAGCTATACCTATACAATAGTCATAATTAAAATGCAAACAATCTCTTTTATACACTCATGATGTATAAAAGATTTTATACACTCAATCCTTGTAGTATAACAAATAAAGTAAAACAAATGATTTGTCCAACAAAAAACATTTGATACATTTGATGTTTATAAAACCTCTGCAATGTGATAATTATTTAATATAATCATTTTAAATTTCTAAATGATAGCTAACAATAATATATAAGAAAAGTAAAATCAGATGCAAACATGCACTATAAAATATACATACAGATGTCTAATCAACACAAGATTTATGGGGTTTTTGTGTTTGATGTTTTGGTTTTAAAAGTAAAACTGTTTTATATCTAAAAACAAAACAACTATCAGAGAAAATCAGCTGTAATACAAAATAAAAGTCATACACGCATGTTAGTGTTATTTAATTTCATTTTTTAAATAATTGTTCAGGAGAAAATAAGGTCAGATAAACACTACAATTTTAGTCATTCAGTTAATCAGTCATTATTTTATCTGTTTCATCCTGAATTGAATCACAGATCCAGAGCCTCTGGAGTTATTGGGTGCAACACAGGAATCCCTCCAAATTTTGAATTTTGAATTTTTTTGCAATTATTTGATGCTTCAGGCTTTAAATGGTTTGATTCCTGTGGGACTCCACAAGATATGCTAATCCAAGCAATTCCTGCATTATGATAAAGATCAATATGAATATTAAAACTATAATGTATAAAGGAATTTTAAATCTGCCAGAATTTTGAAACATTTAATTTCAGTCAATTTTTTAAACTCACTGCAACAGACTTCACAGCTTTGATGAGTTTTTTGCTCTCGAGGTTCTTCAGGATCTTATTGATTTCTGTTAAAGGGAGGTTGCTTTTGTACCGGATATCTCTGCTCCAGATTCCTATACAGAGAACAAATAACAATGTCTTTAGTAAAACGTACACAGATTAGCCAAAACACAACCAAAACCACTCACAGGTCAAATGAATATAGCTGATTGTTTCATAACTGCAGCACATTTCACAGTCTGGAACATAGCTGACAGTAAGCGAACAGTCAAGTTTTGAGTTTTGAGCCTCTCTGACAAACTGGCGTATTGTTATTTCTGAATGACTGGACTGGAGCATCTCTGAAACAAGTAGGCTTGTGGGCTGCTTCAGGTGGGCAGTCACGAGAAGCCACCAAAAGTGGTCCAAGAGGGACACACCATTTATTAGTGAGAGAATGTTGGGAATTCGTTGATCATCAATGTGCAAGAGCAAAGAAGGTTATCCTCTCTGGGAACAAAAAAAAAAAAAAATGGCAGCACAAGTCTGTGCGATCTACAGTCTGTTCCAATTACCAGAGTTCAATTAAATTAGTCTGTTTTTTGACATTAAACCCAGATTTTAAACACCACCTACATACTGAGGTCCTCTTTCATTATTCAATTTACTTTGTGCAATGTACAAATTCCACTGGCAGCAAAACATTGCCATGATGCTACCACCACCATGTCTTGGATTCTGCCAGTTAGGGAACTTTCAGCACCACTGCATTAATAATCCAAGTGGGTTTATGGATATTTTGCATGCATTTATAATTGTATATAATTCTGACACCAAAAACCCACATAAAACACTAAAGCAGTGGCATATCTTAATTGATCAAATTACCTTTATTCCCAGCATCCTCAATGATCTGGTAAACTAGCTTCTCTTGGTTGTCAGAGCCCTTCATTTTACTGCAAACACAAACATTAATGCATGAACAAAACATGTTGTAAAGACTTAACAAGCACAACTACTCCTTAATAAATAAATACAACAGTCTTTACCTTGCTGATTGGACATCCTTCAGCCTATACAACAAACCATTGCTGTTCCTGAGAAGATCCAGCAGGCCCTGCATACATAAGAGCAAGACATGACAGACTACAGTGGCATAATTTACTGTAAACAACACAACATTTTGGGAAAATCCCTCCAAATGTCCAGTTTTCCTGTCATAAAACACCACACTATCCTAATACTGGTTAGCTCTTGAAACGCATAATGTATGTTGCTTTTGATTGTTGTCATACTTGGCAATGCTGGTCAACCAACTGGGCATGGTGGCCAATCAGCTTGGCTAACTTGTTTGTAGTGGTGGTAATTGTTCATTTAAAATCAGATTACTTGCAGTCTGCAGGTAAACACAGATTTTCATCAGGCTGATGAGAAGACTGTGTACAAAAACACCCAGGACTGAATGTAGAATGAGAATGAATTCAATCCGATTGGGGAAAATTTTTACATATAAAACATAGCTATTGTTTTGTTCATGAAAACAATTTGAGAGAAAACCATGATTTTGGACATAATGGATCATTATGCTGGACAAAGGGGTTAGAAGATAGCACAGAAGTACTTTCCTTTCTTGATTAATTAGTTCATAGCTACAGAACCCCTTGTTTCTCCACCACTAGGCCTGAAGGTAGCGTCTCAGATGAGTACTTACCACAGACAATAGCCGGTTGATGGCCATGGCCCGCTGCTGGGGCTCCACATGAGGCATGTCATTCTGGATGACCTGATCAGTGATGCCATGGGGGAACTGCTGACAGAGCTCTTTTATCCTTAACACAAATTAAAATGAATACACTTTAATTCAATTAATAAATATGAATAAAACTGTCAGCTAACAATTCAGCTACTACCCGAACAGCCGCAAGTGACATAATTGTGTGAGACTGAAAGATATCTGTATGGCTTTCATAAAGTACAGGTTTAACAACAAGTGTAAGATGACAAAATACTACAACCAATTCTTTCCAAACTGAATGTTTATATGTATTTATATTATACTAGTTATCTAAGTGGTGTATGTTTACCTTTCACCCTGTATGTACAATATTAACAGTGATGATTTCAGGACCCCGTCCCCTAAATAAGAGATATTCTTCTTTTATCCAATGAAGATCATAAAAAGATGATGCAATGTCTGAAAGCCCAATATTGCCATGACATTTTTACATAAATCAGAGGAGCCTATTCAGTGACAGACTGACTAATTTCCCTAAAAGAACCCTCCAAAAGGGCTCAATAAGGTTCTATCTGATCTTAAATATCTAGTTCTGTACTCCAGTGGTGGTAGCGTATATTCTGCATTGCTGTTTGGAGTTTATTTCTACATCCTGACTGTGGTGATGGTCTGCTCTGTTGTGTAATTGGATCATGTCTAAGAGATCACTGCTGCACCTGATCTTGCTTTTCAAGCCAGAAAACAAGCATGTAAGCATTCAGTAAAGGCACTGGGAGTGTTTCAGGAAATGTGGGCTACAGAAGCCCTTTCAGATCAGTGTGGCAGAGCTGTCAGCCTCCCTCAGACTCCCTGCTTTAAAACAGCTCTAACACAACCCACCTGTTCTCAATATCGACAGGATCCGTGGACTCTTTCTTCACTTTAACGTCTGCCATCCCTCCTGTCCAGCCCAGAGCTCGTTTAAGCTCGACTAGAGGTGAATATGGTGCAGTTAAAACCCCAAACCTCACTGTCAACACAGCAGCATGGCGCTGGGGTCCTTCCCCTGAAGGCTGCTGGTGGCTCACTGACGGCCTGTTCAGAAATCAGCACCCTGCGCTGATGACCGCGCTGTTCTGGAAAGAGTTTGTTAAAAAGCAGCCAGCTGAACTTTACTGCTATAAAACAAACACAAACTATATGCTTTACTTTTGCTAAGGGTCACAAATAGCTCCGTGATGCCTACATATTGCACTAGGTGCATCCTGAAAGCATTGTTTATATAGTGCAGACTGTAAACAACCTCTGATAGACTTAAGGTTCAGGACTGTTCGGGTGTAGAAGTACCAGATTAGGTAGTAATTTAATGCCCTACGTGGGCAGTAGGGTAATTCTGACACAGTAAAAAACAACAAAAAAATAATAGACTTTGCGTTGAATTTATGTTTTAATGTATTTTAGTGGCATGATTTAAATGAAAGTTACAGAATATTTTTCTCGTAAATGTATAAAAAATATCTCAATAAACATTTATAAATAAAAATCTCAATAAACTTTTTTTAAAAATAAAATCTCGATATTGTTTTATAAATAAAACAATTCTATAAACGTATAAAATAAATCTCAATAAACTTTTCTAAATCAATTTATAATAAATCAATAAATGAACGTTGTATCTGACGTAGCCTCTGAGGCCGTTTACCATTGGCTCAGACGGTTGCTAAGGGCTGCGCGACTGACCAATACCGTTGTGTTGCAGCGTCGCTAGATACGACACACATGTAAGACAGAGGCAAATAGAGGAAAACCGAGGAAAACAGAGATAAACAGAGGCACGGAGGAAAACAGAGGCACAGAGATACACAGGAAAACAGAGGCACAGAGGTAAACAGAGGCACAGAGATAAACTGAGGAAAAGAGTCACAGGAGAAAATAGAGGCACAGATATAAACTGAGGAAAACAGAGGCACAGAGGAAAACAGAGGAACAGAGATAAACAGAGGAAAACAGAGGCACGGAGGTAAACAGATATAAACAATGAGAACAGTTTTAAAGAACTGACCGATGTAATTGTTTCTGTTTTGAATCTCGTCGTCAGTGCTGGTCAGTGCTCGATTCTGTGCATTGAAACCCAGCTGGAGGCTTTAGTCTTCCACACCCCTGCTGATGATCCTTCAGTCTGAATTTGAGCTGTAGTTTTCATAAAGCTCTTCTACCTCTTCTTTCTTCCCCAGAAGGCAGGTGTGAAGAGGATCAAGTTCTGTTGACTCTGCTGCTGTCTCCTAATTTTGTAACAACAGTTATTTTGTAACAACAGTTACAAAATTAAGGATCATATTTGGAGGACTGGAGGTTTGGAGTTCTATCTGGACACCTTTGACCTCTGACAATGACTGCAGGCTCCATCGTGGCACCGTTTATCATCCCCATCCGTGAGCCACCTCCTGGCAAATCCAAGCAGGAGATAGACACCAACACGCCTGTTGAAATTAAATCAGGTGAGTTTACTGTGTGTTCACTGTTTTGTCCTGCATCACTTCATCGCTGTGTAATGAAGGGTTCATCTTATTTCAGACACCCCTGATGTGACCATCTTCTACACACTGGACGGCAGTAAACCTGAGGTGTCGAGAAGGCCAGGGTTTGGGGATGGCAGCACTGTTACCTACACCGAACCCATCCGCTTACCCAGTGGCAAAGTGTCAGTAAGAGCCATGGCAGTCACCAGGTACTGGTGTACCAGTGCACCACCACTTTAGAATCTGGCCTTTCAGACCTCAAATTGACTATAAAATCACTATACCTGTTAACCGGTATACCAGTTTCTTCTCAAATTGACCCTATATAACCAAAAATGGGGGCATGGTTTGATGGTCAAGCGTCACATTTACAGGCAGTTTCTTCTCTCTCCCTGCAGTGATGGTCGACAGAGTGCTGTTGTCACTAAAGTCTTTGTTGTGGAGCAACTTCATTCTGAGCGACAAGATGGGTCAGAGGAAAACCAGCTAGATATCGCCACCCTGCAGGTTTTTTAACATTTGTTAACCTTTTTGCTATATAAGAAAGTGTAGCACAAATCAGATGTTACCATTGTTTCTTTACCCCAAAGAGATGGTTGATGTCTGAAGTGTGCTTCCTTATTTTTGCACTTAAGCTACAAGGCTGCTATAACTAACATGTACATAACAACGCAGCTTATGCCCCATCAATTAGCACTGCAATATTCTAAGCTGCCTTGATCAAGGCACTGTGGATATGGCTGCCCACTGCTCTGGGTACGTGTGCTCACTGCCCCCTAGTTTGAGCATTCACTAGTGTGTATGTTTGTTTGGACCAAATGCACATTTACATTTAAATATGGCCTAGCTAGCAGCTACATGAGTAAACAAGCTCCATTCCTTCCAATGTGTTACAAGACTCACAGTAGCATTCTGGTTCATGTTCAGCTACAATGTTTACTATAAATTACCAGTGCATTGTGGTAGCTTATAGTACGAATTCTACAATTCGGACACTCGAAAATGGTTAATGCACTCATTAGTGCCCTAAAATTAAGTGATCCATTTTTGTTATAGCCCCTAGTATTAGGAAGTGACAATCATGTAAACTGCATAAATATTCTGCATTTCCTTTCAAGTAAATTGAGGATTTTGTTTAATTTTAATCATATTTCATATTTAACAGGATCACACCCCCTTTCTGAATGGTGTTAGAGATGTCTCTGGGAAACAATTAGGTAAGACTGATACTAAAAAAAGTAGTTTAGTCACCTATGCTAAACCATTATTTTACCGTAAATGTTAGCTTACAGTAGTTACATTTGCCAGCTAACAGGATTTGCAATACACTGTCTTTAGATTCATTGCTGGTTGTTTTAAAATGACAAAATATACGTAAATTATTAAAAAGACAGTAGCATCAGGTCCCCTATCATCAGTGGTCCAAATATCGGCCACTTCTTGATCAGTCCCGCTCTCCCTTCACCAGTCGATTGGAAGTAATTCCAAGGAATTTCCAAGGAATTACCAATTTACTCAAATTGATTGGCAAAGGAAATGAAGGGAACTAGCTGTTACTCCCAAGTGGAAGAAATTTGGAGCTTTTTGGACTGGCTGATGATTGGTTCTCTTACACTAGGTAAGACTAGAGCCTTTCAGCCAGTTGAGTCCTCTGCTCTCTTCACTTGTGTTCACTTGTGTTTCTGTTCTGTAAAATTACAAAATCTGTAAAATGGTTATTTAAAAAATAAATATTCTGTTCAAATACTTTTTATACTTAAAATGTGTGTGTGTGTGTGTGTGTGTGTGTGTGTGTTTGTGCATGCACGTGTGTGCGTGTGTGCATATGCACATGGATGCGTTAGATATTCCTCCCAGTGGACCACGGCGTGCTCGAAAAGGCCCTCAATTTCTTTCCCAACAGCTAAACAACACAGTGCCTGGAGCACTGTCCACCAAACACACACAGGTACAGCCTGTGTGTTTCAATAGCTGGCATTTTTTTCTCTTTTATTTCTTCTTTTATGTTCTGCTGCTTATTTTTTGTCCTTGTTCATCCCTTCTAACTATGAAACTCTGGTTGCTTAGTGGTTTGAGCTCTAGGTTACTTATGCCAATGATGTGGGTTCAGTGCCTGCTTTAATAATATAATGTATTGTAAGGGTGTAATAATAAAAGTCATGGAGGATAAGGTCATGGGGTTAATGTCAAAAGAAGCAGATTCGTACATCCAAAAAAAACCCTGATTTTCTTTTAATCGCCAAAACTGCATGAAATTTGGAGCACTGCATTGCAATTTAAATGAATTGTACATTTACAAATCAACATTATTTATTTATTTGTACTTTGTACTTACTATTGTTACATAAAGGATATTACAGGTAATCATACACAAAAGAGTACGTGAAACATGCAAGACCAAAGAATGTCATGGAAAATCTGCACTTGTTTCTGCTTTGCCCATCATAGATTTTTATACAGTATGATTTATGATTTATTTCATTGTGTCCATTTTAGAATGTGACTGCTGTGGACAGCATTTTTAAAAATTTGACCAGTACTCAAATGTCCCGCATCCAGCGAGAGACAGATTTCCTAAGGTAAGAGAAGAGAGCTGCACCTTCTATATCTTGATGAAGGTAATGGAGGAGCAATGTGAATATATTCTTTCCAAGTGCTCGGCATATTGCCTTTTTTATACATTGTCATATCAGATCCCACTGATTGAATGCTTGCAGTTGCCATTGTGTGATCTTAAGCTCATGTACAGCTGCTTGGCCACTGCAAACACTGGACATTTCATAATGTACCCAAAGAAAGCTGTTGCTGTGATTATAAATGCTTCTAGATGATTCCAGTTTACAATAATAGCACTTACAGGCACTTACAGTTGACTTAGGCAGCTCTAGCATGCAAAATGATTACGCTGTTCAATAATAGTGTATGTAGAATAAAAGATAAGTGAATCCAATCTTTTGAATGAATTTCAACCTCGTAATCTGCAGGTGCACTAAGTGTTTAAGCCATCGCCCCTCAGACCCCTTTGCACGATTCTGCTTACACTGTGGGGCCCCTGTACCACCCATCCCAGGACAGAGACTGCCTCCTACTGAGGGTGGACAGGTAAGTGCAGGATATTATTATTGCACTTCTGTTCTATTCAGTCTCATACACTCATCCACTTACATACAATAGATTCTGAAGTCCTTTTGTGTTCTAGCATAGGTACATAAGATATTGTGGACTTGTGTCAATCATGTGACACCTATGGAGTAAATAGTGGTCTATTGTGAAGTGTTACCCATTTTTCCTTAATGGTCACAATTTATTCCAGATGATCCTGTGTGTGCAGTGTAAGAGCATGGTCCCAGTGAACACGTCCTCATGTGTGGTGTGTGAGGCACCACTGGCTCCACAGCTTCAACCACAGGCCAGTCTGAGACTGCAGGTACACAAGTACAAGCTAGGTGAAGCCATCGATAGACAGTAGCAGGTGGTAGTGACATTAAAGTATTGCATTTCAACATAATCTACTATGGTTGTGAATCTTTGAAAATTCATTTTCCCGTATAGGACAAACTGGTTTGTCAGTCATGTGGAACAGGAAACCCTGCCCACATTACTTACTGTGTGACCTGCGAGACCAGGCTACCTCAAGCTGACAGTGTAAGTGCTCAGAAATGCATTCATTTTCTTTATATCAAAGTCTGCAAGCAGTTTCAAAACAGGGAATCATGTTTGGAAGCAATTGGTTAATTTTATTTAAAGCTGATTCAAACCTTGTTTATTCCACTATGTTGTTCTTTAGCCTATATTGAGTGGTCAGCGTGCCCCTCCTCTACCCTGCACCGAGGGGAAGATGGTGTCCTGCTCCAAATGCAACAGGGTGAACAACTCGGATGCTCGATTCTGTGATTGGTGTGGAGCCAAGGTGAGAAGTACATCCCCTACATTAAAAAAAACTACCCAATACAAGACCATGGTTTCCAAATACAGCTCTCCAGTGAAGTCTGTCTGGCTCCATTACTTCCATTTGGGGACTGTCTGTGTGTTACTGTGTGTGAATAAATACATGTTAAGTGGTGTCGAGACATTGTGTCTTTGAGACTTGTGAGGTTGGCCAATCATGTCGCTCAGCCCTCTGCCTGGGCTGAGATCACAACAAGAATTCACAATATTAAAAGACAAATGGACAACAAATACAATGATTGGGAAACTGAGTTTAATGTGTTGGTCTGTGTAAGGAGCTACAGAAGGAACTGCAGGCTGTGCAGTGAGTGAGTAGAGTTTGTTACTGTGACGTAGCAAGAACCTGCTAGTTAAGGAAATATAATTCTGCAGAAAGAAATGCTAACATTAAAACACAGTAAATGCAATGTACGCACCTCATATCATTCATTTCTTGCTTTATTTATTTTCCAAACTGTTGTATAAAGGCAATAGAACACCCATGGTTTTGTGTAAATGTAAATAATAGCGTGCCTGTGAAAACATGCTTCATATGACACAAACACAAGATTTCTATAGCTTGATAAACCCCTGTATTGTAATATTTATTGTATCACCAGGTTCTTGTCAATACACAACCAACCAACCAATATATGGTTAATATCTACTGTGTGCTTATTTAGTTAAAAACTGAAGATGCTAGGTTAACATTAACAGACAGTGAGTATTTATTAATGAGGATTTGTCTTATCTCTGTGTGTACACACTATAATCTTTAATTATTACCTTCAGTAATGTACAGAAAAGCTATATGATCATGTTTTTAAGTATTCAATTTAGTAAAATAGCTTATTTAAACATTTAAGCATTTAATTCAAATTGTAACTCCATTCAGCAATGATTCTAGACTAAGGTCATACTGTATCCTAAACAACATTGATTTATATGTTGTTTATCCAGATCTTCTTCTTGTTTTTTAATGGAAGTATTCCTTTAACTGCCTAATGTATGTTTGTGTGTTTGTTTCCCAGCCTGGCCATGCAGTCAGTTCTCTGACCTGTTCTCAGTGTGGAGCAAGTAATCATCCTTACTCTAACTATTGTGGAACCTGTGGTGTGTTTTTGGAGGGTCCACATCGACTGCCCACTCACACCACACAGCTGGGTCCACAGGAGGGTGCAGTGGAGTCTGAAGAGGTCAGAACATCCCACATAGATTTCAGTGGATTACTCATGTTAAAACAATAGGATAATAGTCATAATGGGGAATTTGTTTTTAAAACATTAATAAACATAACCTTTAGACCCTAGGCCAATTTTGTGGACCCTTTTTGTAGTCTGACATATATTCACCTAAACATTAGAAACAGTTTATTGGAGACAACCACACGTATCAGATGTTATTTTCAGGAGATCTTAGACTGCTCAGATCGGTCTTCACTTGAGATGTAAAGATGAGAGAATTTGAAGAGAACCAATTAAAGAGAACCATTATTTGTATGAATTTGATTGGTTTGATAAACATTATTAGCACCTTAAAAAGTTGGGTGTTTTTTGCTTATAAGGACTTAAAAACACTACATCTCAGAAATGCCGTTGGAAGTTGATCATCCAGTGTTTTTGAGCTGAAAATGTGTAATGAATAGATTGACATGGATATTTTTAATAATAAGTTCTTCAAAATAATTGACAGTGGTCTATATAAAAAAAAACCTGAAAGTCCTTTATTGTTTTTATTATTTATGTACGTATCAGCATTGTACAGGCATGACTTTTATTCTGGAAGTTGAACACTGTGTAAACAAAGAAAGAGAGCAAATAGCTCCTCCCCTTTCGTTTTCTTCTGTAACCCATTAACATGTCAGTGACGTTGACACATGTCAGTCAGCAAGTTGATCATGTAAACATGCGCTGGAAGGATCCATTGTAATAATGTAACCATGGTTAGATAAGATAGTAGTAAGTCCTGTAGTTATGTGCAATTGCAGTGGTTCTGTATGGGACTAAAGGGTTTATTTGATTTTTGTAGTTGGTCCTATACATCAACCACAGCTTCCACTTTTATTGGAAGTCAAAAAGCTCTTGTCAGTACTAAGTAGAAACATTCTTGTAAATCGAGCAAGTAAAAGTAATCTCTTGTCCTCTTTAGCTTTTTCCTCCTCTCTCATTTTTAGGCTTCATCTAAAAATGCAACCTGGCAGCCAGTCTCTGACTGTGTGTCCTCATATGTGGCGGATGTTCCAGCAGCAAGTATGGCAGTGTGTGTGGATGCCCAGACTCAGACCACTGGGCTTTTCTATCCTTCCACCACTGAGCTGCGGAAGCGGGGTCAGAAGAGGGAGGAGGAGCTCAGCAGGCAGGGGAAGATGAGTGACAGGAAACCCCTCCTGACTGCCATTAGCCCTGGACGAGGTGAAGCAACCCTGTAACACATACTTATAAATACCTCAGATACTTCTTGTGAGGAAGAAGTTAGAACACCCCCACATATATTTAATTAAAAGCAGGTGCAGCGCATCAGCTGCAGATTATTAGAAAGTGGTCAAAGATGTTTTTGGAGGAGCCTGTCTTATTTAAACCTCAGATATTTAGTTTGGTTTTCTCTTAATTGTTGAAGTGCCATGACCGGATCCAAAGAGCTCTTTGAGGCCTTCAGCAAGTAGGTTGTAGATTCAGATGAGTCTGGTGTTTAAAAAGAGTAATTAGAAATCAGCCCTCAAGCCATACTGGCAACTTCTGCAAATTCTCCAAGAGCAGAACCACACTGTGAGTAAGATTTACTGGAAGCTCAAAGTACAGCAGCTGTCATCAGAATGAGACCAAACAAGTTTGGTTTTAATATGGGTACAAGGAGGAAACCCTGACTGTTAAAACAAAAATCATACAGACGTTTGGCAGAGAACACCTAGACAAAGACCAGCATTCTGGAACAATGAATTTAGGATAGATGAATTCAATGTGAGATCTTTCAGTGTTTAATACATAGAATATGTTCTCTTTCTATAGCTTCTTTATAACACTTTTCATGTGTAATGTGTGTGTGTGTGTGTGTGTGTGTGTGTGTGTGTGTGTGTGTGTGTGGCTGCAGGATACTGGAGGAAGCAGTTGGATCATATCTGTGCTCACTTACGCAGTTACACACAGAACAACAGTGAGTTCAGAGCCCTGATAGGAGAACCCAGAATGGGCAGGGTGAGAGGCAGATTTTTTTATTTTTATAATGGAATTGTAATACTGGAAAATCATACAGCATTCATTCATTCATTCATTCATTCATACATGTGCTGGTTTAATCCACTACTATATAGCTAGATAGTTTAGTTTTGCTAGCTATTATACTCTGTCCTTGCTCACAAGAACAGATCAGCTTCAGTGTAGAACATTTGCCTTTATCTGGTATTACTTTGTTGCTTTGTTGATTAGATATCTAATGCTGAAGGAATTGTTTAGCATCATTTTCTTTGTCCACAATATTAAAATGTTATCAGCATGGAAATATGTGACATGTGAGGACAATATTAATGCATTCAGAAATATAAGATAGGTTTGGTGTGAATTGGAGAACAATTGAAAAATGTGCCAATATAGACAAATTATGTGTTCAAAAACTTTTTATATGTTGGCAAAAGTCTTTTAGTACTCTTTCTGTAAACGAAAACATCAGTTTTTCAAGATATTATGTTGGAACTGGGGCAGCTGGCAGGTGATTAGGGAATCAATCATGTGACTGGAAGGTTGCCAGTTCAATTCCCTAAACTGGCAGGATATGCTTGAAGTGTCCTTGAGCAAGGCACTTAAATCCTCAGCTACTCCCTGAACACCATGGATAAGGCTGCCTACCACTCTGTAATGTGTGATTCACTAGCATATATCTGTGTTTCACTGCATGGATGGGTAAGATGTTGTAATTCTAAAATAATAATATCTCATAATAACAAGATACTTTCATAATTACAAGAAGTTTCTCATAATTAAAACATAATCACATAAAAACGAAATGCTGAAGAAAAAGTTTTTTATTAGAATTGGCTGCAATATGCTTCCATACAGTAGTTTTGCATTATTATAACCTGAACATTTTTTAAATACATTTTAGACTGTATATTTTTCATATGATAACTTTTGGTGAGGGACCTCTCAAAAGAGGCTCTTCTGATATTTGGTTCCTGTCCTGTTTACTCTGTGAATAGTTGTGTAGAACAGAGCATTTCACATCAAAATACTTTAAATATCTTTGTTATTAATACTTGTTTGATCTGTTATAAAGTGTTATGAGATGTTGTGTATATGATGTGTTGTGTCTGTTGTGTTCTCCAGCTAGTTTCTGCTCTTATTGAAGAGGATAGTTATGAAGTCAGCCTGCGAGTGAATTTCATATGTGCTGCTCCTCAAAGATCCATGGTAAAGAACCGTAGCCATTCACTGTAGATGAATGTTTAGTAAGAGCTTTGTATGCAAAATGTGTACTATGAGTTGTTAATTACTTAATAGTTTAGAGGATCAAAGGGCAGACTGAAGTTAAGAACACAAAATGTATTGAGTTTAGAACAAAGGACGCATTGGGTTTAGAACATATCAGCTTTAGAGCACAAAATAGCAGGTTTCAAACATCAATATTCTGCACCTTAAAAGTACTGTAACTGGTACAGAAGTCATGGTTGCAGGAAAGGACTTGCACTGAAAGGTACTTTATTGTTTCTGAGTATAGTACAGCCCAGCGACAAGCTATGTACTCTCCAGACTTCATTTTCTTAGTGTGCAAGAGACAAAACTGTCCCATAAATACACTAAACTGTGAAACAGTATGTAGTTACTACCCAAATCTGACTGTAATGCATGTGTGTTCTGGTCTATTTGTAGTCATTTTCATCAGGGCAGCTGAATGGCTCTGTGTCTGAGATGCACAACCTCAGTGCTGTTACAGAGGGTAGAGGCACCCTAGCAACCAGCATGACCAGCCTAGGTACCAGAACATACACACACACAAATATAACTGCATACTCTGTGCAGATCACATATGTTTGATCTTTGCTTTTGTATTTTTGTTTGTGTGTGTGTGTGTGTGTGTGTGTGTGTGTGTGTGTGTGTGTGTGTCAACGGGCAGTGAGTGATAATGGAACAGTGGTAACCGGGACAAACATCAAGAGCCAGAGAAGGAGTCACATCTCAGCCTTAGGAGAGCAACCTATTGCATCATCAGTCAGTATTCACACATATTTGTTTTTATGAAATGTCATGGGAGTCGTATCTACACCGATCAGTCTTAACAATAAAACAATAAAATTACTGGTCCAATAGCAATTAACAGTCTGTTTTCCTAGACCTCATTTCCTAGACATTAGGCAGGTTTTGTGGGGTATTCCCATATATACAGTGTTAGATACAGTGAAAGTTTATGAACCCTTACATACATGTGTACTAAAACTTCATCACTCTTAAAAGTACATAAGGAGATCCAAATCAAACAAATGTGACAAAATATTACTCTTGTGCTTTTATTTAATGAGGAAAATGATATATATGTGTGTGGTAAAAGTATGTGAATCCTTGGTTTCAGTATGTGCAGAAACCTTGTGCACCTTGTGCAGCAATAAGTGCAACCTAACATTTCTGGTAACTGTTGGTTGATCCTGCACATCAGCTTGGAGGAACTGTAGCACAAACCATCTTCCATTCTGTTATGTTAGTGGGAATTGTATTCTATCTGGTCCTTCCAACATTTCTATTGGATTGAAATTGGTCAGAACTTTGACTTGGTCATTCTGAAACATTAAGAATTACACACCTTGCTCTTGGTGCAGTCTTTGTTACTCAAGCAATAATGGTCTTGAATTTCCTATATTTGTACACAATCTTGACTGTGGATTGGTGTCCAAACTCTTTACAAAATATTGTCCAGCCTGATGAGCATCAGCAACTCATCTGAACTCATATATTAATCCGAGAATAAATAGAAAATGAGAAATAATTGTAGTAATCTAAGTGTCTGAGAATTTAAGTACAATTTTAGGCTAAGCCAATATTCTTTGCTGGTTTCTCCTGAAAATGTCTAAAAACATTATGCTGTATACATTCATACAGTGTGTGTGTGTGTATATATATATATATATATATATATATATATATATATATATATATATATATATATATATATATATATTTATATGTGTATGTGTGTATGTGTGTTGTAATGCTGGCTCTAATGTGGTTAATATTATAGGACTCAAAAAACAGCCTGCTGCTAAAGGAAGTGGGGCCAGAGGGGCATGGCCGAATCTCAGTGGTGCAGCAGCTGTTGGATGAGGCAAGAGAATGAGTGCTTCACTACATTTATACTTTCTCAACATTTATACTGATTCCAGAGAATTCAATTCTCTGTCTGCATTGTGTCTCTCCAGGGTGCTGACCCATCATGTCTGGGCACCGATGGTCGTCCTGCTCTGGTTGCTGTGGTGATTAATGGACATCATGACATCATCCCTGTGCTAGTGCAGAAAGATGCAGATGTTGACCAGCAATCTGGACCGTGAGTCTCAAAACTAACCTGGTCATACTAGGTATATGTAACTGTATCTACATTACAGGCTTTTTTTTCTGAGCTGTATGAACACAAAAAGCCTGGTTTCAGACACTTTATATTATAATATTCTACAGGGATTTTTTTTGCTTAGTTTTGGAATATGGCTGCTTTCACAGAGCAGATGAAGTGGCCTGATGGTGTAGTACATGCTCCTTTCCAAATAGAACATTGCTGTCCATTAGCAGTTTCATAAAGATCACATGGACAAGCCAGAAGGCTACTTGAGCAATATGATGAGGACTAATAAGACCAACATAGATGTTTCAGATAAAATGAGAATTTTTATGCTTGGAGAAACATGGCCGTGGTAGTATCATGGCTTGGGCTTGTTTTGTGGCATCTGGGCTAATAATGGAACAATGAATTTTGAAGTATACCAGCAAAATCTAAAAGAAAATGTCAGGACTCTCCATGAGCTGAATCTCAAGAGAGTGTGGGCTATGCAGCAAGACCACAACCCTAAGCACACAAGTTATTCTACTAAAGAAGAAGAAAGAAGAATTCCCATTTAAAATGCTGTGTAATCCAGGTTTGGTAACAATTAGTTGGTTAATTGGTTAAATTGACACAACACATACTATATATTCATTTGAACCCAAATACAGACAGTGGAATGCAAAAGTCTGGGTACCCTTGGTCAAAGTTACTGTTACGGTAAAAGCAAGTCTCCAGCTTTGTGGGCCTTAACCATTTTCCATTGTGAGGCAGTTGCTTAGAAGAACCCATGGCTGCTCTTTTGTGGGACAACTTTAGAAGAATCTGGGTATTTTATAACTTGGAAATTTGCATCTCCTTACCTTTCCTAATGATGATTGTGTACACACTGTAATTATAACAGGCTCTTTTAGGTCTGAGACTGAGATTTTACACTAAATGATGGAACATTGCTATGAGTATTTGATAGCATTCAACCACAAGACTATCAAGGAGGTTACTTACTGATTCTAAATAATCATCCCAGAAGTATTGGATGGAGCTTCGTCACTTCAGCTAGCACAGTTCCACAGCTTATATATAGAGCCAACACTTTGCATTGGGCTGCTCTGGAATTCCTTCATTCTTTCAGGGGCAGTTCTCCATGGACATTAGACACTGTGTGCACACTTCAAATGTGTCTGTTGATGTTCAGCTGATTACAAGTACAAATGATTGTATTGCAGGTTGAACAACACAGCCCTGCATGAAGCGGCAGCTCTAGGAAATGAAGGTCTCCAGAGTGCTGAAGTCCTGCTGGGGTGAGAATGGCACAGAAACAAGCTTCACTAGAGTAAAGTGATTGTGAAAGGGTTTTGAATAGCTATGTTCAGTATTTGAAATGTTAAGTATGACTTTACCCAAGCATTCAACTCTGGTCACTTGCTTTATGAATGAGAATGAATAAGGATATTACAGCAGGGAACTCTACATTCAGTGTATGAATGAAATTTGTATTCATTTGGTCACGGTTTGACACTTTATATAATCAGAAATACTGTTACAAATTGATTATCCAGAGTGTCTTTCAGCTTGCTGAATTATCCCACTTTCAGGTGCAATGCCAGTTTGAGGAAGGTGAATGCTCGTGGTCAGACAGCGTACGATGTGGCAGAGTCAAAAGGCTGCAGCTCAATGATGCACCTGCTGACACCTCCCAGTAGGCGTGGCATGACCCAAATGGTTCCCAACACCAGGAGCACCTCTGGACTTGATACATTCTCCTAGCACCTAGGCTGTGTTCACAAAGTGTGAATGGATTTTTTGATGTATGATTACTATATTAGAAAAGATCAGATATAAACCTGAAATGCTGAGATTTGAGAGGTTTTTTTTTTATAAATTAATGCAATTTAGACTTTAATTCTGAAATTAGATTTTTTTAAAGATGAATTTGCTGACACATGCAAACAGAATTTTGGGCTAGATTCACAAATGGTCTTAGATGTACATTTACTCTCATCTTATTAAGAAAAAATAAGATAAATATGTTTTTAATGATTTAAAACAACTCCAAGGACTAGTATTCTAAAAAATGTTATTAAATATTTTCACAAGCTTCCAATCTCTTCATACTTGCCTTGGACAATATAGAAATTAATTAAGATTAATCAGTAGAATTACATGATTATTGTGTAATTTATCACATTAGTTGTTGCCACATCATCACTTCTAGCTCTTCATTACTGGAATTCTTGAAAGTTTCATTCTGCTACAAATGCAGATTTAGCTGCTTTAAGGGATGTTTCAAGTGATCAACAGTAGCAAACAATAAAAATGTGTCTTATGAAAATCTTACAAAAATAACCACTAGATTCTTAATATTTGAGAACAATTGTGGAACACTTTTGTGAATCCAGCCCCAGATCATTCCCTTCATGGATTCACAAAAGATTTTGTAAGAAAAAACTGGCAAAGAATCTTAAGATAGACACTAAGAATTTAATAAGAATTGTCCTTATTCACTAGCTGTTCTTAAGAAGAAAGTTCTCCTATTAACCCAGTCATAGAACGACTCTAAGAGCATTACAATTCTGCAATGTTTAAAATGTTTTGAAAAAATCTTGTGCAGTTAAAAAAAATGAAAAACACTTTAGTCTTTCTATTTTCTTACAGTTTTTGTAAAGCACTATTCAGACAGGATTGAGTAAAGTCATTTTACTACAGGATTTATGGCCAATTGGGTAAGAAAACTGTATAAATGACTGAGGTTCGTATGGTTTGCAATGTCGCATCCTGCAAAACAAACAAATAATTTGTAGCTTCAGAGCTGATAAAGTATTAGAGGATGATGAATCTTAATCTTAGAACTGATTAGTGATGAAGACTGGACCAGCCTGTACGACGGTCGCACACAGCCTATGAAAGCAGGTTCACAGTAGGTATGAATATTTGCCACAGACTTGAACAACCCGAGGTATCTGCCATGTACAACAAAACAAAAACTAAATGCCTCCTCATCACATCAGTACTGAGAAATCTGGCTAAACACTTCTTTTCTAGAGGATACAACAGAATATCTACACACATGTTGATTAACACAAGACTAATACAGCAGTCTCCAACCCTGCTCCTGCTGAGATTCCTTACTGCAGGCTTCAAATCCAACCCAAATTTTAACACATCCCATTAAGCCAATCAAGAACTTTTGAAGGCAGTAATTAGTTGGATCAGGTGGGTTGGATTAGGGCTGAATCTGCTGGAAGGTAGTTCACCAGAAGCAGGATTGGTGACCTAATGGTGGACTAATATAACCTGTGGTTATTTTAATGACTCTCTTTAAAGAACTGACACAGGAACTGAAAGGAAGGTTGGTTAAAATGACTGACATGGCACATTCAGATGGGATTAAAATCACAGAGAACCTCCAGTAAAATGACTTTTCCCCACCTCCCATGTTAATTTTCTCCCATCTGAATGGTGCTTTTTAAGACACTCTTTGTGGTGTTTTTATGGTGTTGTTTGTAATATAATCTAAACAGCAAAAAACATGAAATCCAAATGCCTCCAGTTGGTTTCAAGCAACATGTGTGTGTGTTTCCATGTCTGATTCAAATTGGATTTATGCACATAGGACTCAGTTGGTCTAGCATGGATTTCATGTGTTTTTTCAGTTGTATTCAGCTGGACTCGACTGTATTTCTCTAAAAGATCATGTAAATCTTTTTGAGCTGGGATGATGCAGAGTGAATTTAATCAACATACCCAAAAACATGAAAATTAAACATTTTTAAAATTAAAAAAATATTACAAACATTCTTTTTTGGAAAAATGAGCCATGCTAGAATGACTTATTCACAACTTAAAACAAGACAATGCTCCAAATACAGAAGCTCAGGTCTCCATTGATGAATTAGAACAAATTTTAGACAGTGTTGCTCTATTTTGCTCCATGTTGAAGGTTTGCTGGACAGACTGAACTCTTTTCTAGGGTTAGGGTTAGCTCAACCTGTAGTGTTAACCACCATGTTCAACTTATTAGAGGACCATTTCCAGGAGATGTCAACTAATTTGGTAGACCATGATACCACCAATCTAACTGAACAAGTAAGGAAACAAACACAGAGGAAAATAACTGATATACCGGTCACATTCCTGAAGGGTATCAACTCCCTCACTGGCCACACAAAAATGTAACACACAACATACATAAAACTCAACACAGAGACAAAGTCCACCATGCACTCTCATCATCCATACATCTAGTTTAAAAAAAGTCATACTTGCCCCAAAGGTCACTTTCTCGAACATACAAATCTCTCTGTATATAAAGACAGATTTTTGTGCTCCGTGCTCCAACATACATGATTTGCATTGAAATAATGACTTAGAAGTGGTAGAAGTGCTGAATGTCATCTATAGTATAAGGATATCTATAACTATAGT
The DNA here is from genome assembly GCA_034509495.1 of Acestrorhynchus altus. Taxonomy (NCBI): domain Eukaryota; kingdom Metazoa; phylum Chordata; class Actinopteri; order Characiformes; family Acestrorhynchidae; genus Acestrorhynchus; species Acestrorhynchus altus. The sequence goes on along the minus strand of CM067523.1, from coordinate 13,855,891 downwards.
TGCTTTCAGACGTTTACACACATCATAGACCTGAAGGTCATGGCAGTATTGGTCTTTCAGTGATTTCTGAGAGTTGTCTTTTCTTCTGGCCAACATGAAGGTTGTCTAAAGTTCCAAAATATCTTTTAACTTGGCCATGGACAGGTGAGCTGTTCTGACTACAGCAGGTAGGTCCAAGGAGCAAAGTAAAGATCTAAGATTGATGACTGCATATTTAAAACAAGTCAGGAAGAGTCATTTCTAAAGAACTGGAGATTCCAAGATCACTTTACCAAGATCTACAAGAAGACCACTTAAACTGTTAGCCTCAGCTAAGATGAAACTGATCTGGATGGACTGGAGCAATCCAATCATCTCCAAAGCATAGGCCTGCCATAAATGGAAGCTGATGGAACACCAGTGTCACTACCTACAGTTAACAGAGTTTTACATGGTCATGAAATGAGAGGCTACTGAGAAAAAGCTCCTGCTCCAAAATCAACACTTTCAAGCTTGACTTAATTTTGCAGCTGAACCATATGGACAAAGAAATAGTTTTTGGAGGACCGGTCTAAGGTTAGATAAGAAATAAAGACTGGTTTGTACAGCTATAAAACCAACAGGCATTCAACCCCATTAACAGTATACAATCTGTTAAGCAGGGTGGTGATGGCATCATGCTCTAAGGTGCTCTTTTGGTACCAAAACAAGTGGACCTGTGTTTAAAAATCAGGTTTGTCCCAGGAAAATTTAATTCAACTTTGGTCAAATATCCGACACAAACTCTGCCAGAAGCTTGCTGATGGCTACCAAAAGAGTGTAGTCAAGCTGAACTCCTTGAACACCCAACACCTAATCCTATTAAATGTGTGCTGTCAATCGTTCTGTCCCAGCAAGCCCAACATTGCCATGACATTCATGTCCATGAAGAGTATATACAGATATCTGACCACAATTGTATCTGTTAGGTTCTTCAATACCAATGTAAACATCCTGGGATTTAAGTTAACATTCTGCACTCTAACCTCATCCTCTGGGCCAGAAGCATAAATCCCAGCAGTAATGATGCATCACCACACAAACAGGTGGGCACAGACATTAGGTCCTATTCATAAAGGGCCTTTTCTCAGCATGATGCTTTCCCTTTACCTTAATATTGTTCTATACACATAACCCTAGCAACAGTCAATCAAAATTGACAGGTTAATGATCTTGTGCATAATAATGACCATTGTTCAGGGCCTCTGGGTGTCAAATTGGACCAAAAACCTGTGTCATAGCTACAAGTTATAGTGAGTAAGTTCTCGCTCAACAAGACTTTCCTGTTTGAACAAATATCTTTGAAAATATGAAAGAAACTGAGTGTACAGATGGAGCAACTGGTAGTAGAATGCACTCTTGTTTATGAGTCAGCAAATGTCTTAAACATGACACTATTTGCTCTTAACATCACAGTGAATCTCTGGTACCATGCCAGGTCTGAAAAATCAAGTCCAGTCAATAGCCAGCCATCCAATGAGAAATAATTGGCAGCTCAGCGGCGTAGTCGCAGGAAGAAGGCATGGCGGCACTCTTTGCTGTCCACTGGGTAATATTTGTCATAGAAGTCCAGGATGTATTCTTCTGTCTTAAAGCCAAACTTCTGATAAAGCAGCATGGCTGGGTTACTGGCTGACACGTGCAGAGTCACATCCTTCCCCATACAGGTCTATGAGCAAAAGAGAGAGTGAGAGTGTGTTCAAATCTATTCAAATGTAGTAAAGATAATGTAATCAAACAAGCCAATGTATGTTGTGAGACTTTAAGTAGATGAATGAGCCCTGAAGAAGGAAGTTTCTGAAGATTAGTGAGCCTGCTGCAGAAGCAGCCATGTGAGCCCAGGCCAGGACACCACATCCATCATGCACAACTGATGAATGTCTAACCTGAATGAGATGGTAGATCATGAAAGTAGCGATGCCGGCCCTCCTCCACTCCGGATGCACCAGGAGGAATGAGATATAAGCCTCGTTGTACTTTACATCTGGCACCATGAAGCCAAAGCCAATGATAACTTTCTTATACAGCACCACCACACTGAAGTCGGGGTACTGCAGGCACTCAGACAGGTCCACACCTTCAAACACAAAGCAAGGCACAAAGACTTTGTGAAAATGTGACACTTGCAGAAAGAAATGATCAGATTTTAATTGCTCTTAAATGGGTTGGAACTTGCTGTATGGCCTCTATATTTCTGCTCTCTAGGTCTTCTTCAAAAGCGTGGTCTCTGATAATGTCACCGATGCCATGAGTAAACTCTCACAAATCATCGACAAATTGTTCCATACCAGGTTGTTAGAAGAGTTGTATCTTTGTCAGGATATCCCAAATTGTTGTATATGACCTACCTAATGCTTGTGCAATGGTTCTGACTGATTCTATCTTTTCTCAGCTTCAAAAGCTTATTTGGCCCTAGTCTGCTGGTTTAATCTTTTTAAAAACAAATACAGGCTACAAAGGCTAAATTTAGAGCAACCAAAAGACAAAAATCAGACATTCATGTTAACTGTTTAAACAATAAACTCAACAAGGCACAACACAAAAAAAAAAAAAATTTTACATCCCATGTAATAATATTTTTGCTTACTTTTTAAAATAAAAGGGGTTTTATATTCCAGCAGTTTAACATACATACACTGACAAGCCAAATATCATGGGATATATATGTATATTGTGTAAAGTGATAATGAATTGGTAATGCCTTCATTGACACATTCCAAACACACAAGTGACACTGTGGATCAATGATTGTTAAAGGTCTGAACAATTATGGAAATAGAAGGTCCCATACATCAGGCACCCACTATCGTACCTTGCTTTGTTACCTCACGTCACCTTGCCATGAGCACACTAAACGCAAACACCTAAATGGTGATTATCCAATAAAATGAGAAACAATGAGATTTTCCAAATTTCCTGGAATGCAAAGATTTGGGCACCTCTGGTGAAAATGAGTTCATCTGAAAAGTTAAACAAGGGATGAAATGATCTCGAAAAGGAGTAAATTTAAAGATGACATATTCCCTTTGTATTTGAAGCAAAACAATTTTTTACTTTCATCTTTTATATTTTCAAAATATCAATAAGAGAAAATTGCCCAAAGCAAAACTTTCAGCAACCATAATTTTTAACCTTCAACTTGCGTAACTGATCACAGTAACAGTCATGACCTGGGGTGCCTCAATATTTGCAAGCCACAGTTAAAACATTTTCTTCCTGATTTAACAAATCAGAGAGGGGGCTTACCAGGCCAGAACATGTCGTGGCACATGGAGTTGACAGACGGGATGTGGTTGGGACGCACATAGCAGTAGTCTATGGGCGCGTCAGGCTCAGGAACCCAAGAAGAGTCGTTCCTGTGAGGGTACGCACGGATCTCAGCAAGCAAGTTCATCTTCAACGGCTTTGTCTCATAGTCTCTCCTGCAAACACACATCAAGAACCCACCATAGCTGAAACAGCAAATTATCTCTAGACTGTAAAACACTACTAGTCTGTGTGGTTTGGACAAATGGGCACATGCACCCTCTGCCTATACCTTATATAAGGTTTGAGAGTTCTGGAGGTGTAAGGGCTCTTGATTCCCTGGTCTATGCAGGCATCGGAGCCCATAAGTCTGTGCCAAAAGGAGACGTTGGACTGGTAGAAGCCCTTCCTGTTGGAGGCAGTGACCTGTGAAGGGAAAAATAAACTTTTATACCATTTCAGGATCTGACTCCTTATACTTTGGGCTAGTGGTGGTGAGATGCATTGAAGCTTTCCAGCCTCACGTGTTGCAAAAAGGTTAATTTTTCGAGGCCTCAAGTGCACATTACCGACCCCTAGTGGTGGAAATGATATAGGCCTGTATAACTTGTCACAGCTGTGTGTACAATTTTGGTCAGTAAATGCTGAAAATAATTCATAACTATCTCATTTAATTAGTGAATAAATTTTTCATATTGTATTTATCATTTTCTAGGTTTCATCTGTTCTCATCTTATTGTACCTTACTGAGAGAAACTGTTACAAAATATTCTCATAGTGTAAAATAAAGCCTTTCTATTGCAAATAGATTGGAAACTTAAATCAATACTGTTCAAAACTGATTCCTGAACCAATGCATAATGATCCCCGCCACACACAGAAAGAAAGGTCTGACTACCTTTTTATTATTTTGTTTATTCCAATTTTCCCCCTAATTTGAAAATGTCAATTACCCAACTCCATTAAGACCCTCCCCTCTCTCAGATTCGGCATTTGAAATTGTACAATCAACTCACACTTTGAAGGAATTTCTGCTGTGTGAAGCAAACCAGCAATCAGGTGCCCCTTCCCCAAATGAGCCCAGAATCAGTACTTATGTAGGAAAAGCTGACTGACTGTAAAGGGGGGCTGGGAACGAGCTAAATTACTTATCCTTTTTTTCAACAGCCCTAGAGAAAACAGAGTCTAGACCCCAGTATTCCAAACACTAGAAGGGTGAAGACTAGCACATGCCTCCTCTGACAGTCTTGCTGCCAATGACCCAGGAAATCTGAATACTAATATTCTACAGACCCCAAAAAATACATACCATTTACAGACAATTAGTAGTGCACTCTTATTAAGCTGTAGTCACTACTACAGGTGTGAATTGGTGCTCCATTTGTGCTTTTTTGATGTGATAAAAAGCCTTATTCAGTCTGGATTAGTTTATTGTTAATGTGACTGAAAGGTCAATTGTTCAAGTCCCTAAATTGACAGGTTGCAAATTAATGCCCTTAAGCAAGTCACTTAATCAGAGGCTGCCCATCACATGACAAATGCCATGGAATATAAACACTGTTGTATAAAGAACTATGTTTGTAATAGGGATGTGTGTGTGTGTGTGTGTGTGTGTGTGTGTGTGTGTGTGTGTGTGTGTGCGCACATGGTGTTACCTGAAAGCGGTCCAGTATACGCAGGTCCTGGCTGGTGGTCCTGTACTTGCCAGCCTCAAGGGAGACCACACCGGCCTGTGCACTGTAAACACCGCCAACCAAACTGAGTGCGGCGCTAACAGCCTGGTCAGTGTCCAGCAGGGGGAGCCCTCGTTCACGCTTTGCCTGCCGCACAAGAAGTTTGCGACGCAGTCGCTTGGCCTGTGGGGTGACAGCCAGTGCCTGGGTGCAGGACCCCAGCCTCCGCAACAGCATGCGCTCCTCATACAGACCGAGGAGTGCGTACCGGGGTCCAGCCTCTGCCTTCTCTAGGGCTGTTGGAAAAAAAGGATCAATAATTTCGCTTTATCACCACACACCCCTTTAGGGTCAGTCCATTAACAATATTCTAGTTTAGGGTGTTTTATACTTGAAGTCTGAACTTTGAACTAATTCTGGGCTCATTTGGAGGAGGAGCTCCTTATTGTTGGCTTGCTTCATACAGCAGAATTTCATTCAAAGTGTGGATCAACTGTACAATTTCAAAGGGTAAATCTGCCAAAATGGTAGGGATTAGCTTTATCCACCTAATCAGATTAGATATTAAGTCTTAAGACTGAAGATTCTGGAGTCATGGCACTTCATCTTCTCCTGCAAACAAGTAGCTGTTCTTGGAGGAGAAGGTGTTTAGCCATGTTTGCAATAAGCTGAAGCAGTCATGTGACAAAACTAAATAACACGACCCCACATGCAGTACTGGGTGTGGATAGCTTCCACACTTGCAGCAGACCAAGCCAGAGTCCACTTAAAATGCACCCCAGACTACAAATTTCAGAAGGACCAGAGATCAGTGTCCAGCTTGTGGTGTGAATATACTTTACATCTGCCATCAGAGGAGTTACAGAAGAAAACTTAAAAGCATCACTACCCTTTTAAAGTAACGAGTCTGCTCTTCTAATCAGCATGGCAGAGTGATATTAGCTGTCTTGTCCTGACCTTTTCTCCTGAGCAAACAAGATCATCAATGAAATAATGAAAGCAGGCCATTTTGTGGGGCTGAAATGCAGTGGCTGGAACGCAGTAAATTTTGTGAATAGAAACTTCTTCAATTTATGGATGATGGAGGTCACTGTGCTCATTAGGAGCTTGAATGCAGCAGACATTTTCTGTACCCTTCCCCAGATCTGTGTCTCAATACAATCCTGTCTCAGAGGTCTACAGACAATTCCTTAGACTTCATGGCTTGGTTTGTGCTCTGACATTCACTGTCTACTATGGGACCTTATATAACAGGCATGTGCCTTTCCAAATCATGTTACATACATGTAAATAAGGTTAAAACAGAACACAATGTGCAAAAAGTGAGGCACTGTGAACACTTTCCGCATGCACTGTATATTGATTAGTTGATACTGCAATTAGTAATGTAGTAAAGTTTAAACTCATTTTTAATATTTTGAGGTTCTGGATTTCTGGATTTCATAAGATATAAGCCATTCTGATCAACAGTAAAAAATAGGGTTGAAATGACACAGCATGTGTAACGGATATAAAATATGACAGTTTACCTTTTTGAATAAAATTGTGATCACAAACAAGCCTTTCAACCATATTCCAGAGATGCACTCAACCTGCAAGTACTTCAACTGATCAGTGAGAGGATGCTGAGCTGATCATGTCACTGACTCAGATATTGGGTTATAGAGAAAAATTAGAATAGAGGGGCCGTTTACCCTCTTTCTTTGCTCATTGAGAAGGGATCATACTTATACATACATAAATAACAAAAATAATAAAGGGCATTCTGGTTGTTTAAATTTATTTGGACCACTGCCAAGTATTTTGAAGAACATATTAATATCCTTGTCAATCAAATGTTTTTGTCCTTATAAACCAAAAATTAAAGTGCCGTAATTTTTTTATCAAAACAAATTCAAATTCATACAAATATCTAAATTATATTAGTATTTACATTTCAAAGACAATTATGAGTAGCCTATGATATCCTGAAAATATCTATTTTTTTTAATAAAAGTACACAAACATCCCACAAAACTGGCCTGGGGTTCTAAAGGTTAAAATGTTTAATTTCTATCAACCTGAACTCCTACAAATGTTTTATTTGACCATTTGTTCAACGCCTTCAGATAAATTAATGTTTGTATTTCATTTAAGGACAAATACTTGAAGAAATAATAAATTTTATATTTCATCTTACCTTATTTGCCCATTATCTTATTTGGTTTAACTCACTACTCATTTCAGTTTATTGCACTTTTTTTATTTCACCTTTGTTTCCTTTATTAATCTGTTAATTATTCTTAATTAAATTTTGTTCAATATTTTATCCTTTAATTACTCCATCATCTTTCAACTTTACTGTTCTTAAATTATTTGAATTTGTTAATTTAGCTTGGCTTAGTTTTAGTGTGTTCATTTTAGATAATAAATAAATTAAATTAAAAATGAAATGTTTGTGTTTGTTAAAAAAAAAACAAAGCACAAATGCAACTTCTGAACTTGGAAGTCCTACCCTTCTCTTTCCTCCGCTCACTTCCAACAGGGGCTCGGGATCGCAGCCCTTCATCCTGTCCTTCCTCTCCCTCTACATTGCGGGTCCGCTCCTCATCCTCACTCTCTGGCTCCTGCTTGATGAGCTCAGCAGGCCGCTGCTGCTGCTTTTTTCGCACAAAGAGTGCACCTGCTGCTAAGGGCATGCTGGGAGGTGGGATATACTCAATGCCTGGGTCAATCACACCCTCACCGTCCAGCTCCTCATCATCTGGACAAAAACAAATATTCATCACATCATGACCATTTAAATCTGATGAAATATTAATGCTATATATTTACGCAATACAAATATAATGACACCCCTATATGACCCTATTAAATCCAGTATGACCATATTAGTACTACAAGCAGGGTCTAAATGGGTCTCACCATGGAACAGCGCCTGAGGGGGCATGACGTCAGGAATAAGGTCCGCCTCTGACAGCAGACTGGGTGTGGCCGAGTGAGAGGCGGGTGTTCCCGGAGCAGAGAAATCAGGTGAGGGGGATGGCGAAGGAGATGTGAGGGGTGTCCTGTCTGACGAACTCAGTGAGGAGAAGTCAATGACCTCACCCTTCTCCAGCAGCAGGTCAGGACGCCGGCTACGGTTCCCCAGTTTGACAGGAGTAGATGATGTGCTCCGGTCCAAGAACCCAGCAGCCTCTTTCTGTGCACGCCGAATGTCCTTAGCCTCCTGTGTACGAGAACGCTTCTCCTTCAGTTGCATGGCACTCTCCACTGGGTTACGTCCACCTCGCTTCCGCAGGCCCTCCACTGTGATGGTGGGGTCCAGACAAGGCTTGGACACGGCTGGAAGGGGACAGAGATAAGAGATATATATACAGTATATATATATTGAGCACAACTGTGTGTGTGTATCTATAAACAAGATTTCTCAGCTCAGGAGCACTCTAGCATATGCACAGCAGTTTACCTTTGGCTTTGAGAGCAGCAGTGGAGGGCTTCTCTGTATCTGGTCTAAGGGTTGGTGGGCGGTTCTGGACCAGTTTCCACCAACCTGGCTCCCCAAACTCTTGAGCACCCGAACGGAAGAAGGTTGGGCTGCCCACAGACAGACACCCTGCCACCGTGCTCCACCACGTGGACGTCTTCTTCCTAACAAACAGAAAACATTCAGAATAGGGTGCTGTGCTATATGAACTGTGTGCAATACAAGAAAGGATTGTAATGCCACCTGGGTACTACCTGATCCACATAGCACTGACCCCCATTACTACCACCACCCATGTGAAAGGGGACCCATGTTGCTCCTTCAGGTGGCCAGTCCCCATGGGTGAAGACCGGCCACAAGACACCAAAGAGCCCCTCCCTGAGGCCTGATTTCAGGGTGATGCCCAAGATTACCCTTTTCTATGTGAGGGAAACTTAGAACCAATTTGCCCTGGGAGATCCTACCAGGGGCCACTGCCCCAAACACCATCCTAAGGTCTGCAAACCCCTCCACCACAAAAAAGTGGTAAATTCATGTAACAAATTGTAACAGTAGTAATAACAATAGTGGCCACTACTCCACATCAGTAGGAGCCGGCAGAGGTGGTTCGGGTATTTGGTTCAGAGCATCCTCCTGGATGCCTCACCAATGGAGTTTTCAAGGAAAGGTGGAGGCCACAGGGAAGACCCAGGACATTCTGGAGAGACTAAAGTACTCAGCTGGCTTGGGAACATTTTGGAAGAGCTGGAAGAGTTGGCTGGTGAGAGGAAGGTCCGTGCCTCTTTGCTCATGCTGCCGCTCCCACAACCTGGTTCCTGGATAAGCAGCAGGTGATGGATGGACGGACGGACGGACGGACGGATGGACGAATGACAATCTTGACTCATCATATTTTACACAAACTTAGGCTAAAAGATAACACTAGCACACTGCTGCTAAAAGTCGTTCATGGCGTCCCCTGCCCTGCATTTAGTGAATTCCCTGCTCTCAACACCTGACTCTATTAATCAGCTCACTTACAGGGGGCAGGGGGTGTGTTAAAGCAGGGAATCTACTAAAATGTGCAGGGCACAAGGACCAAATTTGAGAAACGTAGAGTCCTGTAATTTCCACAGGAATTTGTGGAAATGATTCATGTATAAAGATGGAAATGCAGAAAATATGAACACATTGTGTATTTATTCTTTTACCTCCTGAGCTTACAACACATGCTGTGCATCACAGTGTACAACATGGGAACAATGTTAACTAGCTTTGGGTCCACAAATATATTGATAATGCAGCATTGCATACTAAATTCAGAACATGACAGTTAGGACTGGACAAATGGACAAAAATAAAATCATATGCAGATATATTTTTTTACAATAAGACAATTTGGACACCCCCTAAAATCCTTCTTCTGTCTTTTTACTATATTCAAACACTGAAATTTGATTTTCATTTCCTCTTTACACACTCATTCAAGATCTCCATCTAATGCCACCTGGTGTGTGTGAAAACACAAATGGGATGGAGAGGAGCTGAGACAAGTGGGTGGAGCAGAGCCACAAGATTGAAACAGACTGTAACTAAAAACTAAAAAAATAATATCCCCTCCATATAAACATCACTTCAGACCATTTCCTACTCTGTTTACATCTCGATATTGATATAAATATGAGAGTACCCAAAGGATTTTCTGAAGTAGGTATGATTTTTATGAAATTTGTTTAACAACTCACCTGGTGCCCAGTAGGAAGGTCCAATGTCGACTGATGAAAGCGCAGATGTCTTCCTTCCACCGGAAGTAGCCCTGCCGGCCTGTACCTTCCAGAGACAGATTATACATGGCAAGCATCACCACCTGCAGAAAGCACAAAACTGAATTCCCAGGTCTATAGAATCTTTATTTAAAAAGAGAGTGCACTCCTAAACCACTACTTCAACTAACTCTATTAACTTCTACAACCTGTTGTTACCCGGTTTAATAAAATCACAACAACAGCTTTAATAAACTTTCAAAAATCGACTGAGCCAACTCTCTAACTTTTACAGTAATGTTATGTAAGAAGCCACAACAGCAGAAAAGGTTAATTCAGTGGTTCTCAATTACCACTGCCCTGCTTGTTTAAGAGTTTCCCCTAATTCCAGCACACCTGACACAACTAATGAACTAACTGATGAGCCCTTGGTGAGCTGAACTGGGCATTATAGCAGGAAAATTCTAAAACAAGTAGGACAGTGGGACTCCAGAACCAGTACTGAGAACAACTTGGTTAACTGGCTGAAATAAACACAATTTATTCATTGCTGCCATATATAATACCTCTACCTCCCATGTTTTTTTCTTTTTTTGCCTTAATTAATTACTCAAGCTAACCATCCACACTACAGCCACCAAATCACAAAACTGAATATATTGTCATAGATCTGGCTTGTCCCTAGGCCAATTCTGTGGGATGACATAGGAGACAGTCACACATGGCAGTTTTCAGGAGATCCTAGCCTACTCAAATGAAAAATGTAATAAATATATAAATAAATTTGACCATGCTTTGATAAAGAAAAATTGTACCTACAATAAAAAAAAATCACCTTTACTTCTTAGAAATCCTGTTGGACATTGATAATCCAGAGTGTAAAATGCAAGCATTATTTGCAATGATTAGAGTGACATGGATATTTATTTATATTTATATGTCAAAATAAAAAACAACTGGAATGTCCATTATTATTTTTGTGTTATGTATGTGTCAGTATTGTCCCTTCTCAGGACATTTATTCTGAAATTTGAACACTGTGTGCCCCCCCTCTCGCTGATCAGTCAGATTCTACATGCAGGTTGAGCATGTACACATGGACAGAGCAGTGAACATGAACTGGAAGCTCCTTTGACATGTAAACTGGTATTTATTCAATTGGGAACCAGATCAACTTAGCTGGATTCCTTGTTGAGAACTCATCATACAATGGTTAGATGGGGTAAGTCTTGTAGTTTGTTTGTAACATGTCTGTAGGTTCCTCTGATTCAAAGTTATGAAACCTAGAATACAGCATGTAACTGTGCACAAAATGCAGATCTCAGGTCCTAACTGTTGATCTAAACCTCAAAAGTCAGCCCCCAGGGAATACATCATCTTTGGTCACTCATGCTTTGCTGTTGTAGGCTCAGATATAAAAGCAGTGGAGCAGTGAGAAAGACGGCAAGTTTGGAAACCAAGGTGGCATCAGCGCTTGGAGAAAACTTTAGTAATTTCAACATGAAAAAACTGCTGTGGAATTACTTAGTTAAACATCGATCATTTAAAAAGCCCGTTTCTATTATAATTAACCATTTAAATATTTTAAATGATAATTCTTGTGCTCCATATAATGGTCTATAATGTCAAATAGTTCTTGGGTCCCTGATTGCCACTTGCAATGCTCAAGTATCTTATAGTATCTTAACTAGCAGCCTGTTGCTTCATCAGAGTAACTATCCCCAAATCACACGAAGGAAACACTTCCCCGAGCTACAACCAGCCCTGACTGGATCCTCTTCCCCAGTCTAATCAAGTCTCTGAGCCCCGTATGCCTCCCTCTGAGCCACTGTGGATTGAGTTTACATAAGCCGTTGTGACTTATGTCACTTATGTTACTAAAAGAGTTTCTGCTGTTATTTACTTAGCAGAAGCCTTCAGCAGAGTGATACAGTGTGTGATGAGATAACAGCAGTTTGAATGCTTCTCAACCAATCGGTTGCCTGACTGGAACTGTTATATAAAACATGAAAAAAAAACTTAAAGTATAATGTTACCAGTATTTATGTGTAACATATTGGTGTATTAATAAACTGTATCCTTTAATTGCAAATGTTTTTGGCATAATTTGAACAAGACCTTGCTACAGTGTCATCCCTCTGGAAACCAAACCATTTCCACACAAACAATCCACTCACACTCTTTTCTGGAATTAAATACATTCCTGATAACCTGTGAAATATGCAACATTACAGAATAGTCATATTTGTTGGACAAGACATAAAAATATCTTGATAGATATTCATTTCCCAGCCATACTACCAATGATCTTTTAGTCATTAAAGCTTTTGTAGAAAGAAATCTGAACGAGAAAAATGAAACCAACTTCAATGTTCACGATACAGGTCATTCTTCTAACATTTCAATTGTAAATTTAAAATAATAATAATACACATCAACAGGGCCGATATGAGCTGCTGCTGTGTCGTGTACCTGCTGCCACGTGAGCCGCATCCTCTCGAAGCTCTCCTTGCCGTCATCAGAGCAGTCCGAACAGATGAACTTGAAGAAGTTGTCTCCTTTCAGGTAACTGGGCTGCTCTCCTCGGAGCTGGGCTGAACGACCAAAAGATACGAATGAAAAGAAAGCAAAAACAAGGACGGAGCTGAGACCAGATGTACTTTTTCTTTCACGGATAGACTTTATTGAGATAAAATGGTCAACAACCTTGACCTTGTCAACAACATCTCAGTCCATCATGTCAAGTCTTATTTCTTCAGAGAAAAAATAAATGTATGTATTTTTTTATATATATTATATCATCTTGTATGTAGACCTACTATGTAGTGACATACACCAATCAGCCACAACATTGTGACAACCTAAAGTCTGACTTTACATCTACAACTTTGAACAACAAGGTAGGGGTGTCTAATAGAGTGGACGGTGAGTGGACACAGTAAACACTCCAGCAGCACTGCTGTGTCTGATCCACTCATACAAGCACAGCACACACTAACACACCATCACCATGTCAGTGTGATTTCACAACCCACACCCATACAGAGCAGGTATAATGTGGGTGTCACGACCTGCTCCGTGGTGTTCCTGTGGGGTTCTGACCACGAAGAACAGGGTGAAAGGAGGCTAACAAAGTATGCAGTGAAAAAGATGGGACTACAGTCTGCAAATACAGAACTACAAAGTGCTCCTGTATAGTAAGAGGAGCTTATAAAACAGAGACTGAGTGTAGAAACAATGAGTTGGCCAAAAAGTTATGGTTGATCGGTGTATATTGTACACATGGGAGGTTGAGTGATTTATCCCTGTTGAGCACCACATTAGGGAACTTCAAGCCATTGCCCTTCCATTCCTATGCCAGCACTGTGCTGGCCCCTCACCAGAAGCAATCCACTTGTGGCATTTGTCACAGAAGAAGGACATGTCTTCATTCCAGCTTCCTTCTCCGTCCTCGCCCACATCGCTGTTCATAGAATCACCACTCTGGTCATGGGACAGATCCACTGACGCCTGGTCCTCCGACTCCACAATCAAGAGGGTCTCTCCCTCCACTTCCCCCTCCTCCAGACCTTCTGAGGCTGATGTACACATGGCGTCTTCATCCTGGCCTGTTAAGCCCCTCTGATCCCCACTGTCCATGTCTCCTGCTGAAGAAAGAAAACAAAAATAAAGACCCTTTATTAGCTTGAAAAATCATAGTGCTAATGCATTAGACCACTGAGCCACTCTTATAAATAAAGAGCTGCCATCTTTTTCTATAAGAATTTATCTTTGGAAACCAAATGTGTTTTAAGTGATCAAATAAGGGGTGCACAAACATTATACCTGTATACCTGATAACATGCAACTACACTTCTCAGAAAATGAAGTGAAGAAAACATGGCCATTTCTCCACCTGTTCAGTTGGGTTCTTCAGGATCCCCTGGCTGCGCCAGCTTCCTGTCGTGCTCGTTCGTTTGCAAGCTCTCTGGTCAGCAGGATCTGCTCTTCAAGTGCTCGAAGGTTTTCACGTTTCCGCTCTAAACGTTCTATGTCCCGCACCACTCCTTCACGCAGCCTCTGCAACAACAACAACAAAAAAACTATGTACAACTATGTACAAAAACAAAAACAACCATGTACAAGGAGTTGTTTCTACATAAATAAAATAATAATAATATGCTAAATTTGCATAATATGCTAAACCTACTTTGGTGAACTAGTCATGGGTTTATTGGTCAAAAAATATTTCCCATATCCCACTCTGTTTATATCCCGATATAGATATAAATATCAATATATTGTTCAGTCCGTATCCCGCTGTTTATATCCTGGTATATAAATAATGATATATCGTTCACCCCATATCCTGCTCTGTTTATATCCCGATATAGCTATAGATATAAATATTGATATAGTGCTCAGCTCATATCCCGCTCTATATATATCCCGATATAGATATAAATAATGATATATCGTTCAGCCCATATTCCGCTCTGTTTATGTCCTGATATGGATATAAATATCGATATAGCGCTCAGCTCATATGCCGCTGTTTATATCCCGATATAAACATAAATATCGATATATTGCTCAGCCCGTATCCTGCTCTATTTATATCCGATATAGATATAAATATCGATATAGCACTCAGCCCATATCCTGCTGTTTAAATCCTGATATAGATAAAAAAATATTAATATATCGTTCAGCCCATATCCTGCTGTTTATATCCCGATATAGATATACATAACGATATATTGTTCAGCCCATATCCCGCTCTGTTTATATCCCAATATAGATATATATATCGATACATCGTTCAGCCCATATCCATTTGGCTGTTTCAGCTCTACTATCTCCTGCAGCTGTTAATCGACTTCAGCCTGAATGTTAGAGAGAGAGAGAGAGAGAGAGAGAGAGAGAGAGAGAGAGAGAGAGTGAGTGTGTGTGTGTGTGTGTGTGTGTGTGTGTGTGTCTTTACCTGCCGGTCCCAGTTCTGCTTAACGTGGACTCCCACAACCGTACTGACCGTCAGAACTAAAGATACCCCGAGAACCACTTTAGAGGTTCTAGACATATTTAAAGGACATTACTGGAGGGGACAACACTCAGCTGACCAGCGTACCCTCGTTACTAAGCGGGGAGACTCTTATTCTGTAATCTGTAACGGCGGTAAGTGAACCGACGATGTGTCGCGTTTCCGCCGCCTGCTGCTCTGGAGAGAGGAGCTTACAGTCACTCATCTCCAGATTTCACACAAGACTTTAATCTGATTCAATAACAAACCGAGACCAGCGACTTCAGACCCTGGAGGTAAAAAAAATATATAAGTGATTTGGGAGCGAATTAGCTTTTACTTTATTTTTATTTTCTGAACCTGGATTTTCTGCCTCTGCCAAGTGTCTGACATAAACCAGTTTTATGATTACTTTTCATTTTTTAATTTCAGTTTAACAAATATTTTTTACAGAAGACTTTTAAACAACCTAAGTAACCAGGAAACAAAGTCCAAACACGAGTTATTTTAATTAATATTTTTTTATAAAAACTTTTTTTTTAATTAAGTATATATTTTTATTTAATCTACATTTATTTATTATCTACTGTGTACTTTAATGGTAAATTATCCTTGTTCATATATATGTATGTGATGGCATTTTATTTGTTATAGTTATATCTTTAATTTACATATTTTCCCTTTAGGTTTCTCCCTCTCCATCTGTTTGCAATAAAGCACAAAATGTTTTATTAACTGTTTTATGGGGATCATGTATCATTATGGCGTTGTTTTCCAGCCATAACTCTTGTCCAAAATCGCCCCCTGAGCCTTGAATGCAGGCTGTGGTCCCCACTAGCACTGTCAAAGCTGACATTGCTCATGAATTAAAATTTAAACATTAGGTCTTTGCTTTCTTTTACTGTACTCAGCAGAACACACTCCCAGGATTTTTTCATTGCAAGTTCTTGTAAATGTTGAATTGAACATTTATTAGTGTCTTCTGAAGTTCACATAAGCTATTAAGTTACCAACCATAGACAAGAAACCGAGCCGACTCATTGAGTCGTTTTTCGTATTCACTTTATGTTAAAACTGTTACGGTTCAGAAAACATCAGCATGGCCCCAAGCACAAAGATGACATGCACAATCGGGAAGTGTCCCAATGTTTTATTTTTCTGCCATTAAAATGACCATAACTGCCCCAGGGCAACCAGTGGGATGCAACATACATTTGCCACATTATTATATAAAAAAAAATAATATCATTATTATTGGTTGTAGCGAAATTGCTATTCCCTAACCATTAGGGAAGACAGACCATGTATTTTTTTGTTTACCCATTTCTCACAGGCTGGTTTAGTTTAGCTGGTTTAGAAAAAGAAGAAAATGTTTGAAAAACACACAAAAATGAGTAACAACATAGACTGGAACTACAAAAGAAAACTTCCTGAAGTATACACACTAAATTCAGAGCTATTAGATTAGATTAGATTAGTTTAGACATAGATAGTCACACTATGTTGGTCTGTGTAAGATGTAGAAGAGCTGTTCAGTGAGTGAGTGGAGTTTAATGTGTTGGTGTGTGTAAGGAGCTGGAGAGGAGCTGCAGGCTGTGCAGTGAGTCACTGGTGTTTAATGTGTTGGTCTGTGTAATGAACTGGAGAAGGAGCTGCAGGCTGTGCAGTGCAGTAATGGGATCTTATTATGTTGGTCTGAGTAAGGAGCTGAAGAACCTGCCAGCAGTGAGTGAGTGAATGGAGTTTGTTACAGTGACATAGCAACAAGCTGTTTATTAAGGAAGGATTATATCGGCTGAAGGAAGTGCTAACATAATTTTATTAAACGTGACATTTATGCTTGATTAATTTATTAATTTCTTGGTTTAATTATTTTCTGAACTGTTATATAAATACAATAGAACACTCAAGGTTGTGTGTTTCTGTAAATAACAGCATGGATGTGATGAACTCCTTCTCATGTTCCAGCTGTAATACCAACCAAACAGATACGTTTTACATTTTTGCTTGTCAGGGCTTTGGCTTTTATATAGTCTTCATTATGTAAGGCTCTTTTTGTCTGTAAAGGCCTTCAGAAACATTGATCAGACTCTGTAATGGTAGTGCACCGTTTAAATGTGCAGCAGCAACTGCATTAATATGTCCTTCATGGAAGAGTCTTCAGAAGAAAATCTTTCCCCTAAAGAGAACATAGAATCTCAAGCACATCTTCAAATTCTAAATAGAAAAGCTGAATGTTCTGCCACAACCCTCACAGTCCTTTAACTTAAAGGGTAAACCTTAAAAGAGCTGTCCATCAAGAAGATTTTAGCAAGGAAAATTGGTGATAATCCAAATGAATACCTGCAAAAATGGAGATAAAAGGTTTTTGCATGACAGTATGGAAGAAAAAACATCAGATTCCTTCCCCAAAGGTTTTCCCCATAGGACATTTTCCTTAGAGGAGAGTAAAGGAATGGCCTTGCCACAGCTGGCCAAATATTCATTTACATGTGTGGAACTCTCATTCACTCTCTCTCTGTCTCTCATTCTCTCTCTCTACACACACACACACACACACAAAAACACACACACACACACTTTCTCTCTCTTTCTCTCACATGAGCTTCCTCTCTCGTCCAGTGAGCTGGATTTGCTGAAGGACACACGTCTACTGTTACAGTGTGTGTCATTTGTATGTGTGTGGTCTCACAGAGTGAATATTTACACTCCCATCATAACAGAAAACTGAATGAGGGCTCTTGTTTGGAACATCTGGGGCCCTCACTTTGACCTTTTGACCCTCTGTCTCTGCATGTCACAGTAAATGTTCATATTCAGTCATACAGTGCTGTGCATACAGTAATTCTCTCTGAGAAGTCAAGAACCAAAACATTTGTCTTGTTATTGGCCTTATCACCAAATTAACTCTGGTTCTTGAACTGGTTCCATTCAGGCTTATAAGAACCTTGGAACCATGTTTTTTGAGCAAACCATCCCTCGTTTACACCAGTTTTAGTGGAACCAAGGATACATCATAGAATACGTCATCAACAGAGGGTGTTGCCCAGCATCAGTACACGGAAGAGAGAAGATGGAAGCAAACATGGATCAACTTTTGGCGATAAGTGAGACGAATGGTATGTCATTGCTCCTTGTTCCTGTACAACTACACATACCCTCTGTGGTTTGTATTGGGAATTTTTTTTTTTGGTGAAAATGTACCAAACGGTTCAAATTAGGTTCACAAACCCATTCCACATTGGTGGAAAGGGCCTATTAGTATTTTCTCTTTGGTCAAATGTTTACCTCACTAACACTCTTCAATGAATGCAATCAAATCCTCACAACAAAATTCCGAAATCTAATACCATTGGTTTCAAGCAGGTGTAAATTCTTTTGTCCATAAATTTTAGCTATAACTTTTACTGATTAACAACACATTCTAACCACTGACTTTCTTTTAAGATGAAGCAGATATCAGGATAGATGGAAGGATTAATGTTTTTATGTTATACACCGGTCCATAAAATGGGTACTTTGACTTGTAACAATGGTGGAACCCTTTCTGTTTCTACATAAACCATTATCGAATGGTACAACCTGAGATCTGCATTTCACATCCAATTAAATGTCATTTTCCAGGCTTCATACCCAGGAGAAGGTCATTCAACCACATTGGGAATTGCAGTAGTCAAGTCTTGAAATGACAAGAAACTGAACACCAGAGTGCTTTTGTAAAGAGAAAAGGTTTAAATTCTCCTGATGATGTAAAGGAGAAATCTACATGACCCAGTCAGGTTTGCAATATGAGTAATCCAGTACAGAAAACAGCTAAAAATCACTCATTTCTGACTGATAAATGAGTGTGGGCATGGGTAATGACATCACTGACTCAGATATTGGATTATAGAGGAAAATGAGAAGTAAAGGGCTGTTTGCTCTCTTTCTTTGCTCACACAGTGTTCATAGGTTTAAAAATAAAAATCCTGACTAACTCTAATCCACATTCACATCTCAAAGGAAGACCAATTAGAGTAGCTTAGGAACTCCTGAATAACAATAATTGGTATGTGTGACTGTCTCTTATAAGTACTAGTGCAGAAGATTTAAATATTGTGAAAATGTTTTTTGTTCAAACTTTAATTCAACATTGAACTGTCATATTTATATTAATTACAATTAAAGTGATATATTTTGAGCTTTTCAAGATTTTGTTTTAATTTTGGTACTGATTTGTAATTTTGTTTAAACATGAATTTAAATGCCGTAATAATGTGAGATTCTGGATTTCTGATTTTCATGAGCTATAAGCTATGAGTGAAAAATTTTACTTTTTGTATAACACTATAAACATTAATGACTTTTTTCCACAATAGTCTAATTCAAGGAGATTCTGGATTTAAGGAGATTTATTGTCATTCACATCACATGCCATTACAGCCAAAAAGCAATATATGTAACAACAGAAAGAAACTTTATAGAAATAAAGAAATAAGGAAAAACATTACCAATCATAATAATAATGATAATAATAATAAATAGGATGCAGTAAACAACAACATGAATCACAGTTTTGAGTAGATAAGAATAAGAATATATATATAAGTATATACTGTATATATTATAAGAATAGCAGCTTAAGAGTAAAGAGGAAGGAAACATCAGCATGGTTAAAATGTTGTGTGTCCAGTTAAAGTGTCGGGCATTGTTTCTCTAAGTTGAATTTAAGAGTCTAACAGCTTCAGGGAAGAAGCTGTTTCTCAGTCTGCTGGTTCAACACTTAATGCTCTGCAACCTCCTGCCTGACAGGAGGAAGGGAAAAAGAGTGTGAGTTGGGTCAGTGGGCTCCTTCATGATGCAGATGGCCCTCTTCCTGCATCTGGAAATGTAAATGTCTGTGGTGGTGGGGAGGCTGACAGTCCTCTGTGAAGCCTTCTCCACCATCTGCAGAGCTTTTCTCTCTGCAACAGAGCAGCTTCCATGCCACACATTGATGTTGGATCTTGGCAAATAAATGTACATTAAACTACAAAAATATCTAACAAATTTGGCCTAGGATTCTAAATGTTAAAATCCCTATAAAGGAAAGGATTGTCTACAAAACGTTTTCCACACGTGAAGAAACATTTAGCATTCTTTGAGTTGTCATGTTTCTACTGAGAACTTTTGCATTTACTAAGGAACCTTTAAAGAACCATTGTTTAAAACCATACCTTTGGCAATAACTTCCAACAGATCTACCAGACAACAAGCATAGGCAAAATGTCCATCTGCCCTATATGCTGTCTGCCCTCCACGTCCTGCTAAAACAGCTAAACCAACTGGGCAGTCAGAACAAAATTCTGGGGTGGATTTTCACCCACCTCTGGTAAAGTGTGGGACCCAGTCAGTCAATGCATGAACATCTGTGTCAAACACTTCATCACAGGTCAGTTAATAATATTAAAGTCAGCAGCTATAATGTCTACCAGAGAACTGAATGTTGATGCTGAACTGAAAGATTAGAACATGAAACACAGTGTAAAGCAAAAATGTTAAACTTTAATGTTAGTTCGTATTAAAAGAATAACAGCTTTATCTGCCTGTTCCCTGAACTGATTTTAATCATGATTATCATCATGATAATACAAATTCAAAGTGGATCTGATCTGATATGACTTTCACTGGATGGCTGTTTTATCCCCTTTGAAAGAACACTCAGCCCCTATTTCTCCATATATATATATATTTTTTTTTAATAAAACAATGCTGATCTTTGACCGGCAGTGATATGATGTAAGTGTTGGCCTAACTGACCGCAGGTTTGTCTCCAATTAGCTATAAATCAGTGGGGTTTGTTTATTTTATACAACTAAGTTGTAAAAGGTTTGGAAATTTGTATTCACCACCAGTCAAATTAGAGCTACTGTTTTCACCACGTGTTGCTCTCATCTGTAGGGGCTGTTTGCTCTCTGTTTTTGCAAACTTAGTGTTCAAATTTCAAAATAAATGTCTTGAGAAGGGATAACACTGATACATACTTAAAGAACAAAAATAAAGAAAAAACATTTAGGCTTTTTAAATTTTATTTGGACTACTGTCAAGTATTTTCAGGAACGTTTTATTATAAACACCCTTGTTAATCTAATCATTATTAATAATTCATCAAAGGTATTGCTGTTTCACTTCCTGAAGTAGGTGCATGTAAGGGTTCTAAAGGTTAAAAGAGATATATAGACAAATGAAATCCTCTTGAAGCAAATAAGTTAGCCAATAAATTTCATCATGAGATTGTGAAACTATTGTACACTCTCTGGTAAAAAGTTTAACTTGTATCAGTAGCAGATGTCTTTTTGGTGCAATACAGAACTACTTTCCACCCCAATCCCTCCAGCAGATCCTCATTAGGACAGTCAGGGGCTGAAGGTGTTTGTTTGCTGGTGTGGAAGGGTCTGTGTTTGTTGTGTGGGGGGCTATTGAGGTAGAGTCGTTATCTTCAGTGTGTGGATATGCGTCTCTAACACACCTGAATCAACTCCTAAAAAGGCGTAAAGTGTATCTGTTAAAACGGGTGTGTTACAATCCCTGCTCTTTGGAGAGAGAGACATAACCAGAAAGAAAAAGAGGGGGTCATTGCTCCTGTAGTTGTAAAGGAGATCTCTCTGGTTGTATATCGGTGTGTACATTGACCCTTATTGCATAATGTACCCTCACCATTTACTGACTGAGAATCTACCCCCTGACTACACAAACACATTTGTAGACTGGGCCACAAAATCACAAGTTACCTGATCACTGTTATTGACCAGGGATTTGTGCTTTTATAAAGAGATAACAACAACACAGCCAAAGGGCATCACAACATATCTCTAGTTACAGGTTGATAAGAGGTGTGTTTTAGAACACACACACATCCAGAGATTTGTTGGCCTCTTTTGTATTCAGTTGGGTTCCAAGCTTTGTTTTAAATATGTGGAAAACACACACAGAGACACACACACAGACACACACACACACTCTTCGCATTCGACATACTTTGTCTATTAGTATTCCAGGACCTCTAGTGACAGGAAGTGTGTGTTCCATACTGAAAGCTCAGTAATCACTCCCAGGTTCTTGTGTGTGTGTGTGTGTGTGTGTGTGTGTGTGTGTGTGTGTGTGTGTGTGTGTGTGTGTGTGTGTGTGTGTGTGTGCTCCCTTGAGTTTTATTGTTTTCTGCAATCGTTGACTCTTTTCCATTGCCTTCCATTCAAGGTATTTTCAGATAGAATTAGCCCATCAGGGGCATGTCTGTATTGAACTTACAGTAATAAAACTCTGGCCCAATTGAGTTTCTAATGGGTTGTATCTTTAATTATCACAAAACATTGAAGAGGAAAACTGACAGTGCCTCACCCTATTGATGTAAATTGATAATATTTTGCTTACAGAGATGGCCATTTTAGGGAATAGAAAAAACAACAATCTCCATTGACTTGCACACCTTTCATTCAACTCACCCACATACAAAGCTCTGAGGAGCAGATACATATTTCTAAAGCTTAGCCTATTTTGGTTATTCTCTGAACAAAAGCTTTTTTTCTGCCTCAGAGGCAGAGCTCTTTAAAACTGCTTCTGGGAGTTTCTAGTGGATTGTATTTTCTATGAGCACCATGGTGTTATGATCATAGAAGACAGTGACAGAAATTGGCAGTGCCCTATTAATGTAAATTGCAGCATGTTTATAAATTGCACATTAGGGGATTGATAATGAGTATGTGGAAGCCGAGCTTAGTGACAATGTAGTAGGGGAAAACAGAGCAGGTTAGAGACTGAAAGTGTTAACATATGGAGGGTCAGCAACCAACACTATGTGTTGTTTGTATGTGTTGTGAGTATGCACTGGAACTGTAATTTCAGCATCTTGGGGCACATTTGTTAGGTTTGGAACAGCAAATTTGATCAGCATAAAATATTTACTTTGTTGGAAAAATCACTTGTTTTAACAAAATACTACAAGAATTTAGACATTGGTATGAATTTGTATGGAATTTGTATGATAAAAAAAATCTATAAAAACATTTCACATCTCTAATGTCCTGTTGGACATTGTCCATCCAGAGAGTTTTTGAGCTGAAAATCCAATAAATATGTTATTTGTAATGATTGACAAGGATATTAATAATAATACGTTCTTGACAGTGGTCCTAATAAAAAACAACCTCAATGTTATTTTTGTTATTTATGTATGTAGTATTCTCCTTTTTTAGGACTTTGTTCTGAAATTTGAACACTGTGTGAACAAAAAGAAGAGAGAAAAAGCACCACTCTTCTCTTTTTCCTTTACAACTCAATGTTTGGGTCAGTGATGTTATCCTGTTGTGTTGTTAACGCCTCCTCTCACTGATCAGTTGGACTTAAAATATGTCACTTTAAAAGTAATGAATATAAAATATTTGACTTTTTTAAGCTCTGAGGAACATATCATGTTTCTAAACTAGCTACTGGCTACTGGTTATTTTGGTTATTCTCTGAAGCAATGACGTTTGTTCAGAGCTGCCTTCAGAACCAATTTGAATAGTGAGCGTTTTCACATCCGCTACAACTTTGGGTCAAAATTACTTGCAACCTCCTCCAAAATTATTACTACAGCATTATCAATTTATTAATTTCATTTCATTGACTCATTCATATATTCACTCTCCTTCTATTCTATTCATGCACTCATTTACTCTGTCATTCACTTATTCATCTTCATTAACTCATTCACTGTCAATCATTTATGTATTCATTCATTCATTTTCTCTCACTATTCCCTCACATACTCTTTCACTCATATACTTTCACTCTTGTTAGTGAGAGAATCATTAACCTGCAGAAGTTCCCATGTTTACTCTTGCCTCCTGCCAAACTGAGTTTGTCTAACATTTATAAAGCAAACAAACTTTCTGGCATGGATGTGTGTGTAATTGTATACGTTTGAGGTCTTCTCATTCTAGTGAGAGTCTCTGTGTGTGTATAGATGTTCTCCAGTGTGTCAGTACATGCGTAAGGTCTTGTGTGTGTGTGTACTTACCTGCATGTATAGTGATTGTGTTATCATATGTGTGAATGTGTATGAGTATGTGTGTGTGCAGTCTCCGTTGTTGCAATGTGTGATAGTGTGGATGAGTATACTGTTTATTAATAATTAATCTGATGTTCTTTTCAGTACTAATATTGCAAAAGGCTGAAATATGCAAATGAGGCCTCCGATCATGTTCGTAATAGGTCAAAATAACAGAGGCTGCTCATTTAAAACACATTCAGAGCTTCACTGTTTTACTTGTAGTATGTAACACTATACTGTAGTATGATATTCACTCATTCACCAACTCACATTCACTCATTCACTAAGTGTGTGTTTGGCTTAGAGTAGGAGGGAGAAAATGTGGTAGGAAGGTAAAAGAATAGGAGTAAATTTGACATTTACTTACCTCATTCATCCTTGCTCACCCATTCACTTATTTACTCACTAATGCATTCTTTACTCAAATTCACTCACTCATGCACTCAACTCATTTTCACTGACTGATTGAATTGCTCTCTCGCTCTCTCTCTCTCTCTCACACACACACACACACTCACTCACTCACTCACCCACACACTCACTCACTCACGCCACACTAATATAATAACGTTTGTGGTGTAGTTGAAAAAAATTGGGGTACACTGCAATGAATGTCTCATTTGATGTGTGGACAATGGGTCACAAAGCAGTTAAAAATGTTAATGATTAGCTAAAAGGAGTGATTGCATTTGGGTGTGTCAAAGGCCATAGTGTGAAGGAAGAAGCTGAATTTGCAGGAGTATCAAAGCATACACTCACACGGGTCTACCAGCAGTGGCAACAATCCCAGTGTCCCTTCGCGCATTGAAACCAGGCAACTTTGTGAGTAGAATTGGGCCTCCGGCATGCTCCATATGCTGATGTTCTGTAGTTCCCTGCAGAGTATTCCATCTTTCAATTCTTGCCTGGAATCAAACCAATTTTCATTCACAAGCTGTGAAACCTGCTGTGAAACCTGCTCTCCACCAGTTTCATTTTTCAGCCACAATTCTAAGGAGAATTTCTGCTGCTAGACCCGTATGTGCGTATACTCCTGCAAATTCAGCTCCTTCCTTTAGCACGCCCAAATGCAACCACTCATTTTAGCCCATCCTTAACATCTATTTACAACCCATTTTCCACACATTGAAAAAGACATTACTGCACTTGAATGATGAACCACCGACCCAGGCTGATGAAATGCTAACCTTGAGCTCCCCTGCCCCATCTGATAAGGTCCCCAGCCACCACTTCACATTGGCTGCCCACCTTCCGGCTACTGGACCTGTACTAGTTTGCCACCCTGCCCTGGACTAGTTGTCCACTTACCAACTATGGAGAAATTTACACAGACCCTACTTATCTGCTACTGTTCCCAATATGTCCACCATCAAACTAACATTACTTCAGTATACCTGAGTATTACAGCAGTGTGGTGGTCCAGAGTCCCCTAATTAACTATGTATAAGTAGTTAACCAGAGGAGGGGTCCCCAATTGTGAGCATGGTTTCCCACAAAGTTTCTTCCTCCAGCTCTGAGGGAGTTTTTCCTTGCCACTGTCACCTTTTGGCTTGCTGACCAGGGGATTTCTGTCTTTATCCTTTGTTTCATGTGTTGTTGTTCACCTTCTTATGGTGACTGTACCATGTGGTCTCAGGCTATGGGTCCCATTGCACACCCTGCAGGTATTTCAAAGTACTTTGTACAGAGTCATCTGCAGGAGCCTGAAGTTCCTACCATCTTCAGCACACAAGGGCTGTGTCTGAAACTGGAAATAGCAAACTGACTTGATGCATTGCTGCCCAAGGTTTCTCACAAGGAAGTTTGTTGATGACTCTCTGTAAGCGACTCACAAAGCAACACTGTGTCCTGGTGTTCCCAAGACATTGAGAGCTCACTTCTAAATATGAGCGTTTAGCTGTGTAATCATTAGCCATTAACATTTTGACTCAGTAACATTGAAGGCTGGATTAATAACCTTTGATTCAGACATGACTTGCTGCCTTCCTGCCCACAAAGACTGTAAAAGTCAACAGCATTTCTTCAGCTTCAGACACAGCGAAGTTGTCTGTTTTTATGGGGTTTTTTTTTCTTTTCTTTGACCAGTGTGCTTCAGATTTCAGATACCAATCATGACTTGGCTGAACAACTAAATTAAAATGTAAAAAATGTATATTTATTTATTTATTCATTCACTGGTGTATATTTGTGTTTGTTTATTTATGTATTTGATTGTTTATTTAGATCTATTATTTTTATTTTATATATACTTATATTTATTGTTTTGGTTTTTTGGTTTTTTTTTTTTTTTTTGGGGGGGGGGGGGGGGTTGAACTTTAAAAAAGCAGTCATAAGAAGAGCTTCAGAGCTGCAGTAGGTGTGTTTGGGGGGGGGGTGCGATCCCGACCCCTAAAGTGATGACGCGTCTTTAGTTCGTGCGCGCGCTCCATCCACTCTGTCCTTCTATAAGACTAAAGCAGCTGCGCGGTTAGAAACTTTCTCTAAACACACCGCAGTTTGGGTTAAACCTGCCTTAAATGGCGCGGCAGCATTTAAATTAAAGTTGAAAGTATTATAAGCACGAAGTTAATCCTCCTGTACCTCACAAAGAGCGTCTTGGCATCATCTTATCGAGGCAGATGCCTATGCAAATTACACGGAACTGAAACGCAGCCCGGGGCATAAAACACGTCACCAACACACTTGAGGCTATATATATTTCTCATGGTGAAAAAAACAGTTTTGTAGCGTTGCGCAAACGTTAAAAACGTGTCGTTCCAACGCTTCTGCCTGCTCGCATTCCGGCATACGTGAATTTGGACGGAGCCCATTCATTGAGCCACGACGCCGCTTTGTTCCCTACTCTTCTAAGCGGACTTCCTTTCCCTGAACGCGATTGGACGGCACGCCTGTGCCTGACAGGTCTTCGTCCAATCACAGCGCTCGGAAGCGCGTCGCGTTCAGCCGGGAGGCGGGCTCTCCGCCAGCTCGCAGAAAGTGCCACGACTCCACAGCGAGCGGAGTCCGAGCTCTGACTGGAACCGGGACGACGGGTGAGTTACACATCCTCTCTCCTTACCCCATCTGTCTGACTCAGCCTGGACGGGCAGAGCAGAATTCACTTCACAAAGTGTGGTAAACTCCGCGCTGTCCCCCAGACAGCCTGGGGACGGCGGATAAAGCGGCGTGGGACGGGTTGACTGTTGGTGTTTAAATGTCCAAACTTAACGCTAGCTTCTTAGCTAACCTGAGGGGAGGAATAGCGGTCGTATTCCTCATCGTTTATCTCCGAAACAGCTTTAGAAACGCGGTAACTCGCGTCTGTGTGGTTTAAGCGAGACTCGGGGCTTTAATCTGAGTGGGTTCCGCAGGTTTGCTCTCACCGAACGGCCGCTTTTCACCCAAACGCCAAAAAAAGCAGCGAAAGATGATGTGGCCTCTGAACCACTGCAGTCTCAACTTTCCTCAGCTTCTCCTTTAAGCTCCTTCACCTGAACGTGCGGTGCTCCTCTTCTCCCAGCCCGACTGTAAACTTCTGACATGGCTTTGTACACGTTTCACTGTGGAGACGCAGAGGATGAGCCATTCCTCGCGTCTCCACAGTCGCACTCTGAGATCTGAAGCGAAGGATGAGGAGAAGATTGTCATGGTTTTATTTGTTCTGCTGGGTGGATTGTACTCTTATTTGTCAGTGAAATGTGTGAAATGCTTTTCTGTGGCATTCATCCGGGCAACTCTGTTCAAATAAGAGGTACCCACATCCCCATGTCTTTAAGAAGCCTGCAGGAGCTTTGGAAGTTGTTTAAAATGCCAAAGTGACCCAGACTGAGCTTGAGTGAAGAGCTGCTGAGTTGGCTGCGTGGAGCTATTAATGTTATGCAATCCCCCAGATCCTGCCTAAAGGGTTAATGTCTGAAACTGCACCGTGGCCCATCTTCTCTGAGCCATGGAGTGAAATATGTTGAAGTTGTGACACGTTTTAGTGGATTTACACTCTGTTTCTCTGTTTTCAGAACCCATCCTTGCTTCTAATCTATATAGTCAGTAAATGGATCAGTAAAGTTCTTTCTAAATGGACTGTATGTTTCAAAACCTCAGTTTTTCCATAATTTGAGGGCTTTAAAGTGCAGAGAGTTTGTTTTACATGGTATTAAGAAATTGGAGCAAATTTTAATGTGACCAGTAGTAAAGAATACATTCATCAAAGCTTCAGGTCAACACAAGATGCACACCAAAGTTAAGTTACTTGTAGACATCTTGATCAGGGTTATATGTGTGTAGATAAATTCAGTTAAGGTATCAGTTTAGTATGTTAAAATTGCCCCCATCATCCAATGCATTCTCTGCCCTCTGTGATGAACATGGTGGAGGTAGTGCCATGGCTTGGGCATTACAGTAAATAAGATAAATAGGTGTTTGTAAGAAGGATTACCAGTAGACAAGTTAGAAATGCCCCCTGAAGTAAATAAATGTCCCACTCATGGAGCAGTCCATACTACTTTTTGTTAAACATGGTGAAGGTAGTGCCATGACACAGAAACCTATGACTGCTAGTGAGTAGGTTGGTGAAGAGGTGCTCACAGCTCATCAGTAGAGGTCTCGTTTTTATATTGCAGAGTTGCAGATGCCTTAGCGAATCATAAATAACATGTGTAGGTTTAATTTCAACAAATGGAAATCAATTTCAAAATCAAATCAAAATGCTTTTTTACTCCAAAATGTACATGGGTTTGGGATTTATAAATCTAAACAAGTTACAAAAACAAGTTATAAATGTACTAGTTGCTATATAGTGCAGCTCTCATTTAGGTTCATGTACAATTCTAATAAAAGGACTGTGGGCAGCAAAGCATGCAGTGGTTTCAGTTTGTTTAAACCAGCAGTCAAATCAGTTTTTTTTCTCCAGAATGATTTGATATGCATCATTATCCTCAAAGTGCAAGGGGTATTGCAAGATCTAACCAGATCTTTTGCATTTAAGCTTCAACCACATTCATACAGTGAATTTGTCATAACATGTTAAGTTATATTGCAGTTGTATTCAGGTGGAGGAGTCTGATAAATTGAGGTTGTAGCTTTAGACCTGTCTAAACTCATGTGTTTTTTTTTTTTTTTTAGTTTGCAGTTTACCACTCATGATTGAGGCTTGGAGCCAGATTTCTGTAAAGCTGCTTTTTGATAACACCTTCATTGTAAAAAGCACTATATAAACAAACTATGATTGCTTGATTGATCCGAAGCATACTGCTTAATCTGTGAAGCGCGGTGAAGGTAGTGACATAGCTTGGCTATTTGTGGCTTCTAATAAATAAATTCAGTTGTTACCATTTACAAGTGTTGTACTTTGCAAAATAAATACCCATTTTTTTGACCTGCTGAAACTGTGAGTATGAAGCTTTTATAATGTTTAGCCATGTCATCCATGAGTGTTGGCTCAAAGTGAATGGAAGCTAATGGGGAAGAGTTTTCATCCTGTAAACTGGAGCTTGGGTTTAATTCTCAGGTAATACTTAGGCAAAGAAGCCATGATGGAAATGAACCAAACTGTTTGGGGTATTTCTATTAAGGCCAGTCGGTGTTTCCCCCACACCTGATGGACACTCTGCATGTGGTGCATGTTCAAGCGCAAGCACACTGCTGTGGGTTCTCGGGCAAGCTTTAAGACATTCCAGTCAGAAAACCTCCAGCTAGTGCAAACACATTCAGTGTGGAGGGGGTAGTGTGTATGTGGTAGGCGGCAGTATTGTTTGCTACTGCAGAACGATCACATGGAAACTGGAGAGCCCTTTGCAAACCTGTGGAGTGGGCTGGAGTGGGATGGCATGATCTTTGGACAGCATTGCATAACCTGCTCTCCAGTGGTCGAGAGTTGGGGAGCTGCCATTTCTCTGTGAAAAGGGCTTTCAGAATGAAGGGAGGGAGGTGACACACTGTCTGGACCTTGTCTTTACCTGAGCACACCTCATGGTAGGGTAAACGGAATTTCTCTTGTGTGTCAACTCCTATGTTTGGGCTCTTTTGGCTTGACAACAGGACAGTATATACTGAATAAAGTTGGCAATATTCTGATACATGTCACCAACCCAGCTCCTGGAGAGCTACCTTCCTGCAGATTTCAACGCAAGCCCAAATCTTACACATCCCATTTAGCCAAGAACTTCTGTTGACAGATCAGGTAGGGTGAAATAGGGTTTGATCTAACATCTGCTGGAAGGTTAATCTAGAATTTAGAAGGTTATCAAAAGGCTCTCCAGGAACAGGGTTGGTTACTCCTGCTTTAAACCATGTGAAGCCTTACAATGAACACAATTAAAATTATATGTTCTCAGTTTAAAGTTTCGTACTGAAGTTCATTATTAGTAGTCAATTATTAATGATTAGGGTGAAAATTGGGTTTAAAAACATGAAGTTCATTATGTACCTCACAGCAGCTGTTTATCCTCCTTTAGAAGCAGGACCAGTGGAACAGGACAGGACTGAGCAGAAATGGACGTGTACGATCCTCAGACTCTTGGCATCATGGTGTTTGGTGGCTTCATGGTGGTTTCAGCCATCGGCATCGCCTTGGTGTCCACCCTTTCCATGAAGGAGACCTCATACGAGGAAGCCCTGGCCAAGCAGCGCCGTGAACTGGCCAAGACCCAACCCCCACGTGTGGACAAGAAAAAGAAGGCATCAGAGAAAAAAACCAAAGCCAAGAAGAAGGAGGATAAACCCAATGGGAAGCTTCCAGAACAGGACTCTGGTCCTGAGCCTGCTTCAGAGACCAGTGAACCTGAACCAGAGTCAGAACCCGAGACTACAGCTGCAACTAAGCCTGTTCCTGTGGTCCAGGCTGCAGCTGTCCCTTTAGCTGCAATCTCAGATTCGAAGGTAGAGGGTAAGGCTGCTGTAGTAGCTGCTCCGCCTGCACCGTCCCCAAAGGACAAGAAGAAGAAGAAGGCAGCAAAGGTTGAGCCAGTTCTTGCTAAGCCAGTGGATATCCCAGTAGAGACACTTGCTAAGGAACCAACCCCTAAGGTCTCCAAGGAGCCTGTCATTAAGGAATTGTCTGCTAAGAATGTCAAAGAACCCATTGCCAAGGAACCACCTGCCAAGGTTGCCAAGGAACCGGTTGCCAAGGAGCCGGCTGCCAAGGTTGCCAAGGAGCCGGCTGCCAAGGTTGCCAAGGAGCCGGCTGCCAAGGCTGCCAAGGAGCCGGTTGCCAAGGCTGCCAAGGAGCCGGTTGCCAAGGCTGCCAAGGAACCTGCTGCCAAGGCTGCCAAGGAACCTGCTGCCAAGGAACCTGCTGCCAAGGAACCTGCTGCCAAGGCTGCCAAGGAACCTGCTGCCAAGGCTGCCAAGGAACCTGCTGCCAAGACTGCCAAGGAACCAGCTACCAAGGAACCTGCTGCCAAGGGTGCCAAGGAACCAGCCACAAAGGCTGCTAAGGAAACCATTGCTAAGGTTACTATGGAACCTGCTGCCAAGGAACCTGCCAGTAAGGTTGCCAAGGAACCTGTTGCTAAAGAGTCTAACACTAAGGCATCCAAGGAGACAGCTGTTAAGGATGTTGCCACAAAGGCTAACAAGGAGTCGGCCTCTAAGGCCTCTAAAGAACCAAAAGTCGCAAAGGAAGCTTCTCCTAAGGTTGCTAAGGAGCTGGTGGTTACTGTGGCGGCAGAGGTTGCTCCAGTGACTACTGTGCCACCAAAATCTGGAGAAGCAAAACAAGAAACATCATCCAAGAAGAAGTCCAAGAAGAAGGCTGAGCAAGGTGGGTGCTGCAGGATTACAGTTCAGATAGATATGTTAAATGTGGTTACAGTAAGTGAAAACCAGTGGTGACTAGTTAGCATAGTTTGCTTTACAGGATACCAACTTGCCCCTGCTTGCTTTAATTCTTTAGTAGTAGTGTCAGCATTTCTGTGTGAGATGTTCTTAAATGATCCTACTCTATTGCTGTTGAGTGGTCTGTCCCAACAACTCTTTGTCTTATAACAGCTACTGTGGATGCAGCAGATGTTCCTCTGCTTTTGCCATTCAAAACGCTGGTCGCCACACTGAACAGCTCTGTGTTCAACGAATCTGAGATACAGAAACTTCTGGAGATTATCAGTGATAAGGCAGGAGCTGATACTTGGCAACTGGTACAACTTCATTCTTATTATGTGCTCTTTTTTTACTCTACACTGGACATATCTCCACAGTTATTAGGTAATATGAGCCGTTCTTCTTGATCTGTTTCCGCACTTATGCTTATTCCTCTCTTCTGTTTTTATCTTTCTGCAGGCATCTCAGAAGGGCAACCCCTTGGCGGCTCTGAAGAAGCAGTTGGAGGAGAAGGAGAAAATCCTGTCTGCTGAGCAGGAGAATGCATCTGCAGCCAAGACACGCCTACGTGAGCTCACCAAGGTGGGTCCTTGCTGTCCATAACATGGACTGGAAAGACATATATGAATGGAAATCTGAAGAATTTCATAAAAAAATATATATATAATAAATAAATAAATAAAATAATAATAAGAACTAATTAATTAATTAAACAAACAAACAAATCTGGGTTTAATTTATTTTATATGGACCACTCAGTTATTTTGAAGAACTTATTGTAAATATCCTTGTCAGTTTAATCATCACACAACTCATCAAAATTATTGCATGTTCAGCTCAAAAACACTGATTAATTTCCAATAGGACTTCTGAGATGAAAAGCAAAAAAATACAAAAAAGTAATCAGTAAATGTTTTAGAAAAATATATTCATACAGTATCTAAACTTGTCAAACTACACACTTCCTAGGGCTTTAAAGGTTAAGCTAGGTATTCTGTGCCAATATTTATGATTTTTAAATTCATGTGCATTTCAATTTGTTGGATTTTCAGTCTTTTCCCAAACAGTGTTTTTTACCTTTCACTGAGTTGCCAGTTTCTTGGTTAGGAGCTGAACACTGAGAAGAGCAAACTGGCATCGGTGGAGACGAGGCTGAGTTCTGAGCTGAGCGCACGTGAACAGGAGATTGGAGCACTGCACGCACGTATGAAGGCCACTTATGATGACCATACCCTCCAGACACAGCAGCTTAACAGCAAGGTCAGAGTGCAGAGAAAATCACTGAGCTTCTTCAGAGTTTTGATAAGAAATACATGTTTTAACTACTGATATCAGTATTTGAGTGTGTTGTTCTTTTTCTATCAGGCCACTCTTGTAGATAACTTGTTTCTGCTTAAATCATGCATAGTAAATTGGCTGTGGTAAATGCTGAATTAAAACCTGTGGCACCAAAATGCATGATTTTATATAACTATTTTGGCTCACTTCATTAAACCTGGGGGTAGATATATAAGAAGATAGAAGTATATATATATTTTTTATTTTTATGTAAAGCTCTCAAACCAGGTCACAAAACGGACGCTCATGTGATCAGTTGTTTGAAGATTGGCTGATTGATTGTGTGGAATCAGCTGTTGCTGCTGGTTGTTTAAATCTGTAATGTAAAAACCTGCAGCCACACTGGCCCTTTTTTGACCCGGTTTGAGACCCCGTTGTAAAGTATCTTTATTTAAATCTGGTGTTTTGGAGTCAATGCCCTGTTGCAATTTTAATTTTGTAAAAGTCCACAACATAAAATATGTTTGTCCCTAAACCTGACAGTTAACATGTATTCATTCAGGTGTGTTTGAGTAGGAAAAGCATAAAACTCTTCAGGAACATTTTCCCACCTCAGGCAGACATTTCTTAAATTTATGTTTTCTTATTCAGACATGGGAGTAGGGCTGGGTGAAAAAAAATCTTATCCCTATATATTTTAGCTGAGTGTTGATATACAGTATATGGTACTCTACTGTATATGATGTGAAAAAAGTTAAACCCCATGAAATCCTTTTTCACTGTTTTTTACTTAAATTAAAACAAGTTTCTGTTTGAAAATTAAATATCCTGTCTTTGTAGTGTATTCAGTTGAATATGTTAAATGATGTGCAAATCATCATTATTCTATTTTTATTTGTTTTACACAACATCCCAACTTCATTGGACTTGGGGTTGTAGAAAAGGTTTGATAAATGGCACCAGTTTCACAGAAAGACACTTTGTATTATGTGTGTATTGTGTATTATATGAATTTGCATGGTTGCTGTTACAGATTCAGAGCCTGCAGGAGCAGCTGGAGAATGGCCCCAATGCCCAGCTGGCCCGTCTCCAACAGGAGAATACCATCCTCAGAGACGCCCTGAACCAGGCCACCAGCCAGGCTGAGAGCAGGTACACGCACCTAAACAAGAGCATGTACATACACGTACACACGCGCACATGTTTTAAGCACTCAAATCACCAGCCATACATGCAAAATTAACCATTGAACCAGGCTGATTGAAATATAGGTACATAAACGTACACACGGTCACCCAGCTATCTTTAAAGACTTTTCAAACCAGACCACTAACATATACACACACACACACAAACAGGTACCCAGCCGTATGAAGAACATTTAAACAAATAAACACATACAAACACGAAGCTTGGCAAAAATTGGCTAAAAATTCAAACAGCCTCCTTGGCTCTAACTTTGGAACACCACCACACTCTGGCCATCTGGCATCCACTCAGGGCTAGGCTAGGCTTTTAGTGTAGGACCTAGATTGGAATGTCTGATTGTATCTTGATTGTATAGTTCGTCTTCTTGTCTTCTGCCTCCTTTAGTCTGCAAACCCTGAGGGTGTAGAGAAGAAGGATGTAGGTCTTTTATAGCCTCAACCTGTACTAGTAAAGGCTGTTAGAGTAGGCCTCGCCCACCCTTTCATCTGATTGTAATTGTCATTCAGTCTGGCTGCTGTTTTTATCTTGTGCGTTTTATTGTCTTTGCAGGCAGAATGCAGAGCTTGCAAAGTTGAGGCAGGATTGTGTGCGTCTGACCCGTGAGCTGAGCGAACGCAGCGATGCCCAGCGGGCTGAGGAGGAAAGGAGGAAAACTCTGGAGACAAAAGTGGCGGCCACAGAGGAACAGCTGTCCCAGGCAAAGGTGGGAGCAAGTGTCATCAATTTTGTATATTTATAATAGATGTGAGGTCTCAAAAGTAGATCATTTGGACTGAATTTGCATCGATGTTGAGCTAAAATATTTCCACATAGGGCTGCACCATGTTGGAAAAACTGACATTGCAGTATTTTGTTTTGAAATATCTATTGTGGCAATAGAAGGTACAACAATTTTCACCATATAGGTTCACTATAGGTTTCATCAGAAGTGTTAATTAACAGAATAATAAAGAACTCTGTTTATCCCATTCTGGAGTAAAATTAATTATATTGGGCAGAAAGAAACTTCATCTGGTAGATATGTCATGAAAATAAGAACACCGTGGATATTTATTTTGTATCAGACTGCATGTTTAAACATTAAACATTTTACGGTTCTCAACTAGCTCATATGCACATATTGTGGTGATAAATGCTGAAACAATGTATTATGCTGTCCTAGTTCCATGGCACCAGAATGCGTTTGGTTAATAATGATATCAAATTAGATTATATCAATAAAACCTGTTCTGTACAGCTGGATGATGGCAGTGCCAGTTTTGTATTTTATTTTATATATACATTATTGCCAAAAAACAATTATTGGCCAACATTTTCCAGAATAAATAAAGTTTGTCTGTGTTTTTGATTGTGTAGGCAGGGCATTTGGAAACTGAGCAGGCTCTTCAGCAGAGGATGGAACAGGTCAAAGCAGAATTGCAGAAGGTGCAGGACAACAGCACCACCCTTCAGGCACAGCTAGAAAAAGCCCAACAGGTGGCCAGCAAGTTGACTGGTAGGTTTACCCTGATAACATCTGGAATTCACACACAAGGTCATATGCCAATCATTGTATGGATTTGCCTCCTTCAAATTGTCTAATTTTAATGTATCAATTTTTATTATTGCAGATATCATTAAAGTGCATTGTGGTGAAATTTGTGTTTGTGTTTTTTGTGTGTTTAGAGCTGCAGGAGCGTGTAAGCAGTACGGAAGCACAACTTAAAGACAGATGTGCAGAAGTGGAGTCTTTGAAAGCTCATCTCACTCAGGTACAGGGCACACTAGCTCCCCCGGAGGCAACAGTGCAAGTGGAGAACTCAGTAGAACTGGAGCAGCTGAGGAACAGGTACTGGAGACATGTAACACACTAGTATTTTTTTTTATTTACAGTGGCATGCAAAAGTTTGGTCACCCCTGGTCAAAATGACTGTTACTGTAAACAGTTAAGGAAGTTGAAGATTAAATAATCTCCAGAAGGAATAAAGTTAATAAAGCTGAAACGCTAATTTTTGTTTTGTACAATTTGAGTTAAAAAAGTAAAGTGTCTGTACCCTGAGATTTGAATGCTCATATAACTTTGAAGTCTCAGACCTTAATTAGCCTGTTAGGGTTATGGCTTGTTCAAAATCATTGTTAGGAAAGACCAGGTAATGCAAATTTGAAAGCTTTATAAATACCCAGACTCCTCTAAACTTGTCCCAAAAACAGCGACCATTGGTTCATCTAAACAGCTGCTTGAAAAAGAAATGGTCGAGGCCACAGGGAACATTTTATGGGTAGAGGGAAGAGTGGTTTCAATTCATTTCTAGCAATTCTGAAAGCAGACACACCATGTGTAAAAAGCTGAAGTTGAAAAGAGGATGCTTTATACAAATGAATAGTGAGCCTAAACACACCTCAAAATCCATAATACACTACCTCAGAAGGCACATGCTGAAGGTTTTACCATGACTCTCAGAGTCCCCTGAACTGAACATCATTTGAATATCCCTCAATGATGCCTCAAAAGAGAAGTGCATGAAAGATGGCCCAGGGGTTCTACTCATTATTAATCACGCAGAGTGACCAATGTCTTGGGCCCTTTTTCTTTTATTTTGAAAGTGTAAAACATGACCATAATAATAGTTTGTGTGAAAGGGAATGTCATCTTTAAATGTATGCCTTTATGCCTCTAATTTTCAACTTGCTTAACTGTTCATTTTAACAAAGGGTGCCTAAATAAATCAGTACAAGTCTATTTAAGATTATTTAACCTGATGTAATTTACTGTGGTCTTACAAAAAAATAAATTTTTATATGATTTGTGTTCATTTAATCAAACCATTTGTGTTGATAACTAGTGTTTTTGTTTTTATCCTCTCAGTGTGTCTGAGCGTGATGGGCAGATTAAATCGCTGGAGACAGAGCTTAAGCAGTTAAGGGAGGAGCTTCAAGCAGCAAATAGTGCACTTTCTGAGAACAAACCCAACAGGTGATGCACATACCTGGTTTGATTTTGATCTTATAGTGAGTGTGTTTACATGCGCTCAGTAATCTGATCTTAGTTTGAAAAATCACGTAACTGCAGAAATCTGCAGTTCTGCAGGCTGAACACTTCCTTTAAAGTGAGTTCTAACAGTGTCCTCTGTGCTTTAGGGATGCTGACCAGCAACAAACTGAAGCAGAGAAGAGTGCTCAGACTGCTGAGATTCAGCTGTTAAAGAACAGGTATATCTCACTGTCTTACAGTCACTCAATTTTTAACTCTTGTTTTATTTCTCTTGCATTCTCTTTTTCTGTCTTTGTTCTTCATGCTTGTTTTCTGTCTTTCCTTCTTGCTTGCTCCATCTCTGACTCTTTTCTCTTTTGCCTTTACCTCTCTTGTTTGTTTCTTTTTTCCTCTTTTTCTAGATGTCTCTGATTTTGTTCACTTTTTCATTCATTTTAAACTCTTTTTGCTTTGACTCTCCTGTCTTTTTCTCTTTCATTCAGTTTTATGTCTCCACCTTAACTCTCTCACTTGATCACTTGATTGACAAAAATCTGCAATTACCAAACTTGTAATCACAAATGCACAAACTCATTGAGCATTTATTGTTTTATTTATTTATTTATTTCATTTATTGAGCATGTATAATTCACTTTCCTCTTATTCTCTCTGACAGCCTGAAGGAGAAAGAGTGTTTGGTGGTGTCTTTACAAGAACAGCTGGAGACTGTGAAGGCCAACGTCAGTGAGGTACTCAATTTTTTTTGTATTCATATCTTTGTTTGCTACTAAGCTTTGTGTGCAGTCTAACACACAGTATGCTCACCTGGAACCTCTGTGGTTGTGCACATTATGCAATAACAGCATGTATTTGTGTTTTAGTCACAGAGCACAGTGCAGAGGCTGCAGGTCAGTCTTGCTGAAAAAGAGAGTTGTGTGGCTGCATTGAATAAAGAGCTGAAGCAACTAAGAGATGAGAGAGAGCAGCAGGAGACTGCAGTAAGTGTCTATTTTCTTTGATAAATCTGCACCCATTACCATTTTTTTTTTATTTTTAAGTACAGTTGGAAAAGTACAAATTACAATTTTACATTTTTTAATGTGTACTTTATAAAGTGAATTATATAAAAACTGCAATATAGGGTTTTATAGTAAATAGAACTTTCCCATATGTCACAAATGACTGTACTGATGTTATATAAATGTATTGTCAAAAATAGTTGCACAAATAATTATACCCAGAAGGAAATAGAGTTGCAGGGGTATACCAACTTTAGGTGTTCTGTGGTGTATAAATTGTTGCTTATCATAGCATAAACATTTGCTTAATAATAGGTCTCTGCAGTACATTGATATTTATATTGATACTGGCATATAAACAGAGCAAGGTATGAGCTGAGGTGATTGCATGTTTCTTTCCCCCAATACCAGTAATAACTTCTTCATTGTTAATGCAATACTGAGGTGATTTATCATACAGATAGGAAAGAAGGAAGATTACCAGGTTACAAGGTTACCAGGAACAATAAATGATTAAGCATTTAGCTACATATTTGAGCCACACATACAGAAGTAGTGTCTCTAGGTGATCTGGCATCATATGTTATTACACACCACGTTTTTTCTCTGTGTTGACCATGGTGCCTCACCACACATATTTGTTAGTTGTCTGCATGACTGACTGGCACAACACCTTTGCAGTCATGCATCGCAAACGGTTGTTTTCTTCTGGGTGCATTTTGAAATTGATTCTATTTTCTGAACATGTTGGTGTTGTCTAGTACAACTCAAACGTTTCTTCTGTTTCCACAGGCAGCGATTGCAGAGGCTGAGCAGCCATTTGAGAAGTAAGACAAACCTTTGGAATGTTTGAGAGCTGCCCCAAGAAACAGTTCTTTATTGTTTATGCTTATTTTATTAACACTTTTTTTGTCTCTCAGTTTAGAGAAAGATGCTCGATTGATTTCTCTGGAGGAAGAGCTCCAACAGCTGAAAGAGGAAATGGAGCAGACCAAGACCAAGAGCAATGTGAGTGTATACCGAAGCACACTACAAACACTAAAATACATAAATATTTTGCTGCTGCTAATTTCGAATCCCATTTTATGTCCATCCGCTGGTTTGTAGGAACTTCGGGAGAAGAACTACGCTGCTGTGGAGGCTCTGGCTGCAGCTGAAAGACTGAGCGAAGAGAGATTGAGCCAGGCAAGAAATGCTCAGGTACAGACAGGCATGCCTACTAAACTCTTATATTTTTGCCATTGTTTGAATATATTATGTAACTCTTTCCCCCTAAGTTTAATTTTCATACAAGAGCTCTGTCTTGTGTGTGTGTGTGTTTTATTTATATATATATTTATTATTTTTTTTATTTATTTTTTTTGTCTTCTATGTGTACAGAGTGAGGCAGAACAAAAGCTGAACTCTCTGCAGATGGAGACCAGAAATGCTCTCCAGACCATCTTCCCCCACATCACATTGGAAAAAGAACAGGTGAGAGACCTTCTTACATTCTCTGGCACCACATCAATTCAGTATCTGTGAAATAATGAAAACACACTGCTAGGACTATAGTAAGAACTGGGTCATTGCACACCCTTTAGTTACCTAATATTGCTAGAATATTATTTGGTTCTTGCTTAGGTGTTAAGCAGTTGCCTGGTACCTGGTAGTTAGATACACTCATCAAAAAATTCTCAGAAAGAAGTGTGGGATTGCAGGGAAGGAAGATAAAGGTTAGCAGGAACAATAAACGATTAAACAATTAGACTGAAATGGGCAATGTTTATTGGTCTACACATACAGTAATAGTGTCTCAGTATGATGTTGGGTATAACGCTACATACCCGACATCTCAGAATTTACTTTTAGAGATTCCTAATTGGAATCCCAATAATCAGTCACATGCAGCTTGAATATTCTCACTGACATTCTTGCAGATTTGGCCATAGGGGTGTAGTGTTGAACATGCGTCCAATAGCATCTCACACGTTTTCAATCAGGTATAGGTCTGGTGATGACCATCACCACAGTAACTCCAAACACTGATTTGTTAGTCGTCTTCACCAAGACAAAAACTGGACTCATCACAGGAGATTGACCCACTGTCCTCCTGAGTGGCTCCTTAACAGTCTTTCAAGACACCATTGTAGTTTTTGGCAACATTGACGTGGTGTTAAGGACAGACGTCATGCATTGCACAGTCGCTGGTGCCTGCTTCTTCTACCCACTGCTGCCAACAGCTTGCTGTGGTGATATCCTCCTGACCAGAATGCAAAAAGTCCATCCTGCTTCCATTTGTCCCCTCTCAGTCTCTTCTAACTGCTTGAATTGTTTTTGAACTCTTTTTGGCAAGGCATACTTCAGTTGTAAAGGATGATATCAACAAAATAGCACAGAGTCAGAATGGAAAGCACATGCAACAGGACAAAAGTCAGAAATGTACAGTTTTAAGCTCTGTTTACATCACATGCATGGCCAAACGTGAAACTTGAATCATGGTCATGTCTTGCAGTGTCAGACCTACTCATTGAGTGTGATTACAGTTGATTCCCTCTGGTTTCACCTGTTTTTTAATGATAAGTGTAAATATAAGGTTATTATACCAATACCATTTTTTTCAAAATTTAAAACATTAATATTTACTCATCAGTTCATATGGAAACAAATCTACAAAAACAGCCTTTGAAATTGTACACATCTGTTTAGCCCCACCCATGCATATTGCGTTTCATCTCGTGTGCTTTTTGAATGAGACATTTTAGGCTTGTTATGTTAAAACATTTTATCTGTTCTTGCTCTTCAAAGCTGATTTCTTTTTAATCTAATACAATTGTGATGTGTATGTGTGTGTGTGTGTGTGTTTTAAAGAGTAACTGGTTGGAGGCATTCACACTGAAAGCTCAGGAGACACTCTTGCACAGCCCGCAGCAATCTGCTGAGCAGCAGAACATGGAACTAACAGTAAGCAGAATGTGTACACTACCTTTCCCATATGTCAGTTCACAGACTTGGTGTGCACATGCTGAGGTGTGTGTGTTTCATTCAGGATGTGCTGCAGAAGTTGAGGGAAGCTGAGGAAAGTCAAACCACACTGCAGGCCCAGTGTGACCAATACAGAACCACGCTCAGTGAAACAGTAAGACTCCTTACTCATTTCCTCTGTCACTTACTCACTGACTTGCTCATTGCCTGTCCTGTTCCTGTCTATCTCTCCCCGTCTCTCCCTTTTCCTCCATTTTGCTAATTTGATCATACATGAAATCTTCTTTTGCAAGCTAATCCTAGTTGGCCTTTTTTTTCCTGCCTGATTCTTATGTGACTGGTGTCCGCATACTTGCATATGCTGCTCCCCCAGAATATGCAACTTAATACTCACTGATAACATGTTGACATTTGTAAACAATGTAACTTGTTTTGTTTTATTTTTTCTTGATTGGAGCAAAAAATGTACAGCCTAACTTGTTTCCCAGTTCAGACAATTCTGGCCTATTTATTTTGACACACACGTCAAAATAAATGCTACATAGTATTTTTTAGTGATTACATATCTGATCAAACTGAACTGTTGTATACTGCATCGTTGTCTTTGGCCTAGACCGTCACAATACAAGGAAAACGTGGATACCTTGCTAACTGTGGTCACCATTAGCCAGTCAAATTGCAGCATGTATTTGACAGACTAATCATTAGCTAATCAAGATTAAATTGGAATGGTACCTGCATCTTGGCACTTTCTATGAATAAGTAATGTTTAAACTGGCTAGGGTTAAGGCATTAGTAGCAGCCTCATAACAGGAGTGTTGTTTTTTTTGTTTGTTTTTTTTCCTCTCTCGTGAAATGATTCTGATTCTATTGGTCTCTGCAGGAGGGCATACTGAAAGACCTTCAGAGCAGTGTGGAGGAAGGGGAGCGAGCATGGAAGGCAAAGATCAATGAAGCTGAGGAGCAGTGTCAGGCAGTATGTAGCAACATGCACACTTTACATGTAGTGATGTGTACACTGGTAAAAGCTCCTTGTGTTGAGTGTGAACAATGTTTTTGTCGTTTGTCCCCTCCAGGCTGTGTCCCAGCTGAAGGAGTTGGAGGAAACAGTAGAGACTCTTAGGGGGGAGAACCAGAACACAGAACAGGTAATGCAGCACACTTGGTTTATTCACAGTTAAGATGTTACTTATGGAGTTGGGTGCATCTCTTAAGAAGTCATATTAGTTCCAGAAAACAGTGTGCACTTGGATTCATGTTTATCAGAACATGCTCCTGCATGCTAACTAGCATTTTCTCATTGCAGCATGGTGTTAGTCAGCCAGACGAATAAGCTGTACATTGTCAGTCTGACAGATTTTCATACTTTCTTTGTTTATTTAAAGTATTTTAGAGCTTCTTCTCTCTGCAGCTTAGTGGCCACAGTCACTCTTAGTTCATGTTTGAGTTTCATCTTGGCTCACTGTTTTGGTTTTGTGGTCAGTTGCTCCTCCCAGTCTGCTTCCTTTTTTCCCCTCATCTATTCAGCAGACCTGTGCTGTCAGATTGAATTAGCTAATGGTTGGGATGTTTCTTTGCCATTTTTTTTTTTCTAAATCTAAAGTCGGATGAATGATATGAAGTAATATAACTATTTTCAGAGATTGACTCAAAGTAACTACAGTTTTGTAATCAGGACTATCCACTTCCTCTTTTGTTTTTGCATCTCAAGCCATTCAACTGCCCCGACATTGGGCCAGTGTTTGACATATCCACAATACTTTCGCAATTTAGCATCTCACAGGTCTAAAATTTATTTATTTCAAACATCAAGATAATAGGATAAATCGACTGACCATAACCAGTGTTGCATATCATGTGAAGCATTGCCTGCCACCATGACATCATTTGGTCAATCAACAATCCCTTCACAATTTAACATCACAGGTGTATCATAAACAAATTTTGTGGAAATCTGACAAAATTCAAGAGGAGTTCAAAAGAGTTTATGAAAAATAAGCAAAAACTGCCCATATTCCAATGTGGCCATCTTCCTGGTGGGCAGAGCTAGGAGAAACCAAACTGATTTTAGTTCCCCACATAAATAGATCTATGTCCAAATTTTAGGGGTGCCATGTAGCTGAACTGAAGGAAATCAAAACAATTAAAGCATAGCTGGACCTCAGTGGATGTGCCAGTTTTAATAAGTGTCACATTTGCAGGGTAGGTGGCAGTGATTATGATCAGATTGCAGGTTTAAATAATGGTTCGTGCTGCTCGTCATCGGCAGCTGGAGTCTAACGAAAATTGGAAAAATGGCCATGCTCTCTGAGCGCATTGGCTGCCCAGCAATGATGCAATGGTGCCAGTTTGAAGAGAGGTGGTTGGCTTCACATGTATCAGAGGAGACATGCTTATCTTCACCTTCCTAGTGTCG
This sequence comes from Acestrorhynchus altus, assembly GCA_034509495.1. Taxonomy (NCBI): domain Eukaryota; kingdom Metazoa; phylum Chordata; class Actinopteri; order Characiformes; family Acestrorhynchidae; genus Acestrorhynchus; species Acestrorhynchus altus. The sequence goes on along the minus strand of CM067523.1, from coordinate 13,812,071 downwards.
GGAGCATTGTATATTGACTCTCATATCCAAATAAAGTGTAAACTTATTAATGCAGTTTAGCACTGGAACTAATGGTTGTGTGTGACTGTGACGCACATCCTCTTTCCTCTTCTAGCTGAAGGGACAGGTGATGTTGCTGGAGGCCCAGCTTGAGAAACAGCTGGAATCCATCAGCTTTAGCCAGACGTGTGCTCAGGAGGTGGAGCAGGTAAACTCCCCAAGCCCAGATTGAAATGAAAATAACCAAATACTTGTTAGTGGTTAATGAAATGAAATGTGGTCTTTATTTTTGTATCTTTCTTTGTCTTTCAGTTAAAGATGTTGCTATCAGCCACCCAGAGTCAGCTGGAGGCTGCTCAATCAGAAGCTCAGAAACAGAGCACTGAACTCTTAATGGTAGGTGCATCCCCACATCTCTGGGTGTTAAATTGCAAAACTAGTATCACTAATCAGATTGCCAGTTAAAACGTTTTGTGTACACATGCTGTACCTATAGTGACACATTTTACATGTGATCAATCTCTTCTGTCCAAATGATGCATGTTTTTGTGAGGGACATTTGGGACAGATTTTGTTTTTTTTGAAGACATACTGTTTTAAGCTAATTAAAGGAATAATTGAGGAGTAAATTACATATCCTTATGCTGGATCTGTAAAAAAAAAAAAAAGGACATTTTCCAGGTTTTCCTGTAGCAGTGCTCTGGAATGCAATTTTGGAGTGACTGTTGTGCGTTGCAGGTCAGGCAGCAGCTGCAGAAGGTGACTGAGCACATGCAGAGCAAAGAAGACACACAGACTGGCCAGTTCAGCGTAAGGAGAAGTCCTGTGTGTGTGTGTGTGTGTGCGCTGAGTGTGGCTTTCCTATCCCTTTTTATTAACAGTAGTGCTTTTTTTTTCTAGCTCTTGTCTGACGGTTTGGCTGCTGCACCTGACTTGCATGAACATGGAATAATGTAGTAATTTGTTTTACTTTGCTTTTTTGTTGCTCCAGGTGTGCTATAGTGGCAGAAATGATACTGCTCTATGTATAAAGCATGTGACATTATTTCCTGAAAATAGCAGTTTAATTGTTCTCCACTGGCTGCAATAAGGAATCTTATTCTCAAGCATCTGTAGATGATTCTCTGCGCTTAACACACTGCTAACTGCTCTGGGCAGCTTTGATGAAGCAGGCATGACAACAACTTAAAGTATTCAAAGTATTAATTGCACTAGGGGGTGTCTAGGAGCAGGAAATACCAGTTCACACAACGCTGCTTTAATCTCTTGGTCTGAAATCAACTGTCTTCTTCTACCTTTACCATCGGAGCCTACCTCTAACTGTAACATGTCTTCTTCTGTTTCTTCGGTTCATAGTTCTGTTCCGTTTGCTGTAATTTATATTTTCCTGGTATGTAACCCCTGCTGACCTCTATTCACAGGTACAGAAACAGCTGGAGCAGACAGAAGGTCGACTGCAGACAGAGGAGGGTGTCTGCCTGCAGCTGGAACACAACTACGAACAGGTAAGTGAGACATTTAACATGGGTCACAGTCAAACCATTAAGACCACCAGCCTTATATATTCATGGTTATGTGTGCTATCAAAACAGCTCACTACAAGACCTATGGAGGTGCTATGTACTTTCCTGCCCTCAACAACATTACCTGAAGATTCTTGAACTCCTGGTCATCCAAATGAGAACACAAGACTAACCAGGCCTGGTTGGGCCTGTTATATTATTTTTGACAAGTTGTCATTAAAAAAATAAAAGCTGTCACTTGCCATACTAGAGCACTTTGTAGTTCTGTAATTACAAACTGTAGTTCAACTAATTCCTATGTATACTTTGTAAACCTTCTTTCAGAAACAGACGGACTATACAATCTGTAATTATAGAACTATAAAGTGCCCCTGTTTTGTAAGTTTATTAAAATGTGTATAAAGTGTAGCAACACGGTGGTGGTCATAAGCATGTTACTCAGCAGTGTATAAAGTTGGAAACTGATTAAGATGACTGAGATTTCGTGTTATAATACTTTATTCATGTTTGTTCTCCCGCAGGCACAAAAGTGTGTGAGGGATCTGGAGGCCCAGTTGGAGGAGCTGAAGGCAGCAGGAGAAGGCTCTTCAGCTGAGCTAAAGGTTTCTACTGCTCATCTTCATCTCTTACATATTATGTTAAACTGAAGAACAACCCTCTCAGTCTGTGTTTGTTCTTTACAGGAGAGGCTGGAAAAGGAAGTTAAGCTGACACAGGACCTCAGTGAGGCGGCAGTGAAGCTCCAGCAGCTGCTGAGGAGCACCCAGCAGGATCTGACCAAAGAGAGGGAGGCAGTGAAGAGCCTGCAGGAGCAACTACAGGACAAGGTGATGCATACTGCTAATAACCCAAGTTGCAACAAAGCATAGCGACCAGTGTATGGCAGGATATAACCTTTAGAACACCCACAATGCTGATGTAACACATCCGATGTTTCATAGTATTAGTGTTCTCTGGTTTTAGTGGTTGTCTGACTGTTCCAGCACCCCGTGGTAGGGATAGAAGAACTAATCAACATCTGTAAGTAATTGGGTTTACTGCTGATAAATGATTAGAGGATGATAAAGAATCATATAACCCATCAGTGATGATAAATTTCATTTGAAAATAACTATGCTACACTCAAAGCACATGGACATTTGAAATGCTACTGTTTCGTCCTCAGCAGATGCAGATAATTAAGAAAATCTGCAACTGACTTGATCAATCAAGGTATCCATACCATGTATGTCAAAATGAAAATGGCTCCTCATGTGACCAGTGGATTCATTGACCATAAAATTTCAAAATAATGTTTGACTGCTGCTGTTATGCTTACATACATTTTTAATGTATGTATGAAATCAGTTACCAATGACACATTTCTAATCAAATATTTGCACATTGCAATGGTAGCCATGCGGCTCTAAATGTGGTGTGATCGTCAAGATTTGAATATATAGAAGAACTGCATAAATTCACTCTCCTGACTCAGAAAGACCACCAAGTTAAAGCTCAGACACACAACTATTATAACACACACTTCTGTCTTAAAGGAACAACTCTAATATACAGGGGTTAAATCTGACAAAGCTTTGTGTGTGTGAGAGAAAAGGCTGTATCAGTACGATGGTTCTGTGGTCCACTGTATGGCCAGTCAGTAGTTTGCTGCTATATTTAACAGCACACAGTGAGCTCCTTATTCCAGTGTGTGTGTGCGTGCATGTGTGAGAGTGAAGGACCAACTATAATGGACAGAGCAGTAAACTACTGGGGCGAGTGTGCTGTTTTCTTGTGATGTCACCAAAAAAAACAAAAAACAATATCCATTACATATCCATTATTTCAGCTAATCTCAGTTTAGCCAATTCTCAATCAGTTCTCAGTGTTTCAGATCTGATTCGTAATGCAGGACAGCCAGTAAACATAGAGTATTTAAAGACACACTAACAAGAATCCCAAAGGATTGCTGCTTACTAGGATGGCAAACAAAAGTGGTCAGATGGTGTACTGGTGCATGTATGCTAAAAACTTTTTTTTTTTTTTTTTTTAATTCATGCAGGAAGGGGAGGAGTTGAAAGAAGGAACTTCCGTGTGATGTCCCACCCAGAGGGAGGAGAAATGGAACTGCCAAAAATGCCTTAATTCTTCTTTTCCATTCTTGTCTTTATAATCTCTCATGTACTGTAGTGGAAATTGCATAAAAGACAAGAAATTTAAAGGGAGGGGAGTGTCATAAATAGGGTTCAAAGGGAAGGGAGTTGCAGGAACTGATTATGTTTTAGATGACTCATCATTTTTGTTTTGTTTTGTTTTTTCAAGACTCTTCACATTCCTATAACTCTCAGCGCTCAGTGTTACAAAGAAGGGCAAAGCGCTCGTTCCTTAAGACGTGTGCTGATGTGCAATCACTTTTGTTTTACACAAAGACTATCCTTGACGTGGAAGCCAAAGGAGAAGGAACATTTCACGTTAACGGTTGACACATTGCAGGCCTTATGCTGTTTGTAGTCGGCTGCAGACCAAATGTGACTTAAAAATAAAGAACATTTAAGAGAAGTTATTTCTTTGTATTTCACTTTTTTTGTTTTTTCTCCACCAAAATCATGTTTTTATCGGCATAGAATCCTGTTCTCTTGGCAGTACTTCTCTATAGTGACTAGACAAAGTAATGCAATGGGTGCAACATAACAGGGCTGAGTGCATTCATTAGAAGGCTTTTTGACATACATCAATTTCTCTGATGAAGCTTGGAATTAAATCTGGCCATAAAGATAAATTTGATCTGAATTCTGACTTTAAATAAAACTGATGATGACAATGTTATGACCTAACAAACCTACAGTGGTGCTCGAAAACCTTTTAAAATTTTCTAATTTTCTAATTTTCTAAAAATGAGCTAAAGCTTCATCCAAGTTTCACACTAATCCTAAAGATGAGGAGAACCAAATCAAACAGACAAAATATTACACTATATTTAGGAAAATGATGAAATATTACACATCTGTGAGTGGCAAAAGCATATGAACCTTTAATGAAAGATTTCAGTCAATGGGAGACAATCAGGTGTATTGTTTTATTTATCAAAGACTGGTCTTCAAAAATCGTTTGTGGAAGTGCATCATGGCAAAGGGGATTGTTGTGATCTGGAGTTTCCGCTAATCAGGCTGGAAAAGGTTACTCCACCAATCCACTGATTCAAAAAGATTGTACACCAATCAGCCAACAAAGATCACATCAAGATTGAGGCCTGTAAAAGTTTGTGAAAATAAGTAAAGTGCTTTTTCACATTGGTTAATGTTAATGTTCACCATCATTATAACACTGAACTACAATGGTGTGCATGGCAGGGCTGCAAGGAGAAAGTAGCTGCTGTTGCTATAGATCACATGGACAAGTCAGAAGGCTACTGGAACATTGTTTTGTGGACTGATGAGACCAAAATAAATCTTTGAATTTCTATACAAAAACCCTGTCCCATTACTGCATCTGCTCCAGGACAACAATTCTGAATTATACCAGAAAATTCAAAAGGAAAATATCAGGACATCTGTCCATGAGCTTAATCTCAAAAATGTGGGTCATGCAGCAAGACAACAAACCTAAGTGCACAAGTTATTTCACAAAAAAATGGTTAAAGAAGAATAAAGTTTTGGAATGGCTCAGTCAAAGCCCTGATCCAATAGAAATGTGGAAGGACCTAAAGCAAGTTTGTAGAGCAGTTTGTGGAATGAAACTCAACAACATAAGAGTTGAAGCTGTTATATATGTAGAAATTGGCTAAAATTCCTTCAAGCCAGGACCATTGAACTGTTTAGTGGCTGTTATTTCTGCACAACGGAGTTACACCAGATACTGAAAGCAAAGGTTCACATACTTCTACCACTCATATGTAATATTTTCCTCAATGAATAAATGAGCAAGTGTACTATTTTCACACTTATCATCTTTACCTTATTAATAAAGTGCTCAGTTAGTGTACATGACATATGCATCTCTATAAATATGTCCATTAATTTGATATTCACATGGCATCTTTTACAACATAGCTAAATTGTAAGTTGAAGCCTAAACGAGATCTAAGATCTAAAGATTTTTTGAACATACAGAGATGAACAGAACTAATCTGATGAAATGTCAGGACTTTTGCTTCCACAGGAAGTGTGACCATGCTTATTTTAAAAACCAGTTGAGACTTCTCTTTTTTAATTTATCCTGACTCATATTTCTTTAGAAACTAACCCTTTCAGTAAGAGTTATGAGCAACCGTCAACAATGGTGGAAACACTGAACACCCATGCAGAATGAGGCTAGAGGAAAGCATGGCAGAACGTAATTTGAGTTAGGGCCTCGCTCCAATTCTTCACTGGATTCTACAAAGTAATGGTAACATTCTAGTGAGATTCTATCAGGATTGCATCACAATCCCTGTAGTCTTTAATGCAATTGATTTTGCAATCAACTACATCACAAAAGTGTCACTAACTGGATGTGTTTTCATTACACTGCTTGGAGTAGCTTTAGAGCAGGGGTCACCAACCATACCTGCCCGCACATTCAATACCATCCCACCTGAGCCAACTGGCTACCGCTTTCAGAACTTAACTGGCTGAATGGGGTGTGTTAAGTTTAGGTTGGTGTCAGCCGCATATGCACTTATACTGTGCAAGTCCTCAAGAGCGCAATGGTTTAAAGTGTTCAAGTGGGACAAAATAGACCAGTGGCGGAGCCAGAACATTTTGTAGGGGTCGCCAGACTGAGACCATTGTTCACAAAGGGGTGGCACAGAAACTGATGTCTTATTTTTTATGTGGCAAGTTGCTGTGGATCTACACCATATTCAAATTATTATGCAAATTAGAGTTAAGTGTCACAAAGATTAAATATTTTGTTTTTCAATTAAACTTGTGGATATTGTGTCTCAGGGCTGAAACTAATCTTAGACCCCTGTGATAATTAGTTTGCTGTGTAAGCCCAATTAAAGGGAAACTATTTAAAACGGATGTTCTACATTATTAAGCAAGCCACAGGTTTCAAGAAATATGGGAAAGATAAAGGATCCGCTGCTACAGTTCATTCAGATAAAGGCATAATGTCCATTAAGAGAGCAGCTGCTAAAATGCCATTATCATAGTAGCAAACAGATATTTGAAGCTGCTGGTGTCTCTGGAGTCCCATGGACATCAAGGTGTGGGATCCCCCAGAGGTTTGCTGTTGTGCATCAACCAACTGTTTGGCCACCCCTCACAAATAGAAACTGTTGCAGTTGGCCAAGACATACACGAAGACTAATTGTCAGTCTTATTTACAGATGAGTGCTGTGCAACCCTGGATAGTCCAGATGGATGGAGTAGTGGACGGTTGGTGGATGGCCTGCATGTCCCAACAAGACTGCAACATCAGCAAGGAGGTGGCAGAGACATGTTTTGGGCCGGAATTATAGGGACAGAGCTGGTAGGCCCCTTTATGGCTCCTGAAGGTGTGAAATTCACTTACTTTTATATATATATAAATATAAACAGGGTAAATACAATTTTCTCTCGTCACCAGACACTCAAAACACCAAACTTAAATAATACAGTCTAGAAGAAACATGTCAACATACTTTATTTCCAAAACAAAAGTATTTTTGTTCATAACGTACATCTGAGACTCAAATCACACACTTATAAGTCTAAACTAACGTTTATGGTGGGTTATGTGATTTTGGACGCAGCCGAATTAGGATCTAGCAAAAATATTCACCGAAGCACACTATATAGGGCATATGGATCAGTTTGGGCCTCAGCCTCCGTCTTCGTTTATGATTGGCTTAAGTCCTCCGTCCTGAGCCGTGACTGGATACGCCTGCCTTGGCTTTGATTGGTCGATTCTCTCCGTCATCAAAGTCACCGGTAAACATGGCCGCGTGCATCCGAGCAGTGCAGAGTTGCGCGCGCCTGTCCGTGCCTGTGCGCGTGCGGCGCTGCTCCACTCTGTCACGCGCTCGCAGTCACTTCACCTCGCAAAGAGCGCGACGGACGTTCATCGAGTTCTTCACAGATCAGTTCGACCACCGGGCGGTACCGTCCTCCCTCGTGCGGCCCCGCGGAGACCCGAGTCTGCTGTTCGTCAACGCCGGAATGAATCAGGTACGACTCAGCTGATTCACAGAGAGAAGTCGACTCGTGAATCATTTTCCTTTTAATGCCTTTTTCATGAATAAAAGTCCTGGGCTGTTTTGAAGAATGTGAAACTCACCGTTATCACGGTGTAAATAACAACAAAGACAAGGCCTGAAGTCATAAAAGTCACATACAACATTTACGACGGATTACTTTTTATTACATTCTATATTTCATATTAAATTACAACTTTTACTTTGAAAAACGTTTTTGAAGAACGTCTAATTGACACTATCTCAGCCAAAAGAGGCAATCACAGCGATCAGGGTGTTCTGTTTTATATGTTTAAAAGACATGTCCATGTCCACTCTTTTATACATATTTTATATTGTAATAAAGTCTCTACATATTCTGTATATTTATATAGTGTTTTTTCGTATGTAGTATAATTATTATCTTTCTACTCTTTTCTGTACTGTACTGATGCTGCTCCTGGAACCTTAATTTCCTTGAGGGAACCCTCCCAATGGATCAATAAAGTTCTATTCTTTTCTATTCTATTTTATTCTATTCTGTTCTATTCCATATGTTTAAATATGTCAATCAAAGTTGATCTTTTTCACATGACTGTATATGTTAATACAGATTTTATTATATATCACTGTTTGAGGATGTTCACAGTATGAAACTGCGTGATGTAAATATTCATGTCTCACTTCATGCAATCATCATTGTTTACAGACAGGATTAGAATAAAGTTGACTCGTGAGTCAGAGAATCATTTAAATCATTGAATCGGACATTTCAAATCCCAATAATTTAGGATTGGGAAGGCTATATTCTCTTATAACTATTAATAGAGGCTGATTACAAGAAGTGTCAGTTTTGATGTGATTTTAACCCAGAAAGTTTATAAATGTATGCATTAAAAAATGTTGCCATGCTCTATCTATATGTGTGTAGATGGTGCTCTCTCCCCCCACATCGCAATGTGATGCCAGTCTGAGCTGAGGACTCAGCGTTTTCTTCCGAGCACATTGGCTGCCCAGCAATGATGCAGTTAGAAAAGAGGCAATGGTATCAGAGGAAACATGTGCTAGTCTTATCCCTCCCAGTGTCAGGAGCATCGTATTTGATTGGGGAATCCTAACAGGGTTGGGCACTTCCAAAAATGTGATAAAAAATATAGTTGAGAGCAGGGGGTGGAGTAGAGCGAGGGAGCAGAAAAAAAGATTTCTCCAAGTTATTTAAAAGCTAGAAATTGCCTTTATATCCTGATATAGAAATAAATATTGATATATCGCTCAGCCCATATCCCGCTCTGTTTATGTCCCAGTATAAATATAAATATTGATATTTTTCAGCCCATATCCTGCTCTGTTTATATCCCAATATAGATATAAATATCTATATATCGTTCTGCCCATATCCCACACTGTTTATATCCCAATATAAATATCGATTTATTGCTGTATCTGTTGTAAATATGTCTACTTGCTTTCACAGTAATGTATACAGTGAGATTTTTCCAGCCATTTAAGCCACCAAATGGTTCTATGCAGAACTACTTCCCTCTTTAAAGATCCATTAACAGTGTAGTTTTACCAGTGGAATTCTCTGTTAATTGTTCCTGTTTCTACCCACAGTTTAAGCCTATTTTGCTGGGCTGTGCTGACCCTCGCAGTGAGATGGCCTCTTACCGGAGGGTGGTAAACAGTCAGAAGTGTGTGCGTGCTGGCGGTAAACACAACGACCTGGAGGATGTGGGCAGAGATGTGTACCACCACACCTTCTTTGAGATGCTGGGCAACTGGTCTTTTGGGGATTACTTTAAGGTATGTCTCACATCTTTACAAGAAAGCCTGTTGAGTGTTCACAAAAGTGCTCCAATCTGACTGAGCTTGAGCTATTTTGTGAAGAAGAATGGCCAAAATTTCAGCCTCTACTTGTGTAAAGCTGGTAGAGACATATCCCAAAAGACTGTAATTACAGTGAAGGGTGGTCCTACAAAGTATTGACTCGGGGGCAACCTTTGTCAAAGGAGACTTCTCTTGAAAACATTTATTCGCAAAACATCACACAAAATGCTTCTGACTTGATTTTATGTTTCTGGTTTCTGATTTAAGTAAAGGCTGTATTTCTTTACCATACACCAGGTATCCTCTGCTGTGAGGTAGAGGGGTATCTGAAAACTGTCACTGCTGTGTTCCAGGTTGAAGCCTGCACGATGGCCTGGCGTCTGTTAACGGAAGTGTATGAAATTCCAGCTGAGCGCCTGTATGTCTCATACTTCTCTGGGGATGTGGTGAGTGGCCTGCCCGCGGATGAGGAGACACGTCATATCTGGCTCAGTCTGGGGTACAGTCACTACAGCACACACCTGCTCTTGGCCATTCTTCAGTTGCATAAAATAAGTGCCTAAAATTTCCATGTTATCTGCCTGGTCACATGCACAACTAGTTGGAAGATGTGTTGATTTGAGCTGATAAATTCAACAACCTGAGAAATTATCAAGCAATAATTTCAGCAACTAAAACCAGAAAATAATCATTTTTGTTCTGATATTTATATTGTATTTTGTTTTATGTGAAAACTAATCCTAAGTACTCTGACACACACACACACACACACACACACACACAGACGCGCGCGCACACACACACACACACACACACACACACACACACACACACACACAGTCACTCACTCAATTTTGAGTGTCATGGCAAATGCTGTGACAACTTATGTACGTTATATTTTTGTGTTTTATTTTTTTCTATAAATTTGCAAATATTTCAAACAACCTTGAACCTCATTGTGGGGTATTGTGTGTAGAATTGTGATGGAAAAAATAATTAAATCATTTTGGAAAGACCAGGCTGTAACATAAAATGTGCATGTGTTATATTTATTCACCCCCCCCTTCCCCCCTAAAATAAAGTGATTTAAATTTTAGTTAGCAGCACATTTTATCTAAACCATGGGGCTGTATTATTGATCAGGACATCCGTAGTTGTATTTTTAATGTTGTATAGTAATTATACTTAATATTTCACCTCAAAAAATGTGACTTTTAAATCAAAGTCTAAATCTAAGTCTGTGGAAATATAGAAATTAAATCTCACATGATTGTTAATTTCTATCCACACAAGGTTTAAATGTTTAGACACTCCCACTTACTCACTTTCCCTTTTCTGACCCTCAGAGTGCATCCGGATCATGTGCTCCCCTTTGGAATGAAGGATAATTTCTGGGAGATGGGTGAGACGGGCCCATGTGGACCCTGCACTGAGATTCACTATGACCATGTGGGCAACCGCAACGCTTCTGTGCTCGTCAATGCAGACAGTCCAGATGTGGTGGAGATCTGGAATTTGGTGTTCATGCAGTACAACAGGCAAATACCTCAACATATACACACCTTTTCACCCTACTGTTCAGAAGGGTGAAATAATGCAAACTATAGGTTTGACATGTTTTATTCATAATTTTAACATTTGTAAAACGAAACGTCACCAAATAGTAAACAATACTCCTGAAATTACCACCTTTAAATGTGACCATTTCAAAGATGTTTTTATTATAGCTTTGATGCTGAACATCATCTCAGTGATTTTGTTATTATTATTATTATTATTTTGTCAGTATTTTTAAACGTTCCTGAATGGTGACTCCATATTTTTAAAACAAGTTTTTTTTTCCATTCTGACCCTGGAGACCACTTTGATAATTTTTCAGTGCTTTAAAGCAACATTATGCAGCAACTGTATCCTAAAATAGCAGTTCCATAATCACGGAGCTGACTGTAATAGGGAGAATGACGTGTGTCATTCCCAGTCAAGGAATGTTACTGCTTTATTTAACTATGTTGGAGCTGCTTTAGGCCTCTATTCAGAACTGTTTGTCAGTCAATCAAAGTTTATTTATATAGCACTTTTTACAGCGAAGGCATTGTCACAAAGCAGCTTTACAGAAATCCGGGTCCAAGCCTCTTTTGAGCAAGCCAGTGGGTGACAGTGGCTTGGACAAGGAAAAACTCCCTCAGACTAGGAGGAAGAAACCTTGAGAGGAACTAAGGCTGAAAAGGGAAACCCATCCTCCTTGGGTCGTCACTGGATAGCACAGACAAAGCACAAAAAGGAGTAAAATAATGAAGATCTATAGCTAATAGTGTGAGCCTGCCATGTATAGGCTAGAATGAGTTATGAGAAAATGTCACTGAGTGTAGGATACAAGCTCCGTGTTAATATGGAAGTCCATGCTGGTAAAACAGACTCACACTACTTTAAAACGCTGGGACATGTTCGGCATAAAAAACATGCACCGTTTTGCTGTGGGTTCCAGGTTGAACAACATATTTTGTGCAAAATGTGTGCAACAGGATCTGAGGAACAATTCCCTCATGTTTGCTTGATGTCAGGAGCATTAGCCAATTATCAATAAGAGGCAGAACATGAAATGAAATCTGAAGTCCTCTATAAATGAAGACTGCAGAGTGTTTAATTGTCCACTGTTTCTGTTTAAATATACATTTTGACATGTTTTATCGGGACTGAACCAGGGCTGTGTTAACACATCAGGCCCCAGGATTGAAACTGATCAACTTTGCTTTACATTGTAGTAGTGTCAGGTCCCCTAAAATTGGACGGTCCGAATATTGGCCACTTCTTAGTCTTGCTCAACTCCCTTTCCCTTAGCCAACTGATTTGGGGAAATTCAAAGGAATTTCTAATTTACTCAAATCGATTGACTAAGGAAGTTACAATTGACTGTTACACCCAAGTGGCCAATGTTGGGGAATTGTCTGGACTGGACCGTGATGGGTGCCCTTATGTTACATGACTTCTGTTACAAGTTGAAGACACAGATTTTCATACTTGAAAGTCTGGCCCAAGGTACAAACTTGGTTTTTCCATGTGGTCTGAGGCACATTTCAAACCTGCTTTTTTGTTTAGACCAAACTGAAGATTTGTGGAAGCACCCGTAATTGAAGAGTGCGTTTGTATGTGTAGGGAGGGTGATGGAGGGCTGCGGGCGCTTCCTCAGTGCAGTGTGGATACGGGAATGGGGCTGGAGAGACTGCTGACTGTGCTACAGGGCAAACGCTCGAACTACGACACTGACCTCTTCACCCCACTATTGCATGCTATCCACCAGGTAAGTCTCTCACTATGTCTTTAACATACTCACTCTCTCGCATGTACTGTAATCACATTGGCCTAATTCCGGCATTTGTGTCACTACTGATTGTGTGTTTGCATGTGTGTGTGTGTAGGGCAGCAAAGCCCCCCAGTACAGTGGCAGGACTGGGCAGGCTGATGAAGGCAGGGTGGACATGGCCTATCGCGTGGTGGCAGATCATATCCGGACACTTTGTGTGTGTATTGCTGATGGAGTGTATCCTGGGATGACCGGTGCAGAGTAAGTCATTCAGGATATCCACAAGTCACCCAAAATAATAGGACTACATGGAACATGTACATCACCATTCACAGTTTACAGCTGTTTACTTTGTGATAACACACTTTGTTCCACACTGTGTTCAAGAGATGCTAGGCTGGATTTAGACTGTCAATCTAAACTATCTATTCATCCATCCATCCACCCACTGCTGCTTATTAGTGGTCTGGGTCACAGGGGTAGCAGCCTAAGCAAAGGCCCCAGACCTCCCTCCCCACAGCTGCCTCTTCCAGTTCTTCCCGGGAGGATTCCAAGGCATTTCCTGGACAGCTGAGAGATATAATCTCTCCATCATGTCCTGGGTCTTCCTCAGCACCTCCTCCCAGTCAGACACCTCACAAGGGAGATGACCAGTAGGCATCTGAACCAGATTCCTGAAACATCTCAGCTGGCTCCTCTTGCCCTGGAGGAACAGGGACTCTGAGCCCATCCCAGATGACTGAACACCTCACCCTATCTCTAAGGGAGAGTCCAGCCACCCTGAGTTTGTTTCTCATGTCTTTTGAAATGACAGATTTGTTAAATATTTCTTAATTAAAAGAAAACCTATTAAAACAGGTTGATCCAGATTATTAAGCCACAATTTTAATAATGGGTGTTTAGTGTAGTGTAGTGGAAACACAACATGACAAGATTGAAATTTCAGAAAAACATGAGAAGATTGATGTGTGATTCAGAGCACAGATGGATGTAGTCTGATAAAGGCTTGTTATGGGAAAATTCATTACCAAGGAAAAAACTGTATTAAGAGGACAGCTATGAAAAGAGCCTCTTGTTGCTGGATCCTCCAGAGGCTGCCAAATGTGCTTAAATCTGTCTTTGGACCACCCCAACTGTACGTTGTACATCATATTACAGTGTTTTTTTGAACTGTAGTCTTGTCTTTACCCTCCTGCTCCTAGGCAGGATCCTGTGTGATTGGGGGGGGGGTCCTAATGGAGTTGGGTAAATAAGTGATGTTTTGGGCTGGAATATTTGAATGTTAGATGGTTGGTCCTTTGAGGGTCCCTGATGGTGTCAAAATGAGTTGCTAACTGATCTCCTGCCATGGTGTAAAAAGAAAAAAAAAATCATGGTTCATGAAATATAATTATCTTCTTGTTAGAGAATGATAAATTGACTCTTATATTGCACCTTTCTAGAAGTACCTATGTAATGATGCTTCACTACCAGCACCCTTTACAATCACATTCAACCGACAGGCACTGGTGAGGAGCAGGAGCCAATTTCACACAGCTTGCTCTTCCATGGCATTACTTTCATCCTCACATCACAGAATCTGCCTCTGTAAACTAACAAAACACATCAGGAACTGAACATGTGCTGATGGTTGACTGCATCTAGAGTCAGAGATCAGTCGTTTTCATTTGATTACTGAAGAAGGTGGTTACGGTTGGGTGTAGATGTAGCATTATTCAACTACAATTGACTCACTACATATAGTAGACTAATGTGTGTGTGTGTGTGTGTGTGTGTGTGTGTGTGTGCACGTGTGCGTGTGTGTGTAGGCTGGTTTTGAGACATATACTCCGCCGTGCTGTGCGCTTTTCCACAGAAGTATTGCAGGCTCCAGAGGGCTTGCTGGCCAAGCTGGTGCCCACTGTGGCCCACATACTGGTGAGAGGAGTCCCACTCACTCTCACTTCACATTCGGTTTAAATAACAAATGATGATCTAGGATAAAGTCTTCTTTCCCAAATGGTTTTAATCAATAAGAATAGCAACATGTATTAAATCAGCAGAATTGGTTTACCTATCTGTCTGTACTCTCGTCCCTCGTACAGGGTGATGCTTATCCTGAACTGCATGCAGAAACTGGCAGGGTGAGTATGTGAGAACTTCCACACTCTGGCCACTTCATTAGAAACACCTACCTTGTACTTTCCGGAAAACCAAACCAATGTTTACTCGTGAACATCTCTAACTCTCTCTGTCTCTCGCTCTAGATCATTGAAATCATTAATGCAAACGAGGCCCAGTTTCTCTCCTCCCTAAAGCAAGGCAGGAGGGTGATCGACAGAGCAATCAGTAAGATGGACAGAGATGCTGTTGAGTTTCCAGGTAAAGCTTTTTACATGGATTTGAACTATATTACAAATCTTGTTCAGTGCTTAATCCATCATTTCCCTTTATTTAAACCATCACATTTATAAATTTGTTCAGTGGCCACATTCCTACATGTGTTAGTCTAATAATAAAATCAATTTTCACATAATCTATTTTAAAACCACTTTAATCCTCTAAAGTTTATATTCCCTTAATTGAGCATTTAAGCCTCGGCATTCCTACTATCCTCACCTGAATGATGTATATTTGTATCTCATCTGTGTTTCTGTATAATTTAGTCCTCAATTGTTCCTTTGATTCAAACCTCAAATTCAAATCTCTATATTGCCTTAATCCTTGTATTCCCATTAATCTCACCTTCAAATCCCTGTATTTTCCCATTTATCTCTGTACACGTACAATCTCATCCTCAAATCCCGACATTGCTTTAAGTCTTTAGCTTTTATCTATTCCTTAAAATCACTATATTGTTTTTCCAGTTCATTGAATCTAGACCTCAAAACCCATAGACTAGTAATTTAGTAATTTAGTCTATACATTTTCATATTCCTCAAATCTTGATGTTTAAGATTATTTAATCTTGAAATCCCTGTATTCATAACTTAGAGGATTAGATCTGTTAAAATCCCTTTTCCCTGTATCTAGTCCTCATATCCATATGTTACAATGGTGTGGTCTTCAAATCCTTATATTCCCTTGGTCCTCATATCCCTATATTCACTTAGTTTCATTTTGAAGTCCACTCTTCCCTAATAGAGTGTTCTAAATCCTATTTATTTCAAAACATTTCTTTCATCTATGGTTCACAATTCTGTTATCCAATCTCTATATTCCTTTAATCTCATCCTCAAATCCTAACATTTCTTTAACATTTCTAAATTCCTTTTACCTTGATCTAGTGTTCTTTATCATTATCATGTTGTTTTATCTGATCTTCAAATTCTTATTTCCTGAATCTCAAATCTCCCTGTTTTGAGATTTTGTTTTTTCACTTCCTGGCCTGGTCTGTCCTTCCACAGCCTCCATAGCTTGGTCCCTTCATCGGAACCTGGGCTTTCCCCTTGAGCTCATAGACCTGATGCTGGAGGAGCGCAACATGGTTATGGATAAAGATGGACTGGCACAGCTCACAGCTGAACATGAAAAGGTACCACTGTTCAAAAACTTTGAACCTCTTGACTGCTGCTGGAGTGTCACCACCACAATACAGTGTTGGTTCTGTTTAAACAGAACACCAGCTCTCTGAGTACATTTGAAACACGTCATTAGCATCAGGAGTATCTAATGAAGTTCCAACAGTAATATATTGAGTTATATTGTGAGTGAAGTCTTGTTGTGGTGTAGTTGCGGAGTCAGACTGAGGGGGGTGCTGGAGAGAAAGGGCTCCATATGGACTTGCACTGTCTAGCAGAGCTCCAGAGCAGAGATGTTCCTCACACTGATGACAACTTGAAATACAACTACAGCCTGCAGCAGGATGGCTCATACGGTACTGAGTGTTTATTTTTACTTTTGGAAAAGTTCAGTTAGGATAAATGAGAGTGACAATGATATGGTGATGGTGAGGTGGTTTGTATTACACTGGTACCATAAGATCAGATACAGCAGTGGTGCGTTTTAAACACTGTGTCCACTCACTGTCCACTCTGTTAGACACTTTCTAGATGTCGAGTCAGAGACTGAAGCTCATCTGTTTCTGCACGTTTTGTGTTGGTCGTCTTCTCATCCTTCATCAGTGCTCACAGGACACTGTTGGCTGGAGAAGTCTGACTGGTGGACTGTTCTCAGTCCAGCAGTGACATTGAGGGGTTTAAGCACTCCAGCAGCACTGCTGAGTCTGATACACACATTCCAGTGCAATACACACTAAGACGCCACCACCATGTCAGTGTCACTGCAGTGCTGAGAATGACCCACCGCCCACATAATACCTGCTCTGTGGTGGTCTCGTGGGGTCCTGACCATTTTGAAGATCTGGGTGAAAGGAGGCAAACAAAGTATGCAGAGAAACCGATGTTATGGAACTACAAAATGTGATGTTATTGAACTAAAAAATTGCTGTTTTCAGAGACACAGCTTCACAGAAATATGAGTTAAATCACAGTTGATTCAGACAACTCAGCAAACTTCAGAATAATCACATTGTATTCAGTGTGAATGAGGCAAAAATTGTTTGAATATTTTGAATTCTCTTTGAATTACAGGGAGTAACAGCCTTAACTAGAGTAATTGGATCATTCAGAATATCAGTATTAGTGAAATATCACCTCAGCTAGGACTGAAAATCAATATCTCTCGTTCTCTTTCTTTTTCTCTTTCAGCCTTTCCCCCTTGTAGAGCATCAGTGTTGGCCCTGTACTCTGACCAGACTCTGGTTGCAGAGGTGCATGAGGGTCAGCGATGTGGGATGGTGCTGGACCAAACCTGCTTCTATGCTGAGCAGGGCGGGCAAATGCATGACCAGGGCTACTTCACCAAGAATGGGCAGCAGGTTATACAGAAACATTACAGATTGTTTGGAGGTGTTCTGAGGGTGGGTTAAGAGCAAAGTGAGGAAATCTGTGTGTGTGTGTGTGTGTGTGTGTGTGTGTGTGTGTGTGTGTGTGTTTTCAGGATGTGCTGTTCCCTGTAGAGTGTGTCCGTCTGGCTGGAGGATACGTGGTGCATGAAATAACTGCAACAGAGACCCTCAGAATTGGGGACCAACTACAGCTTCATGTGGATGAGGTAGTGTAACACACTTTCTAGCGTGTACTTATACTATTGGATTAGTGCATGTTTTGATGAACTTGTAGGGCCAATAAAATAGTGGTATTTGGGTGGGTTTTTCTAGGGTTGTTTTATTTTCTTTGGGTTCTTAGTCACCTCCCTGACTAAGGCCCTTCTACATTGATCACACGGTTTGGCCAGACAGCCAGATGTAGGAAGAGTCCTGGAGGTTCTAAACTTCTTCCATTTACAGATGATGGATGTCACTGTGCTCATTGGGACCTTCGGTGCAGCCAAAATATTTCTGTACTGTATTTCCTTCCTCAGATCCCACATCCTGTCTCAGAGGTCTACAGAGAGTTCCTTAGACTTCATGGCTTGACATGCACCGTCTATCTTATATAAACAAGTGTGTGTCTTTCCAAATCATGTCCAATCAAACTGAATTTACTACAGGTGTCCGATCACTCTGTACAAACATCTGAAGGATGATGAGTGGAAATGAGATCAATTTTGAGTGTCAAAAGCTGTGAATACTTTTAAATAAATTTGCAAAACTTTTCTCACTTTCTCATCGTGGGGTATTGTGTGTAGAATTTTGATGGAAAAAAATACATTTAATCAGTTTTGAAAGAAGGCTGTAACATAAAATGGGCAGTGAGGCTCTGTTAATACGTTCTGAATGCACTGTATATGGAAGTTATAATTGGTGTACTAAGCTTCATATATCATGATCAGAGTAATATATAAACATTCTCATCTTGGTGTGATGAAATACTGGCGAGTAATCCAGCTCAGAAAATGACTAAAATTCACTTGTTTCCAACTGAATGGAAGGGAGGTGCTGTGTACTATCTTTATTTGCTTACAGATTTCACAATAAAAGTCCTGACAAGGCATAATTCATATCTGTACATAAATAAAAAATATAATTAAAAGACTTATATAAAATAGTTCATGTTTTTAATTTATTTGGACATCTGTCAAATTGCTTAAAGTCAGTCATCCTCGTCAGTAGGATGTGTAGGATCTCCTGAAAATAACAATATTTGGCATGTGTGACTGTCTCCTATAAATACATTTTATAGGATTTTATACATTTTAAACCATCTCACACAATTGTTCTAGAATTCTAAACTCCCATCATTGTGATGTTACATCCAGGCTACAGCAGTTTAGCCTCCTATGCAGAGTGTTATTGCTCTGATGGAAATTTGAGTGGGAAATAATCTTCTTGAATACAGATCACAATGCTGGGTGTAATGCAATGCAGCCAGTCAGAACAGAGGTTATTAACATAGGTCAGAATTAAAATATTACTGATAATTTGCTGATGGTTTGATTAGCTCTGGTCTGGAGAGTTAGTTTGTTTATTTAGGTTTGTGTTTTGCTATTGCAGACTCAGCGTCTGGCCTGCATGGTAAAACACACGGCCACCCATGTGCTGAACTTTGTCCTACGGGAATTGCTGGGCTCTGGGGTTGTTCAAAGAGGGTCCCACGTCACCGCTGAGCGCCTCCGCTTTGACTTCAGTTTTGAGGTGAAAACACATTCCTGAGTATAAGCTAGAGAACAATAGTTATGCTGACCAGAACCTCTCTTGGTTAAATATAATGTTCCAGAGGTGTTCCACAATTGGTCTGTTTTCTTCCAGGCTTCTCTAAGTGTATCACAGCTCCAAGAAGTGGAGAAGATGGTCCAGGCCATCATTCAGGAGAATGAGTTGATACACATGCAAGAAGTTCCTTTAGCCAGAGCCAACCAGATTGCTGGATTGAGGACAGTAGATGAGGTAACGTCAGTCAGCAAAGTGAGCTGTAAGCTGGTGTGACCGATTGTACTAGTGCTTTTTAATACATGTGGTCTATGGGTGTGTTTTTAGGTGTATCCTGACCCAGTGAGAGTCGTGTCAGTTGGTGTACTTGCTTCAGAACTTCTCAGTGGTCATGCCGGCAAACGCACTTCTGTTGAGCTCTGCTGTGGCACGTAAGACATTTTAAACAAAATTTAAAAAAGTAGAAAAGATGGAGAATGTAACAGTATAGTGTTCAATGACAACAATGACAGAATTCATAAGCAAGTCGTTATCTTATTCTGTCTTTACTGAATCAGGCACTTACTGCGAACCGGAGGAATTGGCGACTTTGTTATTGTGTCTGAGCGACAGATGGTGAAGGGCATCAGTCGCATCATTGCTGTTACTGGGGATGATGCCAAACAGGTGAGACAAAGTGACCACCTCACTACTCGACTATTCTTATAAACTCACAGCCGGTTACAAAAACCCAGCCACACCTGTATCAGTGTCATATACACTATATGCCAGTGCCACTGCTGTGCTGAGAATGGAGAAAGGGCCAGTACCCAAATAGTACCTGGTCAGAAACTGACCATTAATGGGTTACATGGGGGATGACGATAACAGGGCTACAGTCTGTAATGTACCTATAAGGTAGGTGCAGCTCATAAATGTAGTCAGTAAATGGAAATACAAAGTAAACCGTTCTGATAAAGTGGACATATTGACAAACCCAATTCTACAAAGACATTTTAGTAAGTTTAACAAAACATTCCGAACCAGACTGAATTTTATGCTTTTCTGCCACTCAGGCTCGGGAGGCGGGGCAAGCACTGCTGCAGGAGGTGGAGTCTCTAACTGCACGGATCACAGCTGACAAGACCCACTCCTTAGCCACTGCTCAGAGGCTCTCTAAAGAAGTCGGCCTGCTGACAGATGTATGTATCTCCAATTCATCCAATTAAATCCTGATAGATGTCGTCATATCCTGTCCAGAATTTTTATACTCATTATATCTCCATTTCTCTATGATCCACTTTTTTCTTTTCTCTGAGCTTCTCACCCTCAGTTCTGCACCCCTCGTAAGTCTTTTGTACCACATAACGTGAAGAGACTTTCCCCAAATGTTTTGAAAGAATTCATACAGTTCAAGCAAGGGGGCACTAATTCACACATAGGCATGTTATGGTTGCTCATGTCGCTATATGGCCACCAGATGGTGCTCTAAACACTGGTTAAATCTATGACTCAGAATGTGTTTGAGATGAAAATAGCTGATCCATTAACTGGATCCATTAAAATATGCATATGTGTGCATCATAGATTGTGACATAACAATATATTGTATAACATTCATATATAATATAATGTGTCCATGAACACTTTTCAAATGTAATAATAAGACTGAATATTTGAGTGAATTGAATCAATGTTTGAGGTTTGATTGCTGACTCCCCAGAGACATTGTCTGAAGTAATCAGAAGATCGTCAAACTCTTAAAACTAACGCATGCTTCCTCCTGTGTTAGTTAGTTAGTTCAATATTCATTAAGAAACTGAGGTGTGTGTGTGTGTGTGTCAGGCCGTGGAGGGTACTCCTGTCCCACAGTGGCAGAGGAGAGAGCTGCAGACACGACTGAAAACCTTACAGAGGAGCACCAACACAGCTATCAGGAAACTGGAGGTTAAAGAGGTACACACACACACACAAACACACACACACACACACACACACACACACACACACACACACACATATATATATATATATACAACCTGAACTCTTTTCTCAATTTTTAATCAGAGGGGCTGGAATATACAATAAAAACTGCCTTTGACATCACTGTGCTGCTGATTTAATGTTAAACTGTTGCATTATTGTGGTGTGTATTGGTCTGCAGGCTGCAGCTAAAGCTAAGGAGCTTCTGAGCCGACACGCTAATAAAGCCGTGCTGGTGGACACCGTGGAGTCCGACTCCATATCAGTAATTGTCTTCATCCATTTTTCCTCATTCTATACATTTTCTCTATATACCTAACTCCTCATGTGTTGTCGCTGATGATGGTAACTTAAATTGTGCAGGTGGTAATGAAGACGGTGAATCAGCTGAGTGAGCGAGCTCCAGACTCTCTGATCATGCTCCTCTCTTACATTCAGCCATCAGGGAAAGTGCTGTGTGCTTGCCAAGTGCCCAAGGTGAAACACCTATATACACATATTGTTGCATGCAAAGGTTTTGATACCCTAAGATATTTGATCTGTCAGATGAGTTGTTCCCAATGTCTCAGAGCTTAATTAGCTTAGGGATATTGTTTACAGTGAGTTAGAAAAGGCCAGGTGATGCAGATTTCAAAGCATTATAAAAACTTCAGAAAGTTTGTCACACAAATTGGCAGCCATGGACTCCTCTAAGCAGCTGACTAGCTCTCTTGAGTTTAATTAATTAGGCCAACAAAGAAAAAAAACGGCAGAGCAAAGTGCTTTCAGGAAGATGCATCCTTGTTTTTCATCCTTTTATTTCATAAATCTAAGTTAAAAGTAACAGTGGAAGTCAAGTTGAGGTCTGCTAAGAACAAGAAAACCTTTAGGTTAGAAATGCAAATGTTGGCAAAAAAACTTTCAGCAGGATTCTGGAGTGCTGCTGAATTGTTCTACTATGCAGCGACACCTTCACTAATATGACCTTCATGGAAGAGCCCTCAGCAGACAACATTTCCCATGTCATTGCAACAAAATTAAAAGTTTTCAAAGGAACATCTAAGTAAGCCTGATGCGTTTTGCCTTGATTCATTTGAACATAACCTCCCAACCTCAGTGAGCAGATGTGTCTTTGAAAAGGGTGTAGAATTTCATGAACAGAATGCCTCTCCAACTGTTAGGCATGGAGATGGAATGATCATGTTTGTATGGTTGCAGCCAGTGGCACAAAGAAGGTTTCACTGATGGAGGGAAGAATAGATTTAATAGAATAGATACCAGCAAATTCTGGAAGCAAGCATTATACCTCTCTGTCTAAAGAAAGCTGAAGACGATGAGCTTCTAGAGCATAATGATATTTAATACCTTAAACATGCACAGTGAAAAGACAAGACAAGAAACCACAAACAAGAACATCAGATAATGAAGCTTTCGCATTGATGATCTGTGATGCTTGCCAAACTCTCTCTCTCTCTCTCTCTCTCTCTCTCTCTCTCTCTCTCTCTCTCTCTCTAGGGTCAGGTAGCTATATCTGCAAGTGAGTGGGCTTTGGCTGTTTGCAGTCATCTGGGGGGAAATGCAGGTGGATCAGCAACAGTTGCTAAAGGAGTTGGCACCGCAGCGGACATCGCTGACCTGCAGAAGATGATGCACTGGGCAGAAGAGTTCGCCCACAACAAACACTGTCATGAACTCTGAGCTCCATAGTCATCTGACATCTGAAACACACCTGCACTAAGCTCACAATGCTGCCCCATATGTAAACACACACACACACACACACACACACACACACACACACACACACACACACACACACACACACACACAGGCCAAATCTATACACAGAGACCAGAGAACTCTACACACTCATTATGAATGGCAGCATATGTAAAAGGCTTTATTTATCATCTTTCAGAATGTGTTAATAATCCAGTCCTGTATTGGAATTGAAGAGATTTCTGTTTCTATGTAGAAAACATCTTTCCTTTGTTTTAAAAGGAAACACACACTTTTGCTTTCATGCTTTTTTTTTCGCTGTTGTCATGGTCTATACTGAATGTTGTGAACATAATGGTCACCTGTTAAATTATTTTATAGTTAAAAATAAAAGACCCTCAGGGTTCTTGTGAAGCCAGAGATTGTGTTTAGCTGCAATAGTATGTTCTGCATTAACAGCACTACATTTTCTTTTAATTTTTAACCATCCTCCTCTAATGGGGTTCCTCTTTGGAGTCTTTGTTTTTCTCAAGGGTTCTTTCTACTGGTCTTTGGAAGGTTCCTGTTTGGAGGCTTGGTTTCTCTCACGTGAAGTGAGAAGAGAGATTTTTTTTGAATAAGCAAAAGGAAAAGTTGTCGTGTAGAACCTTCACACCAAACAAATAATTTCAGATTTATTACCACTGTATGAGTAGTAGTCACAAAACAACTGCAGGAGTAGACACCTAATGTCCATCACATAGGGCATCAGTGGCTGGAACAACTTTGCGAATCAGTACAAACTGAGAGGAACCAAGGCTCAAAAGGGGCACCTGCTCCAAAGCCTCAAGAAACATCCAGTGAGATGATTCAAGGCTCAAAAGGGGACTCTGTCCCGAAGTCTTAAGAAAGAAGCACTGAGGCTCAAAAGGGGAACCAAGGAACACTTGATGGCAGGCAAAGTTCACAAAAACATACAGCTATATCCAGCATTTAGTATCCAGCTGCAGAGCTGCTATACAGCACTTTCAGCCCCTCACTATCAGCTCCTCTAGTGTATGCTTCTGGTGACTTTAGTTCACACATCTGTCCAGTAAAAGATCTTTCCTGTCTTTGCAATGGCATGTATGTACTGTATCCTACACTGTAAAAAGTACAAGATCTTTAAGGAACTTTTGGAGGAAACTCTGGAGCTTTTTAGAGTCATTAGAACCTCCAAAAAACCCTTGTCCTTTATTGAAGGTTAATTGAAGCACCACAAGAGGTTCCGCCACAGTTTCAAATGGAATAACCTCCAAAGGTTCCTCAATGATCTTGTACATTTTATGGTGTAGAGATTAAAGCCTCTATAGATCTATGCCATTAAGCACTATTTGAGAAACACCAATAAAACAGTGAACAGATGTGCAATTAATCATGTTAAGTCAGAAACATAACTAGAAAAAGCAGCTAAATGACACTGCTCATATCTTGAATTGCTCACATTGTTCCAGATATCAGGAGGATTTCTAGACCACCTGATAGCCTCTTTTTCCTCATTCTTAGCTTCTGGAGCCAATGAACATCTGTACACTCTCCAGGTAACCATAAACATTCATCATCAGGCATGAACATCAGAAATCTTCCATTTGTTCAAAGTAGAAATTATGTAAAGCACTTGAGGATCATACAACAGGGGTGTGCTGTTAGCTCTCTACTGGTTCAATAAAATAGAAACTATCAATAATATGAATATTAAATGTTTCTTTTTCTATAAATGTATACAATAATTCAGTAAAATGCCAGTATTAATGTGCACCTTTATGAATTTCAGTAACTTTATAAAGCTATATTTAATGTCCTTAATATAATTTTCTACAAATTTTATTGTGAACTTTGATGTCTGCAGAATGAAGAACAGACCCATAGATCAGTGTAAAATAAAATTAATCATTCATATTTTTGCAAAGCAGTGAGCAAAATGAATACCAAATATTTAAAAAGTAAATACTGTCAATAGACTTACACGGTATATTGTATGTTCACTCCACTGTGTACTCATACTCTTGCTATATATTATATATAATGTAGGTATAATATAGCCTGCAAAGCACCAAATCTTTGATCATATTATTCAAAACTGCAGTCTTGAACCTTAAAATGTAGTAGAGTAAGTACTGTAGATGGCGTCTGCTGTCCTTCACAGCATTGTCACACTCAGCCACTAGAGGAAGACACAGAACATTTAACATTATCAACATTTAAAGAGGAATTCCACCCAAATTTCAGCAGAATTCATTACGATATAGTTAAAGTTAATCAGATAGATTCCATGTGTAACTTTACACTGTTGATGATGAAGCTTATCAATTCGGAAATTATCAAAATAGTGCTGATAGGAGCCAGACACTACGACTGCTTCTAGAAGCTCCCTCACAGAAAGTTATGTGAGATTTACAAACGTGTTACCTGATCTAAAATGTTTGTTATATAATATTATAATGTATACGTTATTATAATGTAAATTAGTTCTTACAGAAAACTTTCTTTATCAAATTTACCACTATCTCACCATCGCCAGCAGTACAAATAAAAACTTGCATTGTGTAGGGCCCCACAAATAAATGAAGGCCCTTTTTGCACTGTCTCTCGGGTTAGTGTTTTTTATTAATCTGAAAATATTATCCATCTGTAAATGAGAGGAAAAAAGACCCCACGAGAGGTACTAAACTTGTGATCGTGCTTCTCAAGGTTAGATTGTTAATTAAGAATAGCCTAATATCCATTGCCACAGGAAGATGAAGGTGGGGGTGAGGAGCAGGTCAAGGGATTTGGACTCTCAACAATCTTAAAGATTTTATAGTGCTGCAGTAAATAAGCAGGTGAAAAGTGAGTAACCTGATAGTTTAATACTGTCTAATACTCATTTAACTCCCCCAAATACTGTTCCGAGCCACCGTATGAAGTTTAGTAGTTACTTCCCAGTGCTAAGTTCTTTAACATTCTATCCCACCTTTAAACCCTGACACTATATTAACATGATGTTTTCAAACACTGAAGCAGTTACAGGAGCCTGGATGAAACTGCTGCACTATTTAAGGTGACACATGGTGGCAGTTTGAAAAAGTAGGCATCTGTCACAGGGGGAAACCTGGACAATTTCTCCCCCCTGGCACCGGGAGCAGACACGTGATGTGGGAGACAGTACAGGGGGGATGGGTAATTAAAAAAAAATAAAGTAACGTACATGCTCTGAGCAAAATGGATTAACGTGATATGGTGAACATGTAGAAGGAGCAACCAATTTCTTGTCAACTTGTCCTGATTTTGGGCCAGTTGCAACCACTTGGGTGGAATTGTCCCACCATTTAGGTGAGGTTGACCAGTCATGTGACTCAGCCCTCTCCGCAGGGTTGAGATGACAACAAGAATTCAGAATAATAAAAGACAAATGGACAAGAAATGTGAGTGGGAAACTGAGTTTAAGGAGGAGCTGCAGGCTGTGTAGTAGTGGAGTTTGTTGGTGTGATGTAGCAACAAACTGTTAGTTAAGGAACTATAATTCAATGCAAGGAAATGCTAACATTAAAACATAATGTTCATTAATGTCTCAGTTTATTAATTTCTTACTTTATTTTGTGAACTCTTGTATAAAAGCAAAAGAACACTTAAGGTCACATGGTATCATAAACTAGAGCACAGCTGTTATGAAATACTTCATCACACCATTGCTGTTATTTCACAATAACACACAACCTTAAGCATTCCATTTACATTTACATTTACATTTGTGGCATTTAGCAGACGCCCTTATCCAGAGCGACTTACAAAAGTGCTTTGCTGTTTACTTAGAACATCCTTAGCTAGTAGATAAGGCTGGAATCTAGAGATTCCACACATTTAGACCGTGTTGAAACAAGTCTTTATGGAGTTAAGTACTCCTGAAACAGATGAGTCTTCAGTCTGCGTTTGAAGACATTGAGGGACTCGGCTGTTCGGACTCCCAGGGGAAGTTCGTTCCACCATTTTGGTGCCAGAACAGAAAAGAGTCTGGATGCATGTTTACCTTGCATCCTGAGGGATGGTGGGTCAAGCCGAGCTGTACTTGAAGCTCGAAGGGCTCTTGGTGCAGCTCGAGTTTTGACCATTGCCATCATGTATGGAGGGGCTGGTCCATTGTTGGCTTTGTAGGTCAGCATCAAGGTTTTGAATCTGATGCTCAGCTACAGGGAGCCAATGAAGGGAACGCAGCAGAGGAGTTACATGACTGAATTTATGAACATTGAAGACGAGCCGCGCTGCTGCATTCTGGATGAGTTGCAATGGTCTGATGGTCCGCATAGGAAGGCCAGCCAATAGGGAGTTGCAGTAGTCTAGTCTTGAAATGACAAGAGACTGAACAAGCACCTGAGTGGCCTCTCTAGACAGAAAAGGTCGAATTCTCCTAATGTTGTAAAGGAGAAATCTGCATTGCTTTACCAATCTGACCAAGAGAGGATGGGTCCCCACTTGTGAGTCTTGGTTCCTCTGATGGTTTCTTCCTCCAATGGATGAAGTTTTTCCTTGCTACTGTTACCTTTAGTTTGCTTACTGGCACAGTTTTTATGTAATGTGTTGACAATCTTTTGTCTTGTTACTGATTCTATCCAAAGGTGCTTTGGGACATCAGTTGTATAAAGTGCTAAATTTGATTTTATTTGTATTTGTTTAGTGTGGCATCTCTAATTACTGTGTTCTGGGTTTGATGTTAGAAATGTTACTGTAGAAAGATACTTGTCAATCACACAACCAACACAAACCTCAATCATGTTGAATTCTACCTTTCCAGATCCATCCTTATCCAGCATCTGAAATATTTCTGCATAAAAGAATATTACTGATCAGCTTCCCTAGAACTGAATTCCATTTCCTTATTACAGGTTCATTTGAATTATTACTGATATCAGACACTTACTAAACATGCACTCCAGACGCACCAGGCAGCTCACAAAGTCATCAAAGTCGATGGTGAGGCAGAGGTGACTGTAGCGAGCCACCAACACCTGATGTAGAGCATTACTCAGAGAGAATCCTACAAAATACAAGTATATGAACAAACGCAGTACTTAAAGACCATCTCAGATCTGACTGTTTTTTTCAGTCCCCCACAGTCAATAATGGATATTCTACAGCCCTCAGGTACCTGAGTCAGGTGTTTCTTTTTAAGCAGGTATAGAACATAACCGGTTCTCATGGCCCAGTGATTTCACAACCACATTTCAGTCTTAAGATCATTTTAACTTGTCTCTACATTAGCACCAATATGCTTTTGGAAACTGATATAGACCTGATTGCTATTATATATCATACCTGCCTCTTCAACTGCCTGCCTCATCTCCATTGAGCTCATCGTGCCAGATTTATCCTCGTCTTTCTCGCTGTAGATGTTCTAATGGAACACAAACACAAAAGCATATTTATCATACAGATATATATTTTAACTTTTTGTAGGCCTACTTTGCCTCAGAATCTGAGATCTGTATGGAACTAAACACTTCATCACTAATCTGCATAAACACCAATGGGGAGACACTTTCAGTGGAGTTAATTTGGTTTAGATGCATAAAGTTTCACACAAAATAATGTAATGTAGAAACATTTCTAAGAATCAAAAGGAAAAAAAATTGTGAATGCAAAACAAATAAGGACAAGTAAGGAATAACAAGTAAGGAGCCGCCTGCACCGTGGCCACCCAGCCACCAGAGGGCGACCATCTACCAATCAGGGCCACAATCACCCTGATTGAGATCAGGTGTGTGGAGGCTATTTAAGGCTTCCTCATTTCACACCCATGTGGTGTCTTGGTGTCTCTATGCTGAAATACTGTATTTTCTGCCTTAAAAAGGAGTGCTGCTGTGCTTTCCCTCCTTTAAAAAGAAGGATAACTTCTCTACTTTTCCTCCTTTAAGGAGAAGCACCTCTCTAGTTTCTCTCCTTAAAAGCAGGAGTGGTTTTCTGTTGACCTTTGTCCTCCTTTTAGAAAGAGTAGTTTTGTTTATTCACATTCTCCCTTCTCACTGAGGAGTGGTTTTCAGTTGGCCCCTCTAGACTCCAGCCAGGCTTATAAGCCGGGTTGCTCATTTCCAGGGTGACACGTTAGCTCACGCAGTAGCGTGTTTGCCTCTGGAGTGTTACATGCCCTAGTAGGGGTTTTGAATCCTGTGTCGTATTTATTTTTTTGTTTATCCATTTCTTCCTTTTCTTTTCAGAGCATTGGTTAATCCTCCACCAGTGTTCTGCTCATTAAACCCTTGTCATTAAACCGTGTAAAGCACAAACACCTTTATCACTGACAGGCTGATAAACCCAGATAATCATTAATCACTCCCACCATCAATAGAGTAGTGGATTAAGCTCTGGTTTAGTCTCTCAGTGGCCAGGGTTCAAATCCCTTACTGACCAGCCCATCTATCTGCTTTTGAGTTCACCCAGTTTTGAATGGGAGTCAAAATACATGTAAGGTCTCAACCCTGGTGGGTTTACATTCCATTTCCCACCTGGGTTGCAGCCCCGTAACAAAATATATATCAAATATATATTTATGACACATACTTTGTTATGACACATACTTTTATTACTCAGCAGTTATTTGATACTTATTTTCATTTGGATTTTGCTTTCTTTTTTGTTTTTGTGCATGTTATCACATATTTGCTTCTGCTACGTTCTTTTGCTTCTGAGTTTTGGCACAGTTTTCATGGGTGGGTGGGTCTTAGAGGACGTTCACCTTGACTCTCCATTGGTCACCTGATTTTTGACTGACAGGTACCACAAAACCTCATCTGAAACTTAGCCACACCCACCCCACCAAATGTAAGTGTTCTTTCAAACATGATGGAGGAGGTAGTTCATAGCAGGTAAGCTGAGATTTTACCAGTTGACACAAACATTATGTTTAATTGCTGTATGAATATGAATATGAATTGAAGTATTTCAGGTGTTAGCTAAAGTAATAAAGGCATAATGACTAGCTACCTTAACTTACTACCTACATTAAACATCAATATTTATCACACCTCACTCGTATGAGCTTTTTAAATGTCTGGTCAACTGGATATATGAGTATGTGCAATATCTACAAACAACTAAGCAATTAAACACAACATTTGTATCAATATTTAAATGGAAAAAATCAGATTACCTGCAGCTAAAATCAGCTTGAAAGTGTTCTATGATTTGAACATTTTCCCATGGCTGCACCAACAAGGCTGGAATTGTTCTCCAGCTCAGCTCTTGGAATTTGCTGTGCCATGTTAAAAAAAGGCTTTAATTTTTGTACAGGAATGTCACTCACCACATAGCTCTGAATTTTGTGCCAGAGAATCTGAAATTCCACCAGACTGAGTTTTCCATTGCCATCTTTCTGTCAGACTAATGTAAAGGTGAGACAACTGATCAGTATTTCAGTAACAGTTTATACTGCTGACAGAGAGTGGGTAATGCTGCTTGCCATCGAGTCTGAGAGAACAAAATTGGTCATGCTGTCTCTGGGTGCATAGAGGGCATCCTTTCCCTGATGGTGGTTGGCACAGGTGTTAGCTGCTGTATCGGTGCTGGGGACCCAGTGCTTTCCACCGAGTGCTCTGGCTATCCAGCAATGATACAATGGCAGCATGATTCAAACCTGCAATCCTTGGATCACTGAGCTAGAATATTAGACGAGTGAGCCACTCTGTGCTCAAGATTGAATCTTTTGACATTATCTGAATGTGGCTGATGTTCCTTACATTATGCCTAAATGTAATGATAAATGGACCAATAGAAATGCACCAAACTGACAGAATAAAATCTTTCTACACTGACTTCCACTGAGAGTTATATATATCATATACACCCTGGCAATCACTGGGATGACAAAAGCAGCAACACCCTTATATCTGCCTGGAATACCAGAGAACTGTGTACCAACATCCTATCAACCAATGGAAAGTGCTTATGCTGCAGAGTCTTTAATTTGTACTTGTTTATTTGTATGAATGTTATTAGTTATAGTTACTAATAGTACTTGTAGTTGTACTGTAAGGATACGTCCAGTAGGTTGACCATATTGCGGCAGCTCTGCAGGCTAAACTCTTCAGTTTGTAAGTCTGTATCTGTAAAACACAAACTCAAAAAAATCTAAAAGCAGTAAACTCATTGATCTGGATACACATACAATAAGTACACTGACTTACGCTTAATGGCTTCCTTATTCAGAATGCTCCTCAGCTCAATGGCAGACAGTTCACTGCCCTTAAAGAGACCCGAGAAAGAAAACTACTTAAATATTTAATGTTACTCTAACACATCACCATAATTCTAGCCATACTCTAATACTCACCTCACTTTTGTATTTTCCAAAGAGTGTGATGATCTGACCATCCATCTGGTCTTGTGCGACCTGCACCTAAAACAAGCATTAGATTGGAAATAAAGGCATTTGACAGAACAGTTTCCTGTGTTCCTGTCATTACTGAGAACATCAGAAATGCAAACTTTACTTCTTGAACACGGGATTCCACCTGATCATCAAGCTCACTGGAAAAAAACAACACAAAAATTATTAGAACTTTAACCACTGTGTCTTGGGAGTGACTGATAATGACTTAGGATTGACTATTTATTTATTTATTTAAGGGACATTCCAGCCACCCTGCGAAAGAAGCTGATACAAGCTGCATGTACTCAGGATCTCATTCTTTTGGTCACTACCCAAAGCTTGTTGCTATAGATGAGAGTTCGGCTGTATCTTAACCAGAAAATGGAGAGCCTCTCTTCACCTCAACAGAACCTCTATTCCTGGTAACCTGTACCTTCCTTCTATATCCAATAGCACTGTAATTGTTATATTTTTTTACAATGAGTGTATACATTAGGTTAGAATGTTTAGCCAGGTAGCACAAATTGGTAGAACACTGGTACTCACTGAAAGTCAGCCTTTGTCTCAGAAAAGACACGCAGGCAGAAATCTCCATCCTGATTCGGTTCATAGGTGGAGGGGATGATGAGGTACTCTCCTGGTGGCAGGCTGAAGTGGCTGCACACCTCACGCCTGTTTATGAAGTTCTTAGAGCGGGTGGTCATACGGTGGGTCATGAAGAATTTGCGACCTAGACGGATATTCCTCTGTCCTGAGTACTGAAAGTATCAATTTGTCATTTCAATATTTTCACTACAACCCAGTCTGTGTCTGAGTACTGTTAATCATACATGTCAGAGAGGTCAAGTTGAAAACACTAGAATTGTTATTCTCTGGTTTTGCTCATTCATTTTATATTTAATTATAATATACTATATCTGTATTATAATATACTATATTTACACTATACTATACTATACTATATCTACACTCTACTACATCTTTAACTACACTACACTATATACATAATAATATGTACAATACAGTAACAACTAAATCATTACCAATGCTTCCAAATCCTGTTGTGGACATTCACTATCTGTGCACTATTTTACTTTGCAACACATCTGGGGTTGGATTCACAAAGTGCCTTAATAAAGAAATTCTTCTTAGGTGTGTGTTTTCTATGGAGCCCTTAAGGTGACATCCAACATATATAAAAAATATACTGAGACCTTGTTCCCGTAGGATTGCTGTATTGTATTAGTCAAGGACTAGTCAAGGACTACTACAAACTGTATTGTATTAGTCCTTGTTTTTTTTTTTATTTAGAAGGACCACCCCCAAAAGCTCAACTTCTAAAATGATGAGTTTTAAAAGCTGAATTACTATTTTTAATATTTATTTAGCAGGATTAAATGTGTATATTGTTCTTAAAATATCACTAGTTTCTTCATAATGAAAATAATGCCATTAATGCAACATTTCTGGTACTTTTATATATTCATACATTTTGTTTCTCTTGTTTAATGTTTTTTTTATGTTAGTTTGATTTACGTTAGTTTAGTTTTGTTTGTAAGTTAGTTTGACGTTAGTTTGATTTTATGTGGCTTCCATTCAATGCTGTAAAATTCAGCATGAAAGGCTCTGTTATAGCTGCAGAAAAAACCAATAAAGACTATCTATAAGAAGAATATCTGGGAACGTCTAATAGAGTTAACTGTTCATAAGAAGAAATTTCAGCTATACAGTTTTCAGGGTAATGGCTTCAGGGTTGTTCAGGATGTATTCAGTTTACAAGGACAATCTGAATATGAATTTGAATCTTGCATAGACTTGTTATGACTTTTCTCAAGAAGAATGTTCTTAGGAATATATGGATGAATGATGCCCAATCTTAGTTATCTTCAGATTCTTCGTAAATTTGTTTTTCTTCTGAAAGATTATGTGAATCCAGCCCATGACATGGGCAGTTTATGTTCTATGCGTTTTTGGGAGCTGAATTAGACCAAAATGTGGACTAGGGTGGGATCATCTGCTTTAGCAGAAGCACAGATGGGAAGTAGACGGATATCTGTTGCATTGTACACGTACCTCCGGAGGAAGCTGTAAGAAACAAACAGGAAGAGAAATTCAGAGAACAATTTGCAGAGAACAGGGCCTATATGAGTCAAGTGTGATAAGTGAAACTTGCTTCATCTAGGATCAGGGCAACACTCCAGTTATTCCAGTGAAATATTTCAGCGGTGCACAACTCCAGTCTTTTTGACTAAGACTCAATAAAATGTAAGAAGTAGTCCAGTAAATATTAACATGAGTAAAAATGCAACATGCAAAATGCAAAATCCAAGACGATACTACAGTGGGAAACTGAAAATGGCAGTTTGTCCCCTTCTGCTATTGAGGCAGCCTCTAGGAAGGCTTTACAACAGGTGTTTGAACATTACTGAAATGCAATTACTGAAATGTGACCCCATAATACTGTCTGTACTCCTTATTCAAAGTTTCCTTTACAGCTAAATGTCCTTGTTTCATTCTTACATTACAAGCCCCTACTAAATGAAGAGTTTGACAGAAAGAAAATAATGAACATTACTGATCACTAACCACAAATGTACTCATTAAGGCAAGACGGGTTTGGTACCTGATATGTTTAGTTTAGAATGGGAGATGTTAGGCCAATGCTACTAACAAACACTTGACTTACACTGTCACCTTCTCATTCTCATAATTTACTGCAAAGCTATATAAACAAACTGAACTATATTAATACAAAGTTTTAATAAATACCACACAGAAACTTCAATGATATGTAAAACAGACCCCATAAGCTGTAAAACCATTAAACAAAGCCATTACCATCCAGGTGCCTTACTTTATAGATGAAGAAGCCGATGGTCAGCAGTGCTTCTCCGAACTTCTTCCTCCTGCGCCGGTTCTTCTGTAGCAGGCCCACCACAAAACTGCAGCATGAGGAATCATCATCTGGATGATCACCTTCGTTGTTCAGTTTAATCACAAATTGAGGGTTCATCCAGAACGTCTCTGTGGAGAAGGAAATGACCAGTCAGGACTATCAGATAAAGTAAGAGAAACTGGTATCTAATATCAGTAAACTCTAAATCTCTAAAATGGGACTGGGGGTGTAGTTGTGGGATGTAGACAACACATTACGTATAAAGTCCCTGGAGCCTCCTGCTGTAGACCCCCTCCTCCAGCTGCCCTCAAAGGTGGACAGTGTCCATTTCTTAACATCACCATTGTCTAGGATATCTGGTGTAAGGTGACAGATCTCCAGTACTGAGTAGTGTTGCAGAAAATCAGAGAATGACATCCTGGAAAACACACACACACACACACAGACACAAACACACACACACACACACACACACACACACACACACACACACACACACACACACACACACACACACACACACACACACACACACAGTGAGTGAAACCTGACCTGATCTCCAAAAGGCCTCATATTAAAGATCAAACAATGCCAAGTATCAGAGCTTATAAACCCTTTTTGTAGCAACCTTTTTAGTTTTTTACTTAGTTTCTTTTACTTCAGGATTATTGCCCATTCTTTCTGAAAACACGTCTGGTTCTGTGAGGTTTTTGGCATCTCTTGGTGCTCTGCTCTTTAGAAATCTATCCAAAAAAAATTTCACCACTTTTCTCCCCAATTTTGAAATGCCAATTATCCAACCCCCTAACACATATGATGCTT
Source organism: Acestrorhynchus altus (assembly GCA_034509495.1). Lineage (NCBI taxonomy): Eukaryota > Metazoa > Chordata > Actinopteri > Characiformes > Acestrorhynchidae > Acestrorhynchus > Acestrorhynchus altus. The sequence continues at coordinate 13,776,940 of CM067523.1, read as the reverse complement.
CCAACACTAGGAGGATGAAGACAAGCACATGCCTCATACATGTGAAGCCAGCCACTTCCTCTTTTTTAACTGCAACCCTTGTATCATTGCTGGGAAAGCATTGGGTCCCTGTGCTATAGAGTGTGCCAATTCTACCCACCCAGAGAGAACACAGCCAATCACATTAGGACAGTGCACCACCACTACAGAATCTGAGCAGTCTTCCTGAAGGTCGGCTGATTGTATTGCATTTTGAACTTTATGGCTCTCACTGAATCATCCAGTTTATATCAAATATTAACTAAATACAACATAAATGTTTAAAGTACCAGAACTCTCCATCCTCTGCTTTGTGTCTCAGCCTGTCTCTGTCTTTGGATCCAATCTCTGTCCATTCATCTGACCTGTTGGCCGTTATATCTACATGTTATTTAAAGGAATAGTCCTCTGAAAACAAAATAAACAGAATATCCACCTACTGAAATTACAAGGCAAACACAGTTAACAAACACACCAGGCTAACATGTGATCAAACATCAAAACAACCAGCAGCTGAGACCACAATAGACTATTGACAGGGTCTACCTGGCAACACAGGCCACGCCTGTGACCACGGCTAGGGTTGCAACAATAGAGCTGAACTCTATTGAGCTGAGCTCTTCAGTGCCTTATGTTTGTGCGTGCACATGCAGGGCGTTTGTGTGTTTTCCTGATGAGCTACTGAACTCTATGATGTTTTTCACTGCATTGTGGGTGTGACTGAAAAAGCTATGAGCAACTGGGATCTTTAGATTAGGTGGATACATTGGGTGTTTTTACTGCATAAAATGTACCCATATTCCAATATTGTCCCTGTAAAGCAAATTACTTTAAGATTAAACTAAAATATATGAATTAAATGAAGAGTATTATGATTATTAAACTAATAAAGAGGGCTGGTTCGGTCCTGGGAAACACCTTAGACCCAGTGCAGGTGGTGAGAGACAGAAGGATGTTAGCCAAGCTGGTATCCATGCTGCAGAATGACTCCCACCCCATGCATGAGACTCTGACAGAACTGGGCAGCTCCTTCAGTGACTGACTTGCTTCACTCAAAGAGTGTGAAGAAGCTGTATCACAGGTTGTTTTTCAATGTAGAATTAAGAAGTTAATGTGCTATTATCTGTAAATAATATCCTTTAGGATATTATTATTTGACTATTATTATTTATAATGTTTATACTGTATATAATCTATTTTTGTCCTGCGCCTTGCTATCATTTTGCTGCTGTAGCACTGTGAATTTCATCACTGTGGGATTAATAAAAGATTATCTTATCTTTTACGATTATGATGATGATGATGATTATTATTATTATTATTATTATTATTATTATTATTATAGTTGTTGTTAATAGCTAGTAACTTACCCATCACTCCAGGCCCCCTTCCACTCCACCTTCCCCCATGGATTCCTAATCCGTATTAGTTGAATCCGTTTATATATGGGCTTCACCTGCACAGGTACAGACATACACTACCGTTCAAAAGTTTGGAATCATCCGTAATATTAATCATTAGGTAGTTTGGATGTTTTAGGTGTTCTAGTCAATATTTCAAGTATTGCTCAAGTTGCCTGCCTAGAAATGTGTTTTATACTCTAAAAAGTACAATAAGGGAATAGATTACAGCATTTTTATAGTAGGTTACAGTAATTTTAGGAGAGCAGATTTCAAGTTCAATATACAAGAAATTGTTAAACCAAACACAAGGTCATACAATAAGCAGCCATAACATTAAAACCTGAAGCTGAAATTAATAATATTAATTATCTGGTTCCAACAGTCAGTTCTTAAAGTTGATGTGTTGAAGAAGGAAATATGAACACATGTAAAAACCAAACTGTGATGGCTAGATGAAAGGGTTAGAACATCTCCAAAATAGCAGGTTTTGTGAGGTGTTCCTGGAATGTAATGGTCAGAACTTACCAAAAGTGCTCCAAGGAAGGGCATGAGCACCCCACTGATCCTTACTGATGCTCACAATTAAAGGACCTAAAGGATCTGCTGTAACATGTTGGTGACAGACACCACAGGACATCTTCAGAGGTCTTGTGAAGTCCATGCCATTGTCAGACTTCTTTTCGCATCATGAGGGGCGCCTACATTATATTAGTATCCTTTAATGTTAAGAAATACATAAATTACATAATTATGTAGAGTTGCATACAGGTTGCTGGGCATTATTTACTGGTCTCCTAACTTAACTTACACAAAAGCAGGGAAATCCACATGTAAATTCATCCTGGGAGCCATAGACCAGCTCCTCGGCTCCTGTTACAGAGTAGGCATGGCCCTTCTTCAGGTTCTCCTTTCTCACCTCCTCACGGTCAGCCTCGGAGCTGGAGACCTGGAAGACATCACGATTCCAACATGTACACAGTTTTACTTCATTTTCTGCAAACACCAGCTCACTGAGGTGAACTATAATGTGCCTGGATCAGTAGCACTGGAAATCCAGAACCTTTATAAAGTCTTTCAAATTATGGGTGAGATAACATTCAGTGAAACCAGCAGCAGAACCTGTTAAAATCTACATTACAGCACAGACAGTCAAAACTGTTAGTACAAGCAATTGGAAATTTTATTTCAGCTGGGGGCAAGAAAAAAGACAGTCGAACCTGGTGGCAGAAACAGCCAAAATCTCAATTTCAGTTGGGAAAAGGACAAAAGAGTGTCAAACTGAATGGCAAAACCACCCAATATCACCATTAAACCTGGGGGTGAGACCACAGACACTCAAGCCCATTAGCAGAGCCAAACAGAATCTCCATATCAACTTAGGGAAGGGCAAAAGACAGTGAAACCGAGTGGCGGAAACACTCAAAATTCCCATTTCAGTTGGGAAAAGGACCACAGACAGTCAAATCCTGTGGCACAATCAATGAAAACCTCAATTTCTGTAGTAGATGGGACAAGAGTCAAATCCTGTTGCAGAACCAATCAAAATCATTATTGTTCAAAGGGGCTGCTAATCTGGTAAATGGTTTTATGACAATAAAAAGTGAAATTTCTGCACAATTTATGTTCCGTGCTGTGGAAGATAAAAACATTAAATGTTTCTTACATCAATAGAGCAGCTCAGCAGTGATCCATGGCTCAGAGCTTTCTGGATGAAATTAAACAGGTCTGGAGTTGCTTTCGCTAGCTTATGGACCTCTGTGATTCCACCGGTGAAATCCTCAGATGCCTCACAGGCCTGGCCTCCAGAGAGGGTCTCATAGCAACCATACAGCCTGTTCACACACAGACAGAATGTATGAGATGAATTTAGTATTTACTGGTATTCACTGTTATGGTAATCAAACATTATGGGCATCTCAGACACAGTTTCTCAACTGTGAAGGAAGCTTCATTCTGCAGTAGATACAAATGCAGCTTAGATTAATAATCTCTATATGAGCTCACACTTTGGTTCCTCACTTTCATAACTCTACTGACATATTAATTTCACAGTATTCCTTAAATAATTCATGTGATTTTTCATGAGGATGACCTGGATATAAATACCTACAGGGTGTGCAAGGGGATTGAGAAGTGGTGGTACACTGAGGTGAATGGAAGCCTTTTCTCAGTTTCCTCTCTTGACTGCAATTCACTGCTGGTAGACCCATATGAGCATGCGAGCTCCTTCACACTATGGGATGCCCAAATACAAACGCTCCTGCTTTGTGACCCATTTTAGGTCACACACCATCCCTTGTGCAATGGCATCTGTAGAAGCCTGAAGTAACTTTAAATATACAAAGTATAATTTTTTTGTCTGGTGAGCTTTTGTTTGTGGACACCACACTTGCTTCTGGGTGCAACTACTGGTGCAGTTCTCTTTTTATAATGACTTTACATATGTTATATATTAGCTATCATTCATAGTTGCCATAAACTGAGTTATAAAAATAAAACGCACTTAGCATAGGCCTTTTCCAGCAGGGCACTCCAAAACTCATTCCTATTCTCAGAGTGGACAAACAGCAGCTTCCCATTACTGGTGGGCAGGCGGTCATCAACAACCACATCCACCCACTCACCATACTGCCAAAACTGTAGCACAATTTTGATAAAAACATAAATAACAAATTATTTCAGTTTAACACTCTTAAAGTAATTGTCTTATTATGTTAATATACACTGATCAGCCATAACATTAAAACCACTATACGCTGATGTAAATAACATTGATTATTTGGTTCTAGTGTTACCTGGCAAGGGGTGAAATCTACAAGTTGATATGATGGAAAAATGGGAAAGCATAAGAATATGAGACACTTCATTAAGAACCAAAGTCTGATGGCTAGTTGAGTCAAAACATTTCCAAAACAGTAGGCAGGTCCTGTTCATTGTATACTGCATACAGTTCCTATCAAAGGGGCTCCAAAAAAGGACACAGATGCAATACATGGTGGCCCCACCAAAGACCATCTTGGTGCCAGATATCACATGATGGGTTGGAGCTGTTTCAGAGGTACAAGAAGGACCTATACAATATTAGGCAGGTGGTTTTAATGTTATGTGTGACTGGTATATGTCCAGTAGGCTTCTATTCACACAGACTGAATCACAATTATTCTTAGTTAGATATTTGATACACTATTTAATTCTTCTATGGCATCATTCATAGAACCATTTGCATCTTTATTTTAATTGTAACCATAAACTGTGACCTGAAAGTGAAAGATGCCAGCATAATCCTTCTCAAAATTCTGTCCAGGTGGCACCACACGAGCCAAGACCTCCTGGTTCAAGGTCAGTGAAGCAATGGCTGCCAGAAGCCAGCAGTCACCTAAAAAGCCAACATACAATCAGTTACAAAACATGCGTCTCTACCTGATGTCAAAATCTCTGCAGAATGCTGGAGAAAGCCTCTAATCCTTAACAACACACCATGTGCTAACTGAAGAACTATTTATTGTGGTCTACACCCTGTCTGCAGTTTCCACATGATTCCACTCATAACATCTAGATTCTTCCCCAGACCAACGACGAGTCACCAACTGGGGAAGTCTGGATTTGTGATGGCAGGTTTATAATCATTCCCTTAACAAATTCTATGAATATAAAACAATACATGATGAAATATTGGATGAAGCCAATTAAACTGTGCACATATTACAAATAAAATACAGTCAGGTCCAAAAGGAACTGGGCAGTTACACAATCATTATCACCTCACATCTGTACACCAACTCAATGGATCTTTGTATATTTTCAGACTTTGTTTTACAAACATATTGCAGTATTAATTTCTCTACTGCTCAATTCTCTACTATGAGCAGTGACATCATCAATAAACTGCTTTCACCATGTTTGACAGATGACATGGTATGGCTTAAGACTATGACATCCTTCTTTCCTTCTTCATACTCAAATTAATCTTGGTTTCCAAAAAATCTACTTTATGTTACAACTTAACAACTTTACATGTCTTGTTTGTAGTGTTTCACAATGATACAACAACTTCCTCAATTGTGCTCTTGATTTGACTATATGCTGTGCAGGGCTTTTTTTGTTTGTTCTTCAGATTTGGAATGTAAGAGAAATTCCACTTTTACTTACTTAATTTCTGTATAATTCACAGGTGTTTGTTGTAGTGTACTGGGTAACAAACTCCCCTCCCCTGTGACTAGGATTCAATTCTTTGATCTGGTAAACACATCACTCTATGTTTGATATATCAAACAAATTTGTGTCAATGTATATCTAAGTAATTCAGTATTTGAGATTTGAAATGAACTGAGTTATTGCTTAGCAGTGCCTTAAAATGCATTGTTTTATTAATTGTTTATATTATGCAACTGTTTACATCATGTACCATATTTTCCGGACTATAAGCTGCTACTTTTTTTCCACACTTTAAACCATGCGGCTTATAATTAAGTGCAGCTTTTTCTTCTTATATATGTTATTTTCCAGTTTTTTTTTAAACTTTGTGGGTGCGGCTTATATTCCGGTGCGGCTTATAGTCCGGAAAATACAGTATACTGTTCCTTTATATATTGGAGCCAGGAAAATACGACAGTACGCAAAGCCTTTTCTATATTTCATCCTCTTAGAACTATAAGGTTCTATCAAACAATTTTATTTACATATTAATATTCTGTAACTTTGTAACATTATATGAGGTGTTGAAGTTCAATCTATCATTTCTGGATTTTTTAATTAACAAAACATAAAGGTTCCTTTTACAAAGTCCAACTTTAACTTTATCTATAAGGTTCTATCTGTGAGCAAATCAGCACAAGTAATGGTGAAAATGGAAATCAGCACAAGAAAACGGTGATGCACATTACAATGGATCAGAACCAGTTATCCTACATGTCTGGGGAGTTGTAAATGAAATGCCTTTCAAACCTTTAAAAGTAAATTTTTTGCCAAACTTAGGCCAACCTTCTAAAATCTATCAGCATACTCATGTTTATTCTTGTAGCATCTTTATGTGAGGGAGCTTTACGAGGCTTTAAACTCTTTAGAGTGGAATGTAAATGTATAATGCATCATTCCACACAAAACCCCTCTAAATATTTACTTTTTAAACGTTAATGCAAAAAGTCTGAAAAAACAAAATTGCCCTTTAATCAGTATCTTGTTGAATTGGCTTGGCAGTGTAATGTATGATGTATCACTGCTTTTGTAATGGAGACTTTTATTATGACAATAATGGTCTAGGAAAAGTGAAACCTAGCTGTATTTCTAGAAGTGCTAAGCAGTTCTGGGGGAAGCATGCCTTGCCTGTCCTAGAGTCAAAATAAATGCCTCACAACCCTGTAACCCTGTGGTCACGTTTATATCCAAGGCAAGAGAGAGCCCGGAGAATGAAAGGACTACATTTAATTTGGCTCTGTTCATGACTGTCACTTACCCAGATTACCCTGGCAGATGTCTGTTTTAGTTGCTCCTTCAGTAATGAACTGAGGTTTTGGGGTTAACTCCTGAAGCACAAAAACACGATAAAACGTTACATAGTGTAAATCTGGGACTCTGACCTGTCACAGTTATTCATTTTACTGATGACTGTTATTAAAATGACATAGAATAGAGCTGAGTAGTATGGACAAAAAAAAAAAACATATATATTTTAGCTGATGATATATGAGCTGAAAAATACAATCTGAAAAAATCTGAAATTCTTTGTCTTTTTTGCAATATTTTAACACTGAAATTTGTTTGTATTTGTTTGTAACATCTTCATTTCTTTATGCACACTAAATCATCTTCAGCTCTGTCTCAATGTTATTAAAAATGAAAACTTGAAATAAACAATATTGGTCCAACCCATATTGTGCTCTATTTATCTCACAACATAAATACCTGTATCAAGAGATAGCTCAGCACTGTAATGTTTAAAGAATTTCTAGTAAATTTTAGTAATGACTTTTTAAGGAAACATCTTTTATCTGTGTTGTTTTGTTGTTATTTGCCACCTAAGTAGCTATAAGTATATTATCAAATTCCTTATGAAAGGATAAATAGCAATTAACACATTAATATACCGTTAATGCTGGGTGAGATTGTGTTCAATCTACAGTAAATCAATTACTGTAATTATTGTGCAAACATCTCCGATCTGTTTAACATGTAAACATGACAGTACACCTGTGATAACTTTTACTACACATCCGAATATTAACTGTTTATTCTGCTGTTGCAATGCATTGGACCATTTCTTTCTTGCTGGATTCAAATAGGCTGACACTGATCTAGTTGGCAAAAATTCCTTGGTGATATCCCAGCCTCACCTGAGATACCCCAGGCCTCTTACATCAGTAGCAAATTGCTATCGTTCACAGGAATAGTTGTCCTCGTGATAATCTTGGTCAGGAGGACCAAATCAAAACATAGGAAAAGCTCCAGATAGGGTGGTCAGATAAGACTGCATTCCTTTCTAATAGCAATAAACAAAGACTAACTTATCTCAGAAGCAGTTTGGGGGAATTTGTAACACCATGACTGCACTCATGCAGTAACACTGGCAGCTGTGGTTATACTTTTACAGTAAACTACTTCTTTTATACATTATCCTTTTACAGTATTATACTGTTACATGCTGTTACTGTGCTGCTTTTCTGTCTTCAAAAGTAATCATCCCTGGGTGGGTCAGGGAGAGCTGGCAATCCCTTGAAAACAACCCCTTGAGTTCAGAATTTTAAGGCTTACGATATGGCCAAATCCCACATAACACCACTCTCCACCAACTCAAGGGTCAAATGGGTGTTTTGTGGGTTTCCCCCGCTCAGGTGATGCACCTGCAGAAGAGCCGGTTAAAAGAGTTCTGCTAGCAGCTAAGTTATATGGGTTAAATACTGTTTCTTGGTCAGTTCAGGACTATATAAATTTGTAATCTATTTATAATATCTTGTTTTAATTGGAGAACAGTTTAATACAAGTAAATATAAGTTGATATAAGTACAGGTTTAATTGATTACAACCAGTATAACTTTATCATTTTGTTAAGATGTAAACAAATCCTGCGGCCAGTAAATGTCTCATTTCATAATAATAGCACTTACGGTTGACAGGGACAGCTCAAGCAGGCTAAATGTTTACACTGTACAATACTACTGTGTATGATATAAAAGTTGTTTAAGTTGTTGGAATCTTTTGAAAAGCCATTGCTCCTTGGACCCCTTTGCACTTCAATATGGGGTCCCTGGACCACCCAAAGACAAAGACCACCTCCTACTGAGGCTGGACAGGTAAGTGCAGGGTTTTGTTGCAGGAAATGCAGTAAAGATCTCCATACTCCATTTCTTCATTCCCAGATGAAGAGCACACCAGAGGAAAGATCCCAGCAGAAGCCTCTTAAGGCCTGTTGGGAACTGGAAGAGCCAGTAACCCTGTGCTGGTCAAGAGCTTAACTGGTTCATTAGTCTAACCAGTCTGATTACCAGTATAGGTTATGATGTTACCCGGAGGTCCAGTTTTCTGAAACCCCTTGATCATCAAAGACCAGCTTAGACCATCTCAAACCAGTGGCACCAGTATTTACCGTGGGTCTCTGCCACGTGACCTCTCCTGTCCTGAGCGGTCCGAGCTCTTTGTATCCAAGTGAGTGCGGTCCGGCATCGAACCTATCATCCTCAAACAGGCGACCTTCGCGCACGCACGCGCGCCTCAGTGTGTCATAGTCTTGGTCGTGGAACCGGAGCGCGCGGGTACGCGTGCCAACCCCCTCCGACCGCGCGCGCGCCTGCTGGAGCTTCCTAGCGACCCCCGTCATCCCTCTGCGCGCGCTCTCCTCAACATTACATTAGAGGACTGAGTGGAGGGTGGGAAAGGGGGCATGGAGGGGGTGGGGGTCTACAAATGATTGTTTGTCACTTCCTTCTGTACACACACACACACACACACACACATAAGTTTATTTGTGTTCATAGTATATTCATAAGTAGGTAGTATTAGAATTAGTTAGGCTTGCTTGGCCATGGATTTTTCTAAATTCCCATGAAATTCAGTTTGTTAATACATGCAGCATCAAAAATAGTTGCTCACCTAGAAAACACAGATACTATGCCGTGGTCAGTCACATCACCGGACCTATCCCTGATTTAACACTCCATCTACGGCACAGTCTAGTGAAACTGGTGGAATTTTCAAGATGCATGGGATGAATTATCACAGGACAGCATTAGGAACATCTACAACTCCATTCTGAGACATCTGGCATGTTGCATTTTACCTGACTCCTGAGGGACACTACCTCTGTATGTATAAATCAATAACTATTACCTATACCAGTCTAAATATTGCATAATTCATTGTTCCTGCTAATCTTCATTCCCTAATCTTGGCATTGCAATCCCAAACTTGCTTCTGGATGCACCTATTGTTGTGATGATGAGTGTACATACTTAAAATTTACAGTGAGATATATACCCTCAGACTTTTTAAGGAGGTTAATCCAGGAGTCTCAAAAATAATGTTTAAGTAATTTCACAAAAATAGGCCCACAATATTATCTGGTATGACCATAGTGAATGACTGAATGACTTAATTTACATCTTGTCTGTTTAAAGTGTAATCCTTCTTTAACAGGTACACATTTAATATGACATTACGACAAACAAACCTGACAGTCATTTTCCACAGGGTTCAGAGGGTTGAACTTAAAAACATACCAGTGATTTTCCAGAAGGTGAACTCACCACAGTTTTTTTACATTTAATTACAAGAGCACCAATTAAATAAGTAACATGTCATTGCCACTGTGAAGTGTGGTGGTGGCAGCATCAGTTTAACTCTTGGAGCCTTGGTGACCTCCGTCACTAGTTCCCTTAGAGCATAGTCACTCAGTTTGTGAGAAAAAGGAAGATGGTTCATAGCACTCATTTAATCTGTTCAAAGGGGGGACTCAGGGTTATAGCCTTGTAGCCTGGGCCTAGTACCACCCCTGGTACTGTATTCCCTCCATTTCTGAATGATAGATTTATTTGAACTTTGAGGAATGCTCAGTGACTTGGAGTTGTTGTGTACAGAGTGCTCAACGGCTGCTTAGAGGAACTCATGGCTGCTGATTGTTGGGATGTGGTTTTATGAGTTTTTAAAAAGCTTTGAAATCTGCATCATTTAGTCTTTCCTACTGATGACTGTGAATAAGCCATAGCCATCATAAGCTAATTAATGACTGATGTCACCTGAATTGCTACTTTTCTTTTCATTTTTAAATTGTACCAAACAAAAGGAATACACATATCTTGTGCAAAACGCTGAAAAAATGCTTTATGCCTTTGGGAAATCAACCCATCAATCAATCTTCTACTCATTTCACAGTATCAGGTTTTGTGCATTTTGTGCTAAAACCAATGTTTGATGCACCTTAAAATATAAAAGACCAACCTTGTACCATCATGAATGATCACAAAAGCTTTTATTGTTGCAGATATTTCCATCAGTGTAAACAAATATAAAATCACTGGGAGGTAAGAAACAGTCATCAGTTAAATATAATGTTTTATTGCATTTATTACTCTCTTTTATTCACTCCCAGCTTTTCTGAGCTTAAACTTCCTCAGTGGAGTTTGACGAATGGTCATTAATCTGCAGCAAAAATCTCTGAACATTTAGCTCAAGGCCAGGCAGAGCCACTGAAACACACAAAAAAAATCAGTATATGAAATTCAAACTGGCTACATTTGGCATTATATTTAAACATTATATAAAAATATTTTTTACCTGCAAAATATCCAGTTCAATCTTCCCAGTGTTGTTCTTATCGAACCTCTGGAACATTTCTGGACACAGCAACAAAACAGGTATAAATAACAATAAATATACAGAACACAACGAACATGGAATCACACCATGATTTTTACGAAATATGCCCAACGATTCCAACATCTTGTGGAATCCATGCCAATCAAAACTAAGGTTATGTACCTATTTTAGGCTTGTTGCTGGTTGTTCAGATGTGACTTTATTTGTTCTACTTGCACTAAAGCATTATCATGGTTAGTTTTACTGGAAAAGCCACTCACGGAAGAGCATCTCCAGACGGATCACACAGCCCACAAAGCAGTCAAAGTCAATGGCACTCTCCAGGTCAGCGTAACGGGAAATAATCACCTGTAGCACTGAGGTTTTCAACTGGAAGCCTGAAGAAGTGTACAATTAATAGAGTTAATAATAAAGAACAGCAGTGTCAGGAAATAAACTCCTCAGCTTACCTAATTGAAACATGTAACAATGTAATAGTATACATTAAGTATACATATAGTATATACATATATACAATATAAATGCAAAGGCACATAATCCAAAAATTCTTTTATAATTTCTATGCAATATATAACCAGTCTCCTCTGCCCAGTGTGCATACAAGTGTTTTTTTACCAACCCCAAATGAACCAAACAGAGCAAGACCTTCCGCTTTTCGGAGGAACAAAGCAAATTTTAACAACAGATACTGTCACTAAACAGCTTCACTGAGATCAAACAATGAGAAGATCAACACACAAATCATAGAGGATAAAAACAAATCCTCCAAAGGGTGCTGGAGAAACTCCATCAGATCCATCCTCCTCTGGTCAAACTACTCATACATCATTGATAAGGAGACACTGCTGTAATGCTCGAGTGTACTGGAGTAATATTACTTTGATGGTGGTCATAATAGTAACAGTAGCAAATATTTAAGGTCCTCATAAATTTCTACACAGGCAGGGATGCCAGGTGGGCAACTAGTCCAAGTCCAGTAGAAGATGGATAGCAAATGTGAAAGGGTGGGTAATGATTTTAAATATTGTTAACATTAATCACTTAATAAATAATTTACAAATAGATTTCACCTATTTAGTAATTTAGGTTTAGTAATTAGATTATTTTAAACACATAATTGCAGGTTTAATTATTTGAAATAACAGATAATTCACAGTTTCATTACTTTAAATAACACAATGGTTTCATTGTTTTAAATAACAGACAATGAGTGGTTGAATTATTTGAAATAACATAATGGCTTAACTTTTAAAGTAATGTTGTAATAACTCTGATTACAACAAAAAAGTTGAACAAAAAAACCCATTTCATGTTAGAATCACAGTATCAAAATAGCAACATTTTAATTCAGGGTCCTCTTGAATGGACAGGATTTAAGCTGAAGTAGCTGTTTCAGTAAAGCATTAAAAGACACAGATAAGCTTTAATACATTCAGTGGACACTTCTATTCTTAGCAATTCATACCTGCTTCACTTAGTGCTTCTCTGAGCTCATGGGAGCTCATGGTGCCAGAGTTGTCTGTATCACGGTTCTTAAAGATCTCCTGATGAGATAAAGAGAGAGTTTAACATATTTATGAAAGCTCTGTCTTGTAACGCTTAGCCATATATAAAAAGCTCTGCTGCTCTGATGAAGTCAGCACTCATTCAGATCTTATCAGTAAATAAACACACGTCAAGCCGTTAAAACCATGACTAGGCCTTTGTAAAGGTCATGCAAACTTGCTGATGTGTACAATGTGCAGAATACAAATGAACAAAACTGAGACTGCAGGCTTCCAGCGTTTGTAGTTACATAAAGCCTCCTAACTCCAGTTTAAAACCAAAGAGGAAAAACTGGAAAGTAAATATGTCTTATCTGACCATTTCTGGGCTAAGTTCAGTCATGCCCATCCAGATGTAAATGGGAATTCTCATTATTAAGTCAACATTATAGATTTCCTGGGAATCCTGGAAGGCTCACTGGGTGTGTAGCCCTCCGGGTATCCCACCGTGCTCTGAGTATCTCAGTGTGTGTTTGAGAGTGATTATGGTGTACCAGGTATTTCTGCAGCTTCATCCAGAGAGCATGAAATTCCATTAACCCAAGGGTTCCATTGCCATCTTTCTGTGTAGTGTCAAGGTTAAACCATAAGATTATAAAGCAGGGTCAGCAATTTAATTTAACTCCTGTCAGTCTGTCTGTTTCCACTTCAATATAGCAAAGCAGCACCTGTTTCCAACTGAATTAAACCTCAGTTTAAATGCCAAAGCAGTCTTCCAGTGTATGTTTACTGCTCTGTCCACATGTACATGCTCAACCTGCATGCAGACTGATCAGAGAAAGGAGGTGGCGCTAATGACCAAGTGACCCAGATATTGGTTTATAGAAGAAAGGGAGGGACTGTTTACTTATTGTGCTTATTTAAATTTCAAAATAGAGTGATGCTATTCATAAATAACAATAATAATAATTTAGGACTACTGTCAAACATTTTGAAGAACAAATTATTATAAATATCCTTGTCAATCTAATCATTACAAATAACCAAAATTATTGATCACCACTTTCAGCTCAAAAATAAAAGATCAATTTCCAAAGGGATACTTCAGTCATTATAAGCAAGAAAAAACATGGTGATGGTTTTGTTACTATAGCATGGCCTATATACCTCTTATGAACGTGGCAGCTGATTGTCAAACTATAATATCATTTCACTTTAAATGAGCTACAAGATTCTTTATCATCCTCTAACACTTCATAATGTATCAGAGCTTTTCTCTGATACAGCATCAAACACAGCACTGGCTGTCCAGTAATGATGCAATGGCAACAGTTCATCATATTACACTCACCTTTTTGTAGGTGACAGCAGGGTGGAAATCAATTTGACATCCCATCTCCTGTTTGGAGACGAAGACAATCACATGTGAAGTCATCCACCACCTCTTTTTCGAACTGTTGCCATTGCATCATTGCTGGGCAGCCAATGTCCTCAGAGGAAAGTGTCCTATACTGTATCAGAGGAAAGCTCTGATACAATGGCTAAGCACTGGGTGTGACAAATTTGAGTAACCTAGGATCTCCTGAAAATAACAATATCTAGTCATATCTAGACTTTCTCCAATAAATAGTTTACAAATGTTTTGTGAGTAAAAGTATGTTAAACTACAAAAACATCCTACAAAATTGGCCTTTATTTTAGGAGTTGTTTGTTGTTTTTAGCACATTAACTAGCAAGCAGAGTATATAATGAAGCTGTATCAGCATCACAATACAGGTGAAGAAATTTACAACCTAAAACAAAACATATGAAATGCTGTGGTTTACTGTAGTCAAATTTTTTAACCTAGTTTGCTATGGCTTATAAATCAATTTGTCCATCATGTATTCATGTTTGAAAAGGGATATTGTTCATTTAGCAAAGATGTCTGTGCAAGTTCTTCTGCCTACTGAGCATAAGTCAACACCTGTGTTCACTTACCCCAACCAGCTTCAGGTTAGCTAATAAAATAATGAACTGGCCCTTGAGATTGGCATTAGGGAGGGCAAATATCCAGGTGAAAAGGATGAGAGCATGTTAAAAAGGTATGTAACGGTATGTAAAGAGGATACATCCAGCAGGCTGATAATGTGGCGGCAGGTCTCCATACTGAAGCCGTCCGTCTTCAGGTCAGTCCCTGTGTGTCACAAACCAGAACACAACTAGAACCAAAGTAGATTTCCTTAAGCAACTTCACTGAATCCATTATTAGAGCTTTATTGTGCCTCAAATCCAAAGTCGAATAAACCAAAAGAGGTAAATGTTCACTTTCACTAATGAAAGCATCAGATAAGATACTTCCTAGCAACAATAATAGATGCCACGTTATTTAACGATTTGCCTAAATGTTTGCAGAGTTTGCATATCTGGTTCCAACCAGCACCACAACTGTGAACAGTTCTGTCTGTAGAACAAATCATTTCACACCTTTGTAGGGTCCCAAGTCCTGGGTCCTGCTGTTTGCCATTGGCAGCTGGGGTCTGAGCGAAATTGGCCATGCTCTCTCTGGATGTGTAGATACATCATACGCAGTGAGATGCTGGCAAGCACAGGTGTCTGTTATTCACTGTATAGGAGCTGGGGACCCAGTGCTTTCCTCTAAGTATGCTGGCTGCCCAGCAATGGCGGCAGTTCCAAAAGAGGTGATGGCTGGCATCACATATATTGGAGGATGCATTTGTTCGTTTTCACCCTCCTGGTGTCAGGAGCACCGTTTGTGATATGGGGAGACTTGGATTACTTGGATAATTAGCACCTGCTTTGCCCAAAAAATAGTCAAGCATAACAATCAGAACTCTTTGACAAGTGATGGTAAGACAACTGTGTCAGAGCTTCTCCAAAACATGGTCTTGTTGGGTATATCCAGTATGCAGTGGTGAGAATCTACCATGTGTCTTCAAGGAAGGACAGCAGGTGAACAAATTACAAGGTCATGGTCACTGATTCTTATGGAGGCCTCACCTCACAACTTACAGAACTTTTTGCTGCCAGATATGATGTCACCTTTAGAAGTCTTATGAAGTCAATGCCTTGATGGGGCAGAGCTGTGTATGTGGCACAGGGGGACCTTTGCAATATTAGGTGGTGGCTGATTTTAATGCATTGAAACATTATAGCCTGATAGCGAATGAGAGAGGGTGAAAGAAACATCTTACGCTGAGATACAACTTTATCCAGAATCTTCTGCAGCTCTATTGCTGAAATCTCAGAGTCCTGCAGAGAAGAAACAAAGACTGTCAGTGGATAAAATCTGGAAATAGGTGAAATCTATTTGGTTTATATACAATCTGCACATTGTGACATACATTTCCAGCAATCTGCTTAAAGAGATGCTTGAAGTGTGGGTCCACGTCTTTCTCTGACATATCCTCCTGTCCGGAGAAAACAGAATGAGTAATCCAAATGATATCTGGTCCACTGGAGTTTTTCAAGTGCTCCTTAGCAAAGCCAAGTTTCTGATTAAACTGTTCCTTGAATTAAGGTGAAAAGGTTCTGCCTTCTTCAAACAACATTCTAAGAAAATGTTTACAAAAACATGTCAGCTTCATTACCTCTTTAATATTTGCAGTGATGGCTGACTCCATTGGCCTGGAGGACCAGAGAGAGGTGTGTGAGGTATTTAATTGGAAAATGTCAGATGTTACATGAAATCTACTTGCTTAGCTCTTAGATCTAACACTTTGTGGGCAGTTACTTGCCATTTTCTATGCTTCATTACTTAGGATAAGAGTAATCTACAGATGACACATTGTGCAATGAATTATCAGCAAGTAATCCAGCTCAGAAAACAGTTGAAATTCACTAATTTCCACTTAAGTTCCAGTGGAACTTCCAGTGATTGTTTATTGCTCTGTACACGTGTACCTGGTCAACCTCCATGTAGCACCCAGTATGAAAATTCACATTGCCTTGCCATGATCACACTGGCTAGTGACCAGCTTCACTCCCAATTGGTGTTTCAAATTCAATGGAACTGAATGAACAATTAAATTCATGTGTTTTCTGTCACAGAAAAACAAAACTTAACTTTTATTTATTCCAGATCCACGTTTGGTGTGTGTTTGGGGTCACTGTCCCAATTGTGTTCAAGTTTCAACTGTTTAGATGATGGTTTGAGAGGCATTCACAGGAATACCTTTCTACTAGCTGTATTCCTTCTTCATTATTCCATCCATACCCACTATATCCAAATGTTTGAGGACACTAATTATAGTCCCTGTAGATATGTATTGCCAAAAGAATACGACTCTCTGGAAAAAACAAATATGAATCTGCTGATACCATGCCTAATGCCAGGCAAGTGTATTATACTGTATATTATACATTATATATTATATAAAGCCCCCAGCATTGAGCTCTGGAGCAGTGGAAACGTGCTCTATGGAATGATTATTCTACCACCATCATGCTTAACAGTTGTAACAGTGTTCTTAGCATTGAATGCCTCACTTTAATTTATCCAAAAATCTTGGGGCTTTTTCTTTGTCCATGTGGTTCAACTTTAGTCGAGCTGGAACGTGTTTTGGAACAAAAACTTTTTGCATATGAGACAACTTGGAGATTTCTGGCTGTGGGCAGTCACACTGGTGTTCCTGCAGCTTTCAATTCAGGGCAGGCCTACATTTGGGTGGTTCTTGGTTGTTACTGACAATCAAAATCCTTTTTCTCTTACCTAAAAGTGACAATTTGGGTCTTCTTCCAGATCTTGGCAAATAATTTACTTTGGATGACCTTGAAATCTGTAGTTTTTTTAGAACTGGCTGCAAAAGACCAAATACAATAAATTCACAGGACTATACCTGGCCTTGGTATGCTTCTCAGCAAACACACGGAGGATGAAATTGCCCTTGCGGTGTGGCTCGAAGGTCGAGGGGATGATGACATACTCCCCAGGGGGAAGTTTGAAGCGGCCACACACCTCACGCAGGTTTATGAAGGTGTCACTCATGGCCACAGCTCTCTGACGCAGCAGCACGTCGGGGCCCAGGTGAATGTTGTTGAGACCTTTATACTGAAGAAAACACATGAACACATAGATGAACAGATGAACTGGGTAAATGATACAGAGGTAAATCACAACTAGGTATCATATTTGTTGGAAAATGAATGCAGACTGTGGTTTGCAGATGCTGATCATTTGAGGACAGCCATACACACCTGGTCTGGAACCTGAAACACACACACACACACACACACACACACACACACACACACACACACACACACACACACACACACACACACAAAAACAAATTTATTCTTAAGAAATTATTACAGTATTATTATACAAAGTATCCTTTCTGGTCACAGCAGTTAGGCTGCTGAAGCTGGTCCTGCAGTGTAACCACCATATCTTAGGACGGTTTTAAACCCTCCTTCAGGAAAACTACCTTTTCTTAGACTTTGGACACCGTCTCTACATATCTGGATATTTAAAAAATATATTTTTGACTGTTTGGGCCAAGCTTTACAGGTTTGAATCCTAGGTCACACTGCTCGCAATCGGCACCTGAAATTTTAGAAAGAGAAAAATTTGCCATGTTCTCTGTGGGTGGGAAGATGTTGTTCTGCCCCTCCATTACACCACCTCAAACAGTCTGACCACAGTAGGTGGTCTGGATTCACATGAAGAGGGTAATTGGCACTTGGGACAGAGATTTGGGATTTGGGACAGAGATTTCCACTCATACCAGTGCAACATACCACCACCATGTCAGTGTCACTGCAGTGCTGAGAATGATCCACCACTTTTATTTGTCTTGTGAGCAATATTAATGTTAATTGTTAATTGATTTGATAATTGATTGTACAGGACTTTGATTGACACGTGTTGTCTTTTAAATGTATTATAAAAATAAAGGTGACTTGACTTGACTCGACTCTCATAATACCTGCTCCGTGGTGGTCTTGTGGGGATCTAGTCATTGAAGATCAGGGTGAAAGAAGGCTAACAATGTATGGAGAGAAACAGATGGAACTACAAAGTGCAGTTTTAAAAATATCTGGATATGTGTGGATATAGCCATAGATTCAACCCTAAGCACCACACCTGACCATACTTCCTTAGAAGGCACTGATTGGCTGGATGGGGGTCAATTTAGAAATAGATTGGAGTTGAAATTAGCAAAAAACTAGTGGTTGAACACCACTGGATAATGACAAAGCTTCTGTGGAGTCACTGCAGAATTAACACAGCTACTGTTTTAAGTCACACCATGGAACTGGGTTAAATTAGGAGAAAACCGCATGATGGGAACATCATAGTAACACAAAATGAGCATATGAGAACTTTGGGTTTAACTTTACCTTGTAGATTGCAAATCCAATGGTGCTGAGGTCCCGTCCAAACTGCCTTTCTTTGCGTCCATCTTTCTGCATCAGCCCAACCAAAAACGAGCAGCCATCGACTCCATCATGGGGGTCATCATCAACTTCCTCCAGCTTGATTACAAACTGGGGGTTTGAGCAGAACGTTGCTGCACAAAACACATTATTCATGAGCTTTTTAGTACATCAAGTAATGGTAATGAGTCATTTTTAATTGAAAAACTTAAAAAATCACAGTGCTGCACAGAAGAAAGGGGAAGCCGTTGTTTCCCCTCTATACTGTGCTGGTTTTGTCACTGAGTGACCTTGTTTGCCTCAACACCTCAAAGATGCTGTTTATGTTCTTTCTGCAGAGGCAGCAGAGCTCTGCCATAACATGGGATGCAGTAGAGTCAAGCAAAGGGGGAAGGACAGGCGCAGAGGACAAAGGACAACACAGCACCCTACAACCCCACAAGCACAGTGGGGGTTTTGACATGCTGGACCTTAAATGGCAATCTCTAGATATTATTGACATGATTATATATAATAAATAACCTATATACAAAATATTTATATAGATGCACACAGATACATTTTTTGCAAACTAGGACAAGGTGGAAAGTTTAATTCAGCTCTGAGCTATATGGATAAAAAAAATCTAATATTAAGATATATATTTAACCTGAATTGCGATGTATGATATATGATATATGATGTGAAAAATACTGAATACTTAAATCCTTCTTCTCTTTTTTACTACATTTAAACATATGGAAATTTGATCTTAATTTCTTCTTTATATATACTAAGAGCAGAAAAAGGGATTTCTGCAACATTTAAACAGAACGTTACTTAAAAATGTTAAAACGTGATCTAAATAATATCACTTCCTCTCATACACTGCTCTGTTTATATCTTGATATCACCCAGCCCTAGTTAGAATATCACTTAAGCTAAAATACAAAAAGACTTGTTTGTTTTTCAAATAAACAATGATGTATCAAGCCATAAGTCACATGATTTTCTTATCAGGTGGCATGAGTAGCTGGTGACTGGAATAGGCTGGCCCAACAAATGGTTAGATCACAACACAGAGTCTGAAATGCTGAATCCACATATGGTATGAAAAATGGCTCTGGTTCTGCTATAAAATCTTCCAGATCTGTCAGGTCTGTTTGCACACCCAGATATTGAGTGTCACAGCCCTCATTAAGTGGGGCACTGCTCATCCTGCCCGGTCACAAAAAGATTGCAAAAGGCTATAAAGATTATTCTGCTAAAAGCTAAGACTAAGTCTCTCCAGTTTGCTTGTTTTGATGTTGCTTGGGATTATGGTCACCTACATCATCTGACGTTTCACATACAGTACATGTAGTGGATGATAACACAACATAATTCACATTTTTCCCAACAAAATCTCATAATTGCAGGTAAAATTTATGAAATATCTTAATCATTACCCGAGAGCAACACACTGATATACATTCAGACGGATGTGTTGTGTAATAGACAGGCACCTGTATTGTTTCTGCAGCCACCAGCTGTGGAGCCCACCTTCCAAGTGCCTTCAAACTGGGAAAAACTCCAGCGGTGCAGACCCTCAGTGGTCAGAGTATCTGGAGTGAGGTTACAGATCTCTAGCTTGGAGTACTGATTAAGAAAATCTGAATAGTCCATCCTGAAAGACAGATGGAAGAAAATGATGAAATAGAGAAGAAGGACAGCATAACACCATGCTATCTATCTATCTATCTATCTATCTATCTATCTATCTATCTATCTATCTATCTATCTATCTAAATTTATTCAGTCATATCCAGCTGAATTAAATCCCAGTTTATTAAAGCAGTATATTTACTGCTTTGTCCACATGTACATGTTTAACCTGCATGCAGACTCTGACTGATTAGCAAAAGGGGGTGGGGCTAATGATATTTTGGGTTTTATAGAAAAATGAGAAGTGATTTCAGAATTAAAGCCATGAGAAGCGATAATACTTATAAACACATAATAATAAAGAACATTTTTTATTTGGGACCACTGTCAAGAATTTTTACCAGCTTATTATTATATATATCCTTATCTATTTATAATTCTCAGATGTAAAGTCACTTTTAGTCAGTGCAAGTAAATGTTTTATCAAAACATTGATCTTCTGAAAATAACAATATCTGGAATGTGTCTCCTATAAATACTTTTCAAGTAATTATAGAATTATAATTATGTAATTATGTAATTATAAATGGCTGCTGATTACTGAAGGGTCAATATTTATAAAGCTTTGATATTTACATCACCTGGCCCTTCCTAACTCAAATCTCTCAGTGTTTAACATCTGCAGCATTATGCCTTTTGAAGATCATTTCATCTCCTACTGACATTTATTACAAGTGACAGAAATCTTGACAGATTGGGCACCCAAAACGTCTGTATATGACTGAATGTGGACTTCAGCATGTGTTACTTTAATGCTTCAGAACACTGACTACATACAAAAACAGATTTCAGAAATATATCTCCCTCTTATATTTTATACCTTGTGTCCCACGTTCACCTACTACATTCATCAAAATGTCTTGCTATTCCTCACCAGAATTCTCCATCATCAGCAGAGTAATCCAGTTTGGCCTTTTCCTCAGGCAGCACCCGGTCCCACTCTTTGGAGCTGAGAGAAATGAAACCTTGGTCAGTTGTCACAATACCATCACAGAGGGACACTTAAACAATAGACCAACATCCAGTTGGTATGATGGACTCACTCGTCACTCCAGGCACCGGTCCACTCGACTTGGCCCCAAGGGTTCCTGAGACGCACCAGTTGAACTGGACTGCCGTGCACATGGACCTACAGCACATTCAACCATCAATGCATGCTTTGCAATATACTCCACTGGGTTTGAAACTGAGAATAAAGTAGAATCCAACCTTGCAGGAAAGCTTATTGGTTACATGGCATTTGTGGGATGCACTAGGTTTTTACTTTCATGTATAAACTCTGTGAGGAGGCTGACCAAGCAAAACGTTGAGATAATATTAGTTAGTTATTCAATCAGGTGCTCAAGTCAACTGCATTCCCAGAATTCTAAAGGCTTCAGGAGGAAGAGCCTTTTCTTACAAAACCCCCAGCTCTGGAATAACCTTCCAGATAATGTTCAGGACTCAGACACTGTCTCAATCTTTAGTCTAGGCAGAAAATCTAACTGTTCAATTACATTTTTTGTAATTAATGTCTTAGCTCTAACAGGGTGCAGATCCAGAGCTTCATGGACATAGGGATTTATGGTAAACTGGGATGATGGCGCTGCTGTCTGACTTCACATGATTACTCAGGATTGTGATGGTGGAGTGGTTGGATGTCAATGTTTGAGGATGCTCCCATGTTTATGTTCCTACTGGTTCCTTCTTAGTAAGGCAGTTATAGTCAGATCTGCTGGATTCTCTGTTCTCGATAAATCTAAACACCAAACTAATTACATCTCTGTAATTATGACCCTCTGGCCCAGGCTGATGAAATGCTTGAGCTCCTCCACCCCATTTGAGCAGGACCCTGAACTCCCCAGCTACCACTTTACATTGGCTGCCCACTTTCCCGCTACTGGACCTGGACTACTTTCCCACCCTGCCCTGGACTAGATGACCACCTGCTGTCACCAAATATGTTTAAATTTACACAGACCCTAATTAGCTGCCACTGTTACTATTATGTCCACCATCAAATCATTTATATCTTTATCCTTTGTTCATGTTTTGTTCACCTTTCTATTCTATTGGTTTCTTTAAAGATGCTCTGTGAAAACATCAGCTGGTTTGATTTTGATTTGATTTGAAGTGGAAAAATGTTCACAGCTCTACTCTTATAACAATGGATCATTGTCCTTGTAAACTGGAAACTGGGAAAAAAAATCCATAATATTTTGACCTTATGTAGGTGGTGGATCACCTTCAGCACTGCAGTGCTAAAAAAGTACCACAATATCAGCGTCACTGCAGTGCTACCTGTGGTGGTCCTGTTGGGTCCTGATGTACAGATGGACTACATTCTGTAATTATAGAACTACAAAGTAGTCCTGTATGGTCAGTGGAGCTGATAAAATGGACAGAGAGTGTAGAAACAAGGTCATAATGCTATGTCTGATCAGTGTAGGTAAATATTATGTTAGTTTTCAGTGGCTGTCATGTTTTGTGCCTTGTTAAACTGCTGAACAGGTATGTAAATAGTTGTGACATCACAAAAACTGAGAGCTCAATGTGTGAGGAGTCAATGGTATGTTTTGAAACTTTTTATCATAATAAATTTTAGGTTTCCATTATATGGGTCCTTTAAATAAAGGCCTATTTTAAGAACCATTATTAATAATATCACCACATTCACATGTTCAGTAAGACTGACTCAATTAGCCAATATTGAACCACTGATAAAACAAGTTTTCTGATGTGGCATGGGTTAAAACAAACATTTGCTCATTTTTAAATATTTACTCATTGCAGGAGTTACCATGTACTCATGCATTGTGGAGTTTTTGGAACCATCCATGACCATACAAGCCATACAAATATTTAACACTGTGTTTAATTTGACTTTAGGTGTGTCCTTAAAGCCAGACTACACTTAAAACCACAGTGGAACAGACAGTTTTGTTCTGTCTTCCTCTGCAGTTAACTGAGTAACATAGAGGGATTGCCTCATGCAGGTGAAGGCGCTTCAATTGGGTTTAGTTTGTGTGCAGTGGGCACATGTTTGCAGATACGTGTGTGTGTGTGTGTGTGTGTGTGTGTGTGTGTGTGTGTGTGTGTGTGTGTGTGTCTGTGTGCATGTGTCTGTTAGTTTGGTCTAACCTCTTCTGCTGCTGTGACTGAGTAGGCGTGCCCCTTTACCAGCTTTTGTCGGGTCATGGCTTCGCTTTCGTAGGAGCTAGAGATCTGCCCAGTATATGACACTAAGTATTAGGTATACAACACTGACATTCATGGTATATAACACCAATATTCACAGAATATAACACTAACATTAGCTGTGTATAACACTAATATTCACAGTATATAACAGTAATATTTACAGTCATTAATATTAATATTCACAGTGTATAACACTAATATTCACAGCATACAACACTAATATTCACAGTGAATAACACTAATATTCACAGCATACAACACTTATATTCACAGTGAATAACACTAATATTCGCAGTATACAACACTAATATTCACAGTACACAACACTAATATTCACAGTATATGACACTAATATTCACAGTATATAACACTAATATTTACAGTGATTAACATTAATATTCACAGTGTATAACTGTGAATATTAATGTTAATGTATGACAGTGTATAAGTTTGCTTTTCAGTTGCCAGTCTGAGTCAGATTTCACACTCACATCTATGGAGCAGCCCAGCAGGGATCCCCGGTTCAATGCTTTCTTAATGATGTTGAAAAGGGTAGGTGGAGCTTTCCTCAGCTCATAGCTTTCAGCAATGCCACCAGTGAAGTCCTCAAAGCCCTCACTGGTGGAGCCTCCAGACAGAGCCTCATAGGAGCTGTTCACCCTGGAGAGGAGCAGGAGTGAGGCTTGGGGTTAGTTTTAACCAGTACCAGTATTAAATGGTAAATCAAAGCAACAATACAATTTTTTTAACAATGTATGAACACTAACCCCCACCTCTAATGTGGAGGTAGTACTTTAGCTATAATACTGAAATCTGCTAAGCTGCCACTTGGACTGAACCCTTGCTACAGCATCACTGACAGCAGTGCCTCTCAACCATGGTCCTGGAGGCACCCCTACCCTGTACATTTTAGTGCTTTCCCTGCTCCTACCACATCTGATTCAATTAATGAACTTATTATCAAGCCCTGCAGAGTTGCATTGGGGGAATTCACTTAAATGTGTGGAGAAGGGATGCCTCTAGATCCAGGATTGAGAAACTGGTTAAGGGCAATGGGGGTTCAGATTTTAGAGCACTGTGTTATACTCACGAGGTTGTGGGCTTAATACATGCAAATTGCCAGTGCTGGGCCCTGTGCTAAGCCATTAAGGCAACACTCACACCGCAGTGAAAGAGAAAGTGGCCTGAATCTGATCTTTTGCATCATATGTGACACACTGAATCTGACATTTCAATTTCAGTGTCAGTTTAGGTGCATGCCCTGTACAAATGTCAGGCTGAACTAGCAGTTTTTAGATATTCCTAATACCATTTTCTCTTGCTAGATGTTGGGTTTCCGATATAGAGGAAATACCAGTCTGGTGAGTTCTATACAATTTGCATACACTTTATGCCAACCATATTTTTCAGTTGTGGTCAGTTTGCATAGCTTTTACCTCCACAATACACAGAGTAAATGTTTTATTTAAGGTATTTACGTGATTTATATGTTTTATTTAGAAAAGCTTGGAAACAAAGGTTTATTTAAAGGAGGCACATTTGGGAAACCAAACAGGGTCCAATTAGCAATGCATGTAATGTAGGAGCACCCATCATTGGTGGGTGGTCAAAAAGTTTCCAATTTCAGCCACCTGGGAGTAATGCCTACAAGAGTTCCTCTTGTTTCCTTAGCCAATTGATTTAAGTAAATTGGGAATTCTTGGAATTTCCTCCAATCAATTGGAGAGGGGAGAGAGAGGAATCAAGGACCCCAAAATGGCCAATATTTGGACGGGCTAATGATAAGAGACCTGACACTACTCACACACAGCCCATGCCAACCTGGAACCTTAGCCCACGTTGCACCCATGTGAGCCTCACATGACCATGATGGCTGAGACCATTAAATTTAAGGCCAGATGTTCCTGATGTGAGCATGCAAATACATGAAAACTCATTTAGAGTTCGGGACTGGATGTGTGCTTAGTGGGCTGTGGCTGTGGTTATGTGGTAATGTTTGCTAAACTTGCAGCATGACTTCACATCCCCTGTTAACCACCTCAGCCTGGTAAAGCTACTGAAATACATGCACACACCAAGCCTCAGACAAACGTCAGCTTTATTTGCACATGCAAACCAGGGCTCACTGACTTAGCATAGGCCTTCTCCAGCAGGGCACTCCAGAACTCGTTCCCTTCTTCAGAGTGGACAAACAGGAGTTCTCCATTTCTAGTAGGTAACCGGTCATCGATGACAACGTCCATCCACTCTCCATACTGCCACAACTGTGGACAGAGGTTAAGGAAAATGTCATTCTTCTTCAAGCCCAAACAAAGACTCCTAAGGAGCTCCTCAAACAAAACTCATATAGTTCTGATCCCACAGGACCACCACAGACCAGCACTGCAGAGACACTGACATGATGGTGGTGTGTTAGTGTGTGTTGCATTGGACAGTGAGTGGACACTGTGTTTAAACATTCCAGCAGCACTAATGTGTCTGATCCACACAGACACTCCATCGAACACACTAATACACCACCACCATGTCAGCGTCACTAATGAACTAAAATGGAAGTGAATGCAGAAAGGTGGTCCATGTTATGAATGACCAATGTACCAAAGCCTGTAAGTCCCACCTGAAAGTGGAAGATCCCGGCATAATCTTCTGTAAAGCTCTGTTCAGGAGGAACCACACGTGCTAGAATCTCACTGTCCAGGGTCAGAGAACTGATGGCTGCCAGGAGCCAGCAGTCACCTATAAGGGTCAGAAGTTGGCAGTTAGTTTGTCCAGGTGAATGGTCAAAAAAAACAATTTTTTGTCTTTAACAGGAGAGGTTAAATTCAAAAAGGGTTTCCTTTTTTCAGTTTTCTGTCTTCTAGTAGATACATTAACCTTAGATCCATGCATTGTTTTGGATCTGCCGCATTAATCTGGTCTTGTTAACACTGTACAGTCTGTGTCAGATGTCAGTTTATTTTATGACAATTATGTGTATATTTCTAAATATTACAATATTCAACTGTCTTCAAATTATCCTCCATATTGTCTTTCTATTTAAACAAATTCACTTTCAAATTCACTCTTTTCACTCTACTGCCATTGCATCTTTGTTGGGCAGCTAGTGCACTCAGAGAAAAACACCCATAGAAAGCAAGGCCAATTTTGTTTTCTCATTAATAATAATAATAATAATAATAATAATAATAATAATAATAATATTATTATTAATATTATTATTAATAATAATACTAATAATAATAATAACAACAACAACAATAATAATAATAATAATAATACTAATAATAATAATAATAATATAATCATATCTATTCAACTTTAACATATTTTAAAGTATATATTACTGTACTGAATATTACCATCATTATCACAACAGCCTAGAAAGAACTGTCATCACTTTTAACACCACTGCATCATTGCCACAACTACACTGGTTTTGATGGTATTGACAGTGGGTTATGGTAATGACTGGGTATCATTTTCACCATTAGTAACTATTTGACTATAAGTCCACAGTTAAAGAATCACTTGATTATATTGTTTTTTTATTAGGTTGAAACTCCAGAAGCTCCAGTACTACCTTTACTGATCAACTGTTTATGCCAAACTGTTTCTGTAAGGCCTGAAAACACACAGGGTGTCTGGAAGAAAAAGCCACTGTTTGTAGCTTTCTGTGGAGCCGACATGAAACCAGCTGACGAGTGGAAGTAGGTTAAGCAGCATAGCAGAAGGTGTGTGTGTGTAAACATCTCTTGATTGTATACCCAGTGACTCAACTGAGATAAAAGAGAGCTAATGTAAGATTTGAGGCAGCTGATATTAAGCAGACTGACTGTCCTCTCTCACACCCTGATACAGGACCTGTGCTCGCTGACTCACTAGGCTGAGGTTGGGCTGTGTTGAGTTATGTAAGTTTGGGGTGGATGTTGTGAAGGTCTGAGTTGTAAATTGGACACTTACACAAGACCAGCTTACTACATAGAACCGCAGAGCTCTATACTGTAGAAACAGTCAAGGCATATATTTATGTTACAAATCAGCAGAGTGAGCTGGTAATCTTACCCAGGGTAATGATCCATTCTCCATCTGACGCCTTCAGACACATACACATACATAATACATGAGAAGTTTACATTAATTACTGTAAACTTCACTGGCGAGCCTGAACTGATCCCCTGATGCCACCGAAACCTTTAGAAACATTACTGACCATGGATACGACCATTAGAACGTGCAAAACAGCCTCCTATAAACTCATTTAGGTGTGAGACAGGTAAACTCACCCAAAGTTCCCTGGCGGATATCTGTCCTGGTAGCTCCGTTGGAAATGAACAGAGGGTTTGAGCACAACTCCTTAAAAGCAGGACAAACAAAAAAAATGTCAGTATTCAAAACTGCATTAAACATATATGTTATAAATGATTCCCACTCAATACTGATATGCATTTAGTAATGAATACCAGTGCGTATCAGGGAATTATAAAGTCTTATAAATACTTATTTTTGGTTCATAATAAGGCTGGGCAATATAAACAAAAAAATATATCCCAATATACTTGAATGAAACATAGAATATGACATATGAAACACCCAATGAAATCCTACTTCCGTCCTTTTTTACCAAATTTAAAAATACTGAAATTTGATCTTAATTTCTTCTTTATATACACTAATTATTATGCTCCCTCCATGGTGTGTATGGGAGTAAATGGGGGTAAAGGGGAGCAGAGTAGTAAAAGGGCTGAGAGCAGGGGGCAGGGCAAAATGAGGGAGCAGAAAAAAAGGTTTCTGCAATATTGAAACAATATTGCCTCAGACCATATCCCACTCTGTTTATATCTACATATAGATATAAATATTATTATATCTCCCAGCCCTAATTAATAGTTTAATTCAAAAAGATCAACTATAGAATATATTATATTCACTACATGTATAGTTAAATATTTCAATATTTCTTTCATCTGAAAAGAGGATTTTGGAGCACTAAGCAACAGTCCAGCTCTTTTTCTTCTTAGCCCAGATGAGACGCTTCTGACAATGTGGGTGCTTCAGGTGGGGCTTGATGTTAGGAGTGCTGCAGTTGGAGCCCCTTTCCTGGAGACGTCTGTACAAGCGGGTTCTTAATGCAGGGTTAGTGCATCAGTCCACTCCAGATGAAGCTCTCCCAATTTCTTGAGTCCATTTTTTTTGACAGTACTCTCTAGGCTGTGGTCATCCATGTTGCTCATGCACCTTTTCCCACTACATTTTCCCTTTCCAGTCAACTTTCCATTAATATGCTTTGATAGCACTCACAGCAACCAGCAACAATCTTCTCTTTGTGGAGGATGGTTGGTTTGATTAGTTACTCATCCTCCAAATTAAATGTTTTATTAGCATTTAGAACTCTAAATTTAAATAATAGAACTCCAATAATAGAACTCCAATTTTGTTGGATGTTTTCATAGTTTGACGTACTTTTATTCAACACAAATTTGCAGTCACACATTCCAGATATTATCATTTTCAGGAGATCTTATGCTACTCAAATGTTTCTTCATTTGAGATATAAAACTTAAGATAATTTAAATATTTGTATGAATTTAACAATGTTTTGATTAAATATGTACTTGCACCTACAATGTTTGCTTATCAAAAAACAATGAAAACACTTTATATATCAGAAATCCTGTTTCAAATTCATCTTCCAGAGTGTTTTTGAACTGAAAAGCATTATAATGAGTTATTTGTAATGATTGGACTGACAAGAATATTTATAATATTGAGTTCAAAATACACAACTTGGTTGTCCTTTATTGTTTTTGTTATTTATGTATGTATCACTATTCACTTTACATTTAATTTGTATAATATATACAACAGCTAACCTTTCTGAATTATATTGTTCAGAAATTTTATGACATTCTAATTCCCTGGCGTGCACTAGTAATTAACAACTGGCTGAATTTGGCAAATAAATAATTCCAAAGCTATTACAGTAGTATTTATAGCATTAAGGTTTAATCTTTCAAAACAAATAGAGTAGCCCATATCAGTGCACATATCAGAGGTTAATTTGATCAAATCACATACACATACAGTACTGTTCAAAGTATATGTATATATAGGCTGAACCTAATTTTAACTCCTTTATCTACAGATAAGAGTTTTTACCGTGGGCCTTTTCCACACAACCCCTGCAGTCTTGGAAGAATAACGGCCCAGCTGGTTGTAGCCAAGGGAAGATGAATCAGCTGGGAAGGTAGGGTCGCAGAAGAGGGTCTTGCGGTTTAGGCACTCCTTTCGCAGACTCAGGTAGTCCTGGTTGTTGAAGGGAATGGCATTGTCATTGCTTCCCAAACCCTCCTTTTTATCCTGCCTCCTGGCCAGCTCATTGGCAATGCTGGACATCCTGACACTACCTTGAAGACAAATGAGTGGATCTGAGAGAGTGTTGCACTACAGACCTTTGTGAGCAGAGTGTGATGCTGTTGGTGTGTGATGCTGAGGTGTTGTAGGGAGGAGGAGCAAGAGGTGGAGCCTACCTTTACCTGTCTGAAGGTGCTGTGCCCTCTGGTGGAGAAGAGACCAAAGAAATTCACCACTGGTTAATTTTGGGGGAGGCGTGAGAGGCTTGCCTGACCCCCTTCCTCCTTCGCTAATAACATCAGCATTGTGTTGCTGTCTCCAACTCCACTTGCTCCCTCACCACTTACCCACTCCCACTCACCCCAGGGTTCTTAAACCCTGAAAGTCTATGCAGTCTGAGGGATGCAGTAGTCTGATCAACTAAGCTGTGCCCACATATGATTCTCTGCTGATTTTCTACCATTTCTACCATTTGGTTGGTAGATGAAGAGAACGCACTATACATACATACATCATACATACACACACACACACACACACACACACACACACACACACACACACACACACACACACACACACATATATATATATATATATATATTCCCATTAAGTGGCATTTTGATCAGGTAAGCTTCTGAATTTGTAGAGCAATTCTTTATTACCTAGAACCTAATAAACACTTAAAGAACCCCTAGAATGAAAATAATGGATTTAACATAGTTGGCTAATACAATAGTTGGCTGGACAATTTAATTAATGACATCATAAAGAAATACATATATGAGCAAAAGATAACTCAGTACTATTCACCCAAAGGCTTCTCTGCTGATAGAGAATAGACTCCTGCTGAGTGTTAAACAGCTTTAGGTTATGGCCTCAATCAAGAATGCCTTTTTGTTGTTAAGCAGTACTGGCAATGCAAGTTAAAAGAATCTGAGTGAAAGATATTAGTGCTAATCAATGAGTGTAGAAAGCATACAATTGCTATGAAAAATGCCCAGAGTACATTTGAGAAACTTTAGTGGTTAATGGCAGATAGTGAACCGCAACAAACCAAATGTAAAGCTAAATCAAGTCTTCAGTGTCATTCTCTGTCTGTTGCCCATCCACCAGGTCAGCACAAAGGGTGGAGGTCTTATAGTATCAGCCAGGCTATGTCCTGACCTATCTACTGTTGACAGTGTCAATGACACTGACCATTCTGGTTAATCAAAATCTGGCTAGAGGTTTCCGAATATCGAGTTCAGTAGAGACCTGTAAAAGTTCTTCTGAGGTTCTTGATTAAGGTAAATCAAGAAGGGAAACCAGAGTAAATTTTAGTCACATTCTTTTAGTTGGAGCTACATTGCCCAAGCTCTCCAAGCAGTTTAAGCGAGTTAGGGCTTGACTTCATTGACCTCATGCATAAGAAAAGGATTCTCTACTCACTGCACCCCAATGATGCCGTAGCCATCGCAAGCCAGGTACTTAACATTACAGATGGTAGGCAGCTTGCTGAAAAGATACTGATTGCTTTAGGTAACAAAGGCCAGTACCTTGAAAGGCTGGACAGCTTTCAATTACTGGATTAGCTGTAACTGTCGTAAAACTACTGATTAGGGGCAGATAACTAAATGACACTGCTGAGAATTGCGGGTACATCCCTTGTTGAAGGACTTAATGAGGGCACCTAAAGGGTGCTGGGGAACACCCTTTAGATGAGAAAGCTTTGCAGTCCTTGTGGACCCACACACATGAGGACTACAGGACCACAAGTGGGTCATTTGGGACTGTTGGATTGGCCTGCTGTCAATACTGAGTTGCATTTCTAGGTAGAAGATACAAGAACTGCCTACATTATCTGTTTGCTCATACTGCTGCGTAATGAACATGCATGTGACAGGGACTCGGACTTCCTCAAATGCTGGCTTAGAGGCTAGTTTTCCATGCAGTTTTTGAAAAACAAACAAAGAAACAAAAAACAAAACCCTCCATATAAAAGAATTTCTTAAAAAACAACAAAATCTTAAAACTTTTTATGCAATGCATCCACATATAAAGCTCTGAGGAGCAGAACTGTCCACCTACTAGTTATTTTAATTGCTTATTCACTGAACCACTTGTGTTTGTTCTGCCTCAGAGGTAGAGCTGCCTCACAGTTGCCTACAGAACAACAATTTCCAAACAAAAACCTTCATTTCCCAGAGGGAACCCTCCCAAGGGATCAATAAAGTTCTATCCTATCCTAGTTCTATCCTATCCTAATTTTACACATGACCCAATAGCTGGCCCCAACTTTGTAATGGGTCTGAAAATCTGAACCACCCAAAAAAGTAACTGCAAACAAACCAGACAATGGTACAGTCAATCCGGACCAAGACCACCTTTTATTTTATCACAACAAACTGAAACATCCAACAGTGTGGACCAAACAAGGTGAATACACCACGTCTTTCTTATAATATCTGTTCAAACAGAATAAACTGTTTATAGGCCAACATAAAACAGCTGATACCCTGCCCATATAACACTGTCTCCTTGAGAAGCATAAACAAACACATGTATTGGTCACCCCCTAGTGACATGGTCTACACTTATCTGCATCTTGATTTATACTATTTTTTCCCAAATACAAGTCATTCAGGAAATTAATGTCTACGTTCTTGATGTTCTACAGATTTACCCGTAATTTCTGAACTATAAACAGATATTTTCATCAACTGATTCAAATTGAAATATATGTGGAAAATATAGCAATGTTATTTAAAATTGGCCATTTTCAAAAATAGACATACAGTATATTTAAGCTTTGTATTAAAATATGAAGATGCCATTAACCATTAAAGACACTTACAGATTTATCAATCAATTTTTATTTTTACTTAGAAATACATTAAGGGTAACTCTCATTTTCAATGCAGTTAAGCACTCAAAGCTTAAACGAACTGAAAAGAAAATTGAAATTCATTAAGTTAAATAAAGTAAAAGTAAAGTAAAATGACAAAACATGATAAATAAAAATAAACAAATAATTTGTCATTCAAATAATATTTAATAATTAAATAAAAAAAAGTAAAATAGAATAAAGTAAAAGTAAAATAGTCAAATAAATGAAGTACAATTAAAAGATCTAAAAATACAAAAAGCTATAAGAAAAGAAAGGGACAGTTCAACTAAAACAATTACAGGTTGTCTGAGGGTGGATAGAAACTTAAATTTTAAAATCACTCTGGCACGAGTGAACTGAGTCTTAGGGAATTCCAGCTCACTGGTGCACTGTGGCTAAAAGCAGATTTCCAATTCAGTGAAAATTCTAGAAACATGACAGGTGAATGTCTAATCAATCAATATAAGAATCTGAAACACTTATAGAAGAAATAAACTGTGTGAGATGTTCACAGTATGTAGTGGCCAGTACCTCCCAAAAATGCTTCAAGTGCTTCTGAACCAGTTACAGGGTCATGGGCACCCAAGGCTCAGTAATGAAATCCCTGAAGTTCCATGTTACAACTTCTCTGCTGTTAATATTTTGGTGCCAGATACCACAGGATGAGTAGATATTCTCTTAACTGGAAAAAGTGAAGTGTAGTAAATATAATGTACTGACTGTACCTACCAACAGCCAGACCAACAGTGATGACCTGATAAACATAGAAAGCATAATGAACGAATAGCTCTATTGATAAACCTTCAAAATATGAGTTCATGCAAAATAAGCCATCCATTACTTTGAATATCAGACATGCTGAAGAGCTTAAATGTTAGATGGAAGTCTATACAGCAAACTGAAACTGGCAAGTGAAACTTCAGGAACTGATTGATTTGTTTGGCCCACTGTGACCTGAAAATCTGAAGAATGGAAGTTTCATGTTCAGCCTTGTGTGGGACTAGTGCCCATTCCACTGTTATGTGTCTAAAGCAAGACTTTGAGGTGTTGAAACGGAGAAAGCTCTTCACTGACCTGACTGACCCAGCTGGATCCAAATCTCTGGGCTTCAGTGAGCTCGGGCCAAACTCTACCAAGGCAGAATGGAAGTGGAATGGAATGGAAGAGGCCCATATATATACACTGTGTGCTAGTATATATTGTGTGCTAGTATATATTGTGTGCTAATATATACTGTGTGCAAGTATATACTGTGTGCTAGTATATACTGTGTGACAGTATATATAGTGTGCTAGTATATACTGTGCACTAGTATATATTGTGTGCTAATATATATTGTGTGCTAACATATTGTGTGCTAGTATCTACTGTGTGCTAATATATATTGTGTGCTAACATATATTGTGTGTTAGTATATACTGTGTGACAGTATATATAGTGTGCTAGTATATACTGTGCACTAGTATATACTGTGTGCTAATATATATTGTGTGCTAACATGTATTGTGTGCTAGTATGTACTGTGTGCTAATATATATTGTGTGCTAACATATATTGTGTGCTAACGTATATTGTGTGCTAGTATATACTGTGTGCTAGTATATACTGTGTGCTACTATATACATTGTGTGCTAATATATGGCATATAATATAGGCAAATGATCTTGATGGTGGGAAATGTGTGCACCAGACTGCCAGTAAACTTGCCAGATTGATTAGAAAGTTATTGTCGCAAATAGCCTTAACATCTGTACAGAGTTCTGTTTAAGTTCGTTTCTGGCTATCCACGTTAGGATAAGTGCTAGCTTTTTTAGAGATGCTTTTAGGAAAGGGAGAAACTTTTCAGACATTGGTGCCAGGGAGTTTGAAAGGAGATATAGCTTGTTTTAAAAGAGTTGAGGGGGGAGAGAAAAACTTGACACTGTCATCTTTGCCAGATCTCAGTCAGAAATCCTACACAGGATTCTTTGAGCAATGCCACAGAAGAACCAATTTAAGTTGAATAAAGAACCAGTTGAGGAGCTACAGCTGTGAGCTACAGTCTTGCCCATAGAGCCTATTGGCCTCATGAGGTGGTTTTGTCAAATGCAGTGCAAAATTAACCTAAAAGGGATTTAGAACATATAGTGCCCTCTTTATATTAATGGACAAATACATATTTATATTAATATTAATACATATTAATTAATTTGAAAATATGTGACCAACTTCTAAAGCCAGTTTCATATCTCTGTGGGTCATTGACAACTGTCCTATAAAGTAGAGGCCAGTTGTGTTTGAGTGTGTATGTTTGAACAGAGCAATCAGTCTTTCTTTAATACACAGTGACCTCTTTATATTCTCTAATCATACCAGTGTCTCCATTCCTTTATGAAGTTGGAAGTCTCAGATCTCCCCTCTGACACATATGTGGTCCAACTCTGTCAGTCCTAGTAAACTTTCTGCCACTGAGAATACCAAGAAGAACAATCATATCATTGAACAATCATTTGTCATTCACGCATGTGCAGTATATTTTTCAGTTTCAGCAAGTATGAATTGTCTAGTGTAAGTCATATGAATTATAAGTGAGGTCCTAATATTACACCTGATCAGTGTATGGTAATATATCAGATTTCAGAAACTACTATGATAGGTATTTGCTGCTGTGCTAAAGCAGAGATGTTCTCCAAACATCTATACCGCTGCAACACTACTGTACATCAGAACAGAAAAAATATATACTGACTATACCTCTACTAAAACAATGACCAACACTGATAACCTGATAAACATACAAAGCTCTCTTACTGAACTAAGAGCTCCACTAATAAACCTTGAAAAGCAAGGCAAGGATACAAATAACAGAGCCATATTCTTAAGAGTGCCTGAAAAACAAGAGGAATGAAGAAACACAAGGAAATCAGGAAAACAGGGCAACAGTGTAACAATTGTACTTTGTGCTCTGTGTCTTTATATTTATCTACTGTCCCAGTTGAAAAAAACAAACACTAATTTAAATAATATACAGGACTGGACAGGCACATTATTTTGTAAGGCTTTCCTTTAATGGTTGAAGAGTGTAGTTGTGTCCAAACTTTTGGCTGGCAGTGTTTTTTCATGTATGTTGTAGACTGAGCTACAGAATTATAAGAATAATTTTTTTCGGCATTGTGGAGGGATTGGTGGTCTAGACATTTTGAGGATGTCCTTTAGGTCTGGCCTAATGAATAATGGGGGCATTGTATGTCAGCCCTCTGACCCCTCCGACCCCTCCCTCGCGAGCTCATAAACATAAACATAAACATGCATATAGATGGTCTGTAATTGTAAACAGGGAAATGTGTCCTCCACATTTAATACATCCACACTGTGAAACACACACATACACAACAATTCAACAAGAAGCTCAAATGTGTTGTGTGGTTTTCTGTGTGTCCTCAGTGGTTTGTTCTGTTGTCAGCTTCTCTGGAGTGTGTTGCTTTGGTAATAAACACTGTCTAACTGCATCTAAATTCATTTAATCATTTTGTGAAAAAATATTATTTAATATTCCTCACTTGATATGTCATACCTGCTCCTCCTCTTGTCTTCCTCATTTCTCTGAGATGCTGAAGTTGGATCCCACATGTGTGAGAAGGAACTCAGGAGTCAGCCTCTCCAAATAATCCTCCTCCTCTTCCTCCTCCTCCTCCTCATCCTCCTCCTCTTCAACATGATGAACCTGTTCAGAGGCTGTGCTGTAGACTGATCTTGGTGTTTCTTGATGGGACAGGCTGAAGAAAAAGAGGAAAGATGGTTTTTATATTTCTTTAAAGAGATTATATTTTTTGATTTCTTGAAATATTGAGTTAAAGATTAACTTAACCCTGACTTTGGGACACTTTGCATATAAATCGTTCAAAAAACATTTTTTTTTTTGTAAATTCAAACATTCATTAAAAAGTAGAGTCTCAACATTATTGTAAGTACAAATAAATTTAGCCCTGCTCCTGCGTGAGGTGTGTATAATCCCGAAAAGACACTATGGCTGAACAAATGGCTTCATTTATTTTATTATGGAAAAAAAAAATTGGACATATGTTTTTATGCATTTTAAATACATTAATCACAATCCTTTTTGGGGTCAAGTTTCTGCTTGAAATAAAGATTCTTTCATCTGAAGAGCAGAAGGGCAAGGCTCGCCTGGCTCTGTTGTACAGTGCCCTCCATAATTATTGGCACCCCTGGTTCAGATTTTTTGTTTAGCTTCTAATAAACTGAGTTTTTTTCTAAATAATATAGAATCACGATGGAAAAAGAGTATAACACAACAGTAAAGTGTAGCCTTAAATATATGGCCATACTGACTGTACCTACCAGAACCCAGACCAACACTGATGATCTGATAAGGATACAAAGTGTTAATTTAGCTAAGGGCTCTACTGATAAACCTTCAAAGTGTGAGTTTATGCAAAATAAGTCAACTATTACTTTGAATATCACTCCCGCTGGTGTGCTAAAGTGTCAGATGGATCCAAACAAAGTCTTAAAACTTCAGAGCACAGTGAAATTGACAAGTCTGCCAAACGTCAGGAACTGATTGATGCATATGATCGACTCTGACCTGAAAATCGAAGAAATGGGAGGAGTTTCGTGTTCAACCTTGGGTGAGACCAGTACCCATTCCACCAATATGTATCTAAAGCAAGACTTTCAGGCATTGAGGAATGAGTGCTTGAAACGGGGAGAACTCTTCACTGACCCGACTTTCCCAGCTGAATCCAAATCTCTGGGCTTTGACGAACTTGGGCCAAACTCTACCAAGGCCAAAGGAGTGGAGTGGAAGAGGCCTAAAGTGAGTGTTTGTTAAAGGGGTATTAATCTTCAACCTGATCTCTATCTGCCACATCTGTATTGAAACTAGCTTATAATGGAAGCCAATGGGAAGGTGATAAATGCAAGCGCCCATTGACTTCCATTAGAAATGTGCTTTGAGTTTCTTTTATTGAGTTTCCCTTATCTCTTTGCTGAGCGGTAACATTTGTAACACAGAAAGATGGCTACATAAGACTGTTACAAACTTCTTAAAATTTGTATGGGATAATTCAAAAAGGGACAGTTGTTATAGTCCAGATTTTGTCCATAGTTTAATGATATCAGCAAATCAACTAATGCTTCCTGGAAGACATATGGACGACCTATGGAAGACATAAATTGTAATTTATGTAAGACATTGATTGTAATTAACTAATAAAATAAACTATTATAAACAGGAAAAAGAAAACTCTGCAGGGTGAGTGGCTGTAGGACTGAAGCTGAAACTCTGCTCTAATGTACAAAACCACATTCCATTTAATCAGCTTTAAATCTCCAAAACAAACCAGTAAACAGCTGTTTACTAGCTATTGTATACGACTGACAGATTGGAGAAAAATATGTAAAAAAGGAGCACAAGCTATTTTATTGACTTTATCAAACATTTTATTAATTTCTCTTCAAAATTAAGGTGGCAAATTTTAGGGGAGCAGCAAAGCCGATCCAAATTATGGCAGCCATAACAAAAAAAGTCACATAAAATGTGCATATTTTTGTCCTGGAAGGGGATTTTCTTTTCTGACCTGCAGGCTCCTTCTTTCTATTTGAGAAGGTTGGCAACCTTACTGTTTAGAAAACGCACCAAATTCTGATAAAGTTACAGAAATCACTATTACTGCTTTCATCACTATAAGTCATTCAATAAACTACTGTAAATAAACACCATCGAAAAATGTAAATGAATAGAAAAATGCTCAGTTTCAATTTACAGTATATATTAGTGATACATTTTATTCCCTCCAGTACTAAATGCTGTTTTCTCTCATGTTTTTCCTAATACTGAGTTTTTGATTCTGTGTTTAAGGACCTGTGTTCAGATCCTCAGTTCATCATTGATGGAGCAACAAGGACAGACATTTGCCAAGGAACACTAGGTACTGAAGCTGTTCATGCCTGTTGTTTATACTGTTCTTTCTGAAGTGTCATGAGTGTGGCAGCTAAGTAAACCAAGTAGAATAAATGTAATGTTTAGCCATTTCTGACTTAAAATGAGGTCCAGACCCTTTTCAGGGGTGCTTAATCACACAGATTGGAAGCATATATGGGTTGGCTGGCTTGTTAAAGTCAGCACTTCTCTGACTTCTGATCCAGCCTCAGGCCATCCAGATTATTCTTCTACTTACCAGATCTAACTAGTAATTTAATCAAATCTATTTTACAATGTACAGAAACTTGATGAAAGGTTCTGTTTATATATTTTTATTTCTAAGGCAGCATTTTCTTTGGTTGCTTGCTTGTTAGCTGGCTAGAAAAGTAATATTGTGCAGGAAAACTGTCAAGAATGTTGATTTAGCTGCTGAACACAAGCATTTTCTGCAGGAATGCTTTGTTTATGTAATGGAATTGAAAACTTTCTTTTTAACTCTGCCTACTGGTTATTTTAATGGGTTGTTCTCTCAACCAGTTCTGCTAGTTGTGCCTCAGAGGTAGAGCTGTTTGGAGGACCAACATGCTCAAAATATAAACAAACAAACAAACAAACAAACAAACAAACAAACAATAAATAAATAAATAAATAAATAAATAAGCACATTCCTAAATACAATCCTAAATAAATACAAAAATCCATTGTTCTTGTAAGGAGCCACCCGCAATACGACCACCAAGCGCCGAGGCAAGACCTGATGAGCCTGATTGGGCCCAGGTGTGGGTTGGTCTACGGTTTCTTGGGGTTAATTTCGTCCTGAGATGCTGCCGGTAATTTCCGGTATTTTTGCAGTTTCTATCTCTCCCTTCTCCAAACGTGGGAAGTGTTTTCTCCTCTCTTTAAAAAAAAAAAAGACTTTTATTTTCCCTCTGCTTCCTTCAAACTAAAGGAGGCAGAGTGTCTCTCCCTTTCCTCCTTCCAAAGAGAAAGAAATAACAAGAAAAAAAGACTTTAGTTTTCCTCTCTCTCTTGAAAGAGTTGTTTTATTTTTCTCATTTCCCCTCTACTCGAGGGTCCCTTTAAGTTTGGGTTCCTTCTCGATTGAGAAGTAGTTTTCTGTTCTTCCCTCCTGCTCACAATCCTTCCCCTGGTCTGTGCATGCGGTTTTCCGGGTGACGTTAGCTTGTGCGTGAGCTCGCGGGGGTTCGAATCCCACGTCTGGCGGTCCTTTTTGTTTATTTATTTCTTTATTCCTATTTCATTATAAACAAATTTAAACTCCTTTCTTTTCCAGTACAGATCGCTGGAGC
This sequence comes from Acestrorhynchus altus, assembly GCA_034509495.1. Taxonomy (NCBI): domain Eukaryota; kingdom Metazoa; phylum Chordata; class Actinopteri; order Characiformes; family Acestrorhynchidae; genus Acestrorhynchus; species Acestrorhynchus altus. Next base: position 13,736,534 of record CM067523.1, on the reverse strand, counting down.
CTTCCTTTCCCCAGCGATCTGACTGTTTAACCCTTTCATTTGTCAGTTCCCCTAAGTTCACAAGCACTCATAGGCCCTGCTTGTTGCATTTGAGTCTAGTTTCAAACACACCCGCGGTCACAACCCAGGTGGGTTTACAAACTAAGGCTCACGTGGCTTGTGCCCCGTGACAGTTCTATTGTAAAATAATTAAGTAAAAAATAAAAAATATAATTTATATATAATACAATATATGGCCATGTTGTTAAGTACACTACATTTGATCATTATATAATTATCTATATAATTTAATTGTATTTCCTAATTAAATTTTCTTTCACAGAATAAGTTTACAGAAAAAGCTTTTCCTTTGTCATTTGTGGAATGATTTACTTCCACTTTTGGTTGACATATTTGTGAAGGCCATTTGGTTGACACACACCCTCTTCATTCTGACAAGTCTAGTTTTGAAAAAAAAAACATCATTTGGAAAAATGCCAACCTTAAATGTAGAAATAAATAATAAAATAAATAACAAATGCACAACCAAAAAACTTTGTTCTGTAATTTTTTTATTGTGAAATACATGAAAAAAAATATGATCATATATTTTAAATAAATTAGTTTTTAAAAATGTATGCATTTATTTAAATATTTAAATATTTATTATATTAAATTTATTGTATTATGAGCACTTTGGTCCTTTATAGAGATGCCCACAGAACTGTTTTGAGCAGTGATTTTGCATAAGAACTCATTGCTCAAGGTTTCAAAGTGAAGATTGGATACAATGTACCACTGCAGATGCAAACAAAAGCAGGCAAGCACTATAAACTACCAATGGACATGGGAGGTAACATTTATATTTTTATATTCACAACACAGGTGACTGTCTTGTGAAATGTTTTTCTATCATCTTCAACCACAATGGACAATGCATTTGTGGCACTAGTTTCTCTCTGTTTACAACCATGTCTGGAGATCCTGTGTGGAGCCACACTCCTATTGTTAACTCCAGTTATTGTTAACTGCAACTTTGACATGCAGCCCTGCTGCTGCACGAGAGGCACAGCATCCCCCACAAGCTGAGGAAGAGGAGGCGTGGCAGCTGGGCTGGATCTCTGTGTTGAATGTGGAGGTATATTTCTGGACACAACGCTGTTAACATGAGAACATACAACCTTCCAAGGCAAATATTGCATGTGATCATGATAGCTGTGTATGTCCCCCCCTCTGCTACACTGAAGATCCAGACCTCCTGTTCCAGTCTTATGTCCCAGGTGAGGAATGAGCTGAGGAAAATCAAGATGAGGAAAGCTACAGGTTTGCATGGCCTCAGCGCCAGGTTCCACAAGTCCTGTGCAGATCAGCTCTGTGAGGTCGTTAAACACTTTTTCAACATGAACCTGAACCTGAAGAAGTGTGGTATCTGTACCGAAAATGCAGCACCCAAAAGACCTCAACAGCTACAGGCTGGTGGCACTGACTTCTGATCTGATAAAGTCACTGGAGAGGCTGGTTCTTACCCATCAACCCTCTGGTGAGCACACCCATGTGCTACCAGTCTGGCATCAAGATGTATAATGCTGTCATTTTCTACACAAAGCCCTTCATCACTTGGAAAAGGCAGGGACCACTGTGAGAATCCCCTTCTTTGGCTTCTCCAGTGCCTTTAACATTATACAGCCTAGGCTGCTGAAGGACAAGCTGAATCATGGTGTGGACAGTCACTTGGATACTGGACTACCTTACCAACTGACTGATTCACGATTTTGTGGACTGGTGTCGGCAGAACCACCTCCAGATAAACATGGGGAAGACCAAAGAACTGGTGGTGGATTTCCACAGGTGCAGACACCCCTCCACCAATGAACATCCAGGGAATGGACATTGAGAGAGTGGACACTTATAAGTACCTGGTTGTTCACTTAACTGCACTTTACCCAAGAGGCCAGAGCAGACTCTACCTTCTGAGAAAACTGAGGTCATTTGGAGTGCAGGAGGGCACTCCTGATGATCTTCTTTGACACAGAGGTGCCATCTAACATATTTTATGGTGTGGTCTGGTGGGGCAGCAGTATTTCGACAGTAGATATGAAACAACTGAACAAACTCATAAAGAGGGCCAGTTCTGTCCTGGGAAGCCCCTTAGACCCAGTGCAGGTGGTGGGGCACAGAGGGATGTTAGCCAAGCTGGCATCCATGCTCCAGAATGACTTCTACCCCATGGATGGCAGCACTGGGCAGCTTCTTCAGTGACAAGCTACTTCACCCTAAGTGTGTGAAGGAGTGGTATTGCAACTCCTTCCTCCCTGCTGCTGTTAGACTGAACAACCTGCTCTCAGCAGACCACAGACACACACTTAACTGCACACACTATTGGAGTTTTCCAGTACAACATAATGTGCAATACTTCTTCCATCTCCCCATGTGCATTTATCTTTAATTGAAAGGGCACACATCAGCCTCTATTTTTTCTTTTTTTTTTTTTTTTTTGTTTTCACCCAAAAAGGGGCAGAGGCCGTACACAAAGGCAAAGTACTCAGATGTGTTGCTCTCATCTATTGGCCCTGGGCCATTGGGTCATTGCTTATGATAAGCACTGCTTTTAATCTTTGCAGGTGACTGCTGGCTGATGGCGGCTATCGCCTCTCTGACTCTGGACAAAGATATTCTAGCGCGTGTGATTTATCCTGAGCAGAACTTCACCGAGGGCTACTCTGGCATCTTTCATTTTCAGGTACAGTTAGGCCATCAGTGAGAAACAAGTGAAAGTATGAGGTAGAAGATTCTGGTTGAAGATCCGGATATCTCAAATTAAGGTTAAAGATCAGATAAAACGTTGCTCTCCACAGCTTTGGCAGTACGGGAAGTGGGTGGATGTTGTCATTGACGATTTGCTGCCCACTAGAAAAGGGATGCTGCTGTTTGTCCATTCAGTGGAGAAGAATGAATTCTGGAGTGCTCTGCTGGAGAAGGCCTATGCTAAGTGAGTGTGTGTTTGTATGTCAGTACATCTGTACATTAATATTATGGAGGCTTCCTGGTCTCAGAAGATCTTCTTGCTCTCCAGGGTAAATGGAAGCTATGAGGCTCTTTCTGGAGGATTGGCCACTGAAGGCTTTGAGGACTTCACTGGAGGCATTGCTGAACGCTACAATCTGTCCAAAGCCCCTCCTGGCCTTTTCAGCATCATGAAGAAAGCACTGAGTCGGGGGTCTCTGCTCAGCAGTTCTATATCTGTGAGTACAGTAACATCCACTTTAATTGGAAACACCTACCATTAGGCTTCATAATAAAGTGGCCAGTAAATGGAAGCATAAGGTAGGTGTTTCTAATAAATTGCCCAGTGAAGTACAATGTATGTGTTTCTAATAAAGTGGCCAGTGACAGCTTTATTTTAGTCAAAAATTGTTGACATAAACATGGTGTGTTTTTGAGCAGCCCAGTACTGCAAACGAAAAAGAAGCCAAGACTCAAGAACATCTGGTGACAACTCACGCCTATTCTATCACAGGAGCTGAAGAGGTCAGACTTAGCTGAAGCCACACACACACACACACACACACACACACACACACACACACACACACACACACACACACACACACACACACACACTCAAAAGAACACTCTGCCTCTTTAAATAGTATTCACAAACTCAGCTTCCAATTTAGTCAGTGATATCTAAGAGCCTTTTTCTCATTGGGTAGCATTGGAACCATTCTCAAGAATCTTTATGATTCTTGAGAACCATAATAAATACCTGAAACCTGAAACCTGAAACCTGAAAAGACAGTTGAGAGATGCAGCATTCTGAATGGGACTAGTTAGTTGCATATCTTGCCTAATATAGTGCTGCTTACATAGGCAGCCAAGACTTGTCGATATGGTTTAGGATGCCTTATTACATGCTGTATACTTTAAAAATTAAGTGGAAAACTTTTTATTCCCAATTTTCAGTTCCCAATTCTAGACAGTCTCTATGGTGTGATTGTTGTGGTGTTGCAACATAATTGCTATGGTATTTCATTGGTATTACAATGGTATATCTGCTGGTGTCTCTGGTTTTGCATAGTGTTTGCTATGGTATCCCGGAGGATTGCTATAGTATCTAGGTATAGTAATGGTTGCTATATGCACATCATCAAGTCCCTTACACCTTAAAAACATAACGTGGTTTGAGAGCTGATAGAAGTGTGTGGGCTGAGAATATCTGTATGGCTATTGACATTCTCTGATGAGTAGAAACCTCACCATCATAGTTCCAGTAAAGTAAAGGAGCAAAATATGGAGACCAACCTTGGCTGATCTGGCCCAAGTAGAAAACAGTATGAATCAGTTACCATTCTGCAATGGTATACAATGTCTGACACAAAGGTGCTGTAGGTTCTGACCGCAGTGTGCTGTGGGGACTGTAGAGGAGGTACTCACAGTTGTGTCTGTAGGTTCACGTGGGAGAGAGTCGAGTAGAGCTGGTGCGGCTCAGGAACCCGTGGGGTCACATGGAGTGGAACGGTGCTTGGAGTGATGAGTAAGGCATGAATAAAACACAACACTCATATTGTGTCTTTTGTATTAAAGTATATATTTATACTTATTATTATGTATAAATACATTTTGTCTGCTGTTTTCAGTTTGACATACATTTATATGCCAAAAAAGGAAAGTGACACATATCAGATATTGCTATTTTCAGGAGACTGTAGGCTACTCAAATTTGAGATTTGAGAGCTGTTTTCCACATTTTCTTGGGGCCCCTAGTGTCACACTTAAGTATTTTTTTTTATTTTAATGTAGGACACAGTACATAACCAATAGGGTTTACATTAAATTGGCATCCCAGAACTCCAATGCTATGATCATGCATGTATATAATGTTTCTCAGCTCCAAAGAGTGGGATCATGTCTTGCCTGAAGAAAAGGCTAAACTGGACCACTCTGCTGATGATGGAGAGTTCTGGTAAGAACAATCAAGTCATTGGACTACAATAAAATAATGAAATAAAATATTTGTCTTGGGTTTTATGAAAACTCTCTCTCTCTCTCTCTCTCTCTCTCTCTCTCTCTCTCTCTCTCTCTCTCTTTTTTCCAGGATGGCTTTTTCAGACTTTGTGCAACGGTACTCTGTGGTCGAGATCTGTAACCTGACCCCAGATGCTTCTAGTAGTGAGGAGGTGCAACACTGGAAACTATACCAGTTCGAGGGGAGCTGGACAGTGGGTTCTACAGCTGGTGGCTGCAGTAATAACTCAGGTGCCCAATGCTCATACAAATGGCTTACACCCTTCAGCCACTTTATTAGAAACCCCTGCATTGGAGCTCCACCTTGTCAGTTAGCTAGGAAGTTTTTTATAGTTGCTATCGCAGAACACCTCTCTACAAAGCATTGTATTTCTCAGTGTTTTCCACAGGGCTCTATTCTGCTCATTTCATTTCCCATTATACAGTATTACTATTTTTTTCTGTCATTATTTACTGTATATACTTAAACTGCAACATTAGCTGTAACTGCAAGGTACAATATGTAGTAACTGAATACAGAGATTTTTTTTGAGTTACAAATTGAGTTTAGTTAATGTTTCTCCTAGGTTCTTGCATCTCATTTTGATGCTGAGGTACAGTACATGCCGAATGGAGCCTCAAAACAGATGAGCTAAATGAGCTGCAGCTGAAACTGATTAAATATTGTTTAATATGTAATCTGTGGCTCCCCCTCTCAATTAATTTACTATTTATTCCCACCTGCTGGTTAGAACTGGTTCTGGAGTCCTTCCTATCCTTCCTATCCCAACCATGGAGGTTTTGTTGACAAGATTTAAATATATGATCTATCTCATGACAATCAGGCAGGAGACAGTTGTACCACTCTAGAGATGTGAAACCATGTTCAATTCTGTATTCAAGAATGAAAGTCAAGGTACATTTACTTAATGTTTGTATGAAGTTTAATTTCACAGCTTTAAAATGGCCAATAAGAAGATCATAAGTTCAAATCCCAACAAGGGTTTAAGTCTTGCATATTAAATTAAACAGTAAATGCAGCATTATTATTATTATTATATTACTTTTGAAGATATTATTTTAATATGAATAATAATAAAAAGAAAAAATAATAATGCCCATATTGCTAGAATACAGTAAGTGGCTGTGATGTTTTTTCTGTTTTCTCCAGCTACATTCAGTTCAAACCCTCAGTTTGTGATAAAGCTTGACCACAAGGACCATGATGGATCTCAGAACTGCTCCGTTCTTGTTGGTCTGATGCAGAAAGGTGGGCGCAAGGAGAGAGAATTGGGACATAACTACAACTTCATTGGCTTTGCTATATACCAGGTACTAATAATAATGTTTGCTTTAGTTATAAGTTTGGTTAGTTTTCTCTTGTGTCTTTCAAGATATAACCCTTTAATTTTCAACCAAGATATAAATAAACCAAGACTTTAAAGTCCTAGAAGGCATAGAAAGGCATGAAACCCCCCAGTGTGGGTTTCAATAATATGATATGATTTATTCTTTGTTTTGTCTGTGTTTGTTTTGCAGGTTCCAGATCAGGTGTGTATGGCATGTAAGAAAATAAATTGGCAGCAATTTAGGGCTCAAAAATGGATTTTTGACGGAGATCATTTGAGATTAAATGTCAGTCTTAGTTGTGTTGTTGCATGTCTTGCAGTATAAAGGTCGCACGGCTGTCCGCCTGGGCCCTGATGACCTGCAGCATCTGAGCTCGGTGGCAAAAAGCACCTTTGTAAACAGACGTGAAGTGTCTGAACGCTTCAAACTGCCACTTGGAGAATACGTCATCATCCCCTCCACCTATGAGCCAAACCACGAGGGAAGTTTCCTGCTGAGGGTGTTCACTGAGAAGTAGATGGCCTCCAAGGCTAATTATGGGGAGAGACCATGACAAACAGACATGACTCTGTACACTGTTATGATGATTTAAACAGGTAAACCTTCATTCATAAACAGTGACTAATGCTAGATATGCCACAGTAAGTTCCACAATTTGATCTGAGAGGTATTCTACTAGTGCCAGTATCTCCCAGTATTGCTAGTATAATCAGACTCCAAACAGTCCTCTATAAACTTCAGTCTGCCTTATTCACTTGTAGTAAAAATCAGAAACGTTTCATAAATTATTATAACTAATAGCACTGTGTGTGAGCAGCACTACCAAATCCAAAATGTTCCCAACAACAAACTGCGTTACTCCCACCATTTTTGCAGTTTTCTGAGCTGGATTACTCTCTGATAATTCATCACACAATGATGGTTGTTGTAGTTTATGATATCTGTATCATGTCTGTTCATTACTCTTATCCTGAGATATGAAGCTTAGAATACCAGAATGTAATGGCCCACAGTGTGCAGATCTCAGGCTCTAAGTATGGAACTTGTGTACTTCTGCCACATCTCCTGACATTGTCCTATGAATTTTGACCAATTTTCCTGCTTTTGAGTCTGTCTATGCTATCCTATCCATTTGAGAATATTAGAAGCATGGAGGTAATGTCACATAATATTAATGTTGCTAAGCCAAGTCAAAGTAAACATGTTTACACAATCTCCATCCATCTCCTTTGTTGGTTTAGTTTTACTGCACAACAAATTGTCATTGTTGCTCTCTAGAGAGAAGAATGCAAACCTGCTTTCTGTTGCTTTCTGCCCCTTGGTTGTGTGATGGAAATACATCTACAGGGCCTGCTGATGATATAGTAGTTTTCTTTCTGAGACAGCCTGCAAAAATCTCACAGCGTTAACTTGATTAACAGTTTGTAAGTTCCTAGGCACTCCAGATACCCAAATGTATGCACACTAGCACTCCTTTAAAAATACTTCTTAATTACTAATTAAATGCAAAAACCTTGAAAAGCTTTACACCAGTCAACTGAAATGGCCCTAAATGAACCCCCCCCCCCTGATCTTCAGAAATTACAACAATAAACCTCTAAACTAAAAATTTGTTTTCTTCTTTCTCTATGAAATACTTAAATGCTAAATAATTCAGTGACATTCAAATGAAGGATCTTGAGCATGTCTCTCCTACAGTAGACTTCCAAGTACAACTGCTATGGTCTACTGATAACCACAAAGACCCTTATTCTGTTCTATTTAACTGTCCTTTTGCTACAGCATATTTAATGAAGTGTAGTGTAAGTGTAGTAGTGTAACAAGGCTACATTTTATAGCCTTTCATTTTCTATCTGTGCTCGAGGTTTTTTACAAGCAGAATTGAACACAGTACACTGGACTTCTTAAAAAGACAATGCATCCACAAAGATTGTGGACAGTGACAGAACAATTAAGAACAATTAAACAAAAATGAGAGAATAGTCATTTTGAAATAATTGCAATGACTATCTGTGCCTTCTGTATGCTACTAAATAGCTAAGCATGTGTGCCTCAAGAATGATTGTTTATGTCTAAAATAATCATGGAGCAGAAACTGGCTTTCTTCCCGAGACAAACTGTTACTATTAGATCTAAGTCTTCAGTTTGGGCCATAAATGTCAAAACTCTGTAGTTAGTGTGTCAAATTAAATAAAATGTATTTGTATAATGCTTTTTACAATTGATTTCACAAAGCAACTTTTACAGAGATAAAAATTAAGTTGAACAATAATACACAAAACATAAAGGATAAAGAAAATTTGGCAAGAAGTGGCAAGAAAATCTCCCTCAGATCTGACTATGACAGCTTAACTAAAAGATAGAACATGAAGGCCATCGGGAGGACCGCTAAGATTCTTGGTAGGCCACTGAGACAGTTAAGGGGCAACAGGGCTTCAATCAGAGGTCAACCAAATGAAACAATCAAAGGAGACAAAGAACATTTGTAGGCCGGGCTTTAGAAAGTTCAGGTCTGAATTATGTTACCGAAAAAACGATACGCATTGGTTCGAATCAGTGTGCCGATGCTTGATTCATTCTACATTGATTACGTGACCAATGATTTTGGCACACAATCATGTGACTGCTTTAGGGAACAATTCAAAAGCAGCAAAACCTGGTGCTCACTTTGAGGGTCGTTAGTGGAGATATAGAGATACACAGAGAGATTGATAGAGTGAGACAGAGAGATAGATAGAGAGTGTCACAGAGGGAGAGACAGAGAGAGAGAGAGAGAGAGAGAGAGAGAGAAATGGACTAGTGATACAAACCCAACTTGGTAGGATGTGAATAATAGTGAATAATATCATTTTAGAATTTGGTATATATTAACATATATGTTAATTAAAACCTTAACATGGTGAAGGGAAACAAGCAGCAATGTGCAATTAGAAATATAAGTGTAGTTTCTCCAGTGTGCCTTATCAAGATACATTCTGAGTGTATTATCTATTAATTCAAAATATATTACGGTGTAATGTCTTTTAATATATTACATTAAATTATCCAGACATCAAAGTATTCTGCCATTTGTTTATCAGTTTTTTTATTTAAACCTCAAATGTCATGTTAATGCACTGGAACAGTTTTAAGAGTTGTATTGTTTTTTAAAGTCCCTCGTCCACTAAATACACAAAGCATGTTCAGGTTTTGGCCATGAAATTCCGCTAATATCCACTGTGTTATGAAGCTCCGAGTAATGAATCTTTTTCGATACAGTTAGGAAAAAGTGCTTCAGAATGCCTCGGTTTGCAATCACTATTTTTTTTGTTCTGATGTTCCTGGACGCGGGTGTTTTGCGTCCACACTTCCCATTTTGAACCTGAATCAAAATTTAGATCGAAGAATTGAGCAGAACGGTGAGTGAGTCAGTTTGATTCAGTGAAAAAAAAAAACGTTCTAAAAATGCTCTATTTTAAGCAACAGTGGGTGTGACAAGCCATGTCCTTGATGCGAGACACTCCATCAAGACTGAGAAAGATACAGTGTGTAAATGTTTAGCGTGTAAATCTGATTCATTGCACATTTAGCTGACAAAACGTTTTAATTAGTGTCACATTTGCGACCCCCGTAGAAGTATCCCCAGGTTAAGAACCCCTGTACAAATAACACCCAACCAACCTCACTGGATACCACAGCAACTATATAGCCACCGCTTGACATCACCTGAACTTACTGAAACCATACAATGACTACCAAGCAAAACTAAAGCACACATTTAGCAGAAACAGTAGTAAAGCAATTTCACGAAAACTACTTTATTTATAGACAAGGTCCTCCATATCTAAACTAAACTCTATAACTGAACACAACTGAAATTAATACTATGCAGTAAGCTTTGCTCCAGTATGCTTTTGCTTCTCTCTAATTCATCCAAACCCCGCCTGAAAAAGTGCCTGGAGGGGCGGAGAGAGTTAATCTCCCTTTATTTGCTTCTGGAAGTCAGAATCCTCTGGAAGTCAGAATCCTCAGACATAATCTTTAGATGATTTACACCATCCTAGAGAGGAGCAATGTCAGCAGCAGCCTCCACTGTACCCAAAGAGCGAGCCAGGGCAGCCATCAAGTACCTGGACCAAAATTTTGAAGTTTTGAGGAGCAGATGTCTGAGCAGTGGGCAGCTGTTTTGTGACCCTGCTTTCCCTGCTGCCCCTACGTCCCTGGGCTTTAATGAGCTTGGACTGAACTCACCCAAAACCAGAGGAGTGCAGTGGATAAGACCCAGGGTAAGTACCGCAGAAGTCAGGTTGACCCTGGCTAACCTTTAGGAGTTACACAGTGACATGATGTAAAGAAAGTGTGGTAATAGATGTTCATCTGCTCAGCTGCTCACTGTATTATGCAGGAACTGTGCTCGAACCCCCAGTTCATCACTGGTGGGGCCACAAGGAAAGATATCTGCCAAGGGTCTTTGGGTAAGTGGAGATGGACTGATCTATGGATCTACAGAAGGAAGTACAGATGACTGGTAAAATGTGCTGTTGCTCTCACACACCTGCCTGCCTTTAGGCTGCAGTCAGAAACTCCCCAAACCAGTTACACCGCCTCTTGTACTGTAGAGCTCATTGTTGTTTATTTAGTTAAGCTGCAGTGCCAAATATCAGAGGAGATATGATACACTATGGGCTAGACTCCAGTGGTGCACAATCACTACTTATTACTGAAGCCAGATGGCTTAATTCATAATTTAATCTAATATAGCTCAATATTGTTGGTTACATTAGGTTGCTTACAGACTTGCTTACATGCTTACATGTGATGTGTATTTCCTCTGTGCTCTTGAATGTGAGGTAAATAAGAGGTATTAGGGAAGAGTAATGGTCCACCAGTATAGAATGAATAAACTTCATTTAAAATTTCCCTTTGGGAATAATGATCTTCAAACAGCATACAGTTAAAGATGAAACATTCCTTTGGTACATTAAGCAAAACACTTATTTTTATTTTCATTTTAAAGTTTTTAAAAATAATGTTTTGCTTTTGGCACCCTGAATGAGAAGTACCTAGTAGCACCCCCCTTTGGCATATAACAGGACTTGTTTCCAAAATGAATCACATAGGAGAGGTTTTCTTCTGATGACTTCCATGAAGGCCCTGTTTGTGCAGCTGTTGCTGAACAACAAAACAATTGACCACAACTACAGAGTCTGCTAAATGTTCCTGAAGGTCTTTTGCAATCTCATTTGCCTTTCTAGCAATCCTACAAGATAAGGTCTTCCAGACCTTACCTTGACCTACATTGTTCCTGTTAAATGCCATTTCTTAATTATTTCAAACTGAGGAAATTACAACCAGAAAATGCTTATCTGTCTTCTTATAGCCTTCTCCTGCTTTGTGGGCCTCAACCATTTTTGTTTTCAGAGTGCTAGGCAGCTGCTTAGAAGAACCCATGGCTGCTGTTTTTTGGAACAAGATTAGAGGAGTCTGGGTATTTATTAATTTGCATCACCTGGCCTTTACTAATGACTGTGAAGCCATAACCCTAACAGGCTAATTAAGTTCTGAGACCTGACTCAAAATGATCTAAGTGCTCAAATCTCCTAGGGTTCATTTTATCGTCAACTTGCCTAGCTGAACAGAAACAGTCATTTTGACCAGGGGTGCCCAAACTTTTGCCTGCAACTGTACTTAATAGACCCTGTTATTTTAGTATGAAATACATTGTGTACATTGTTACATACTAATTATGAATACTACCTAGTTTTCCTACACCTAGAGCTTGGACACTCCCTGACAAATAACAATGCACCCAGATATACATGTTGGATCGACCTGAGACATATCTCAATGATGCACCTCAACTGGAATGAGAGAAAAATGGTCATTTCAGCCTTTCACCATCTAGGCAGTTCAGACCAAGCTATTACGAGGTGGTGGAAAGACTTGAGGACATCACAAATGGTGAACTGGAATCATAAAATCTTTAGTGACAAATCCAGGTTCTCTTTGGGAGAATGTATGGAGCATTGAATGACAATGGAGTGGTTAATGCTTAGTTAGGTTTTCTTTTTTGTCCCCTTAGAGCTATAAGATTTTAATTTGCCATTTTTGTCCTAATACAGTTACTCAAATTCTCAATACTGTGATAGCTTTTTAACATTATGTGATGTGTTTTTAAGTTCAATGCATTTTGGATTTTTATTTACAAAACAAAAAGATTCAATCTGCAATGCCAAACTCTATCTGTGAGCCAGTCTGAGCTTTGAATTAACACAAGAGAACCAATCAGGTTCTTCTTCTTTGTCATATCATTGAACTACTCCATGCCACGGGTACACAGAGAGTATTAAAGTGCTTTATTGAGAAACTGAGCCAAGCCCAGCACTCAGAACACAATGGGCAATTAAGAATTTCTTAAGAACTTTTTAAAAAAAGTTTAAGATATTATACAATAATGCTTTTCTAACAGTGCAGTTCACTATCAGAGCGTAAACACAGTGAGAATGGAGTCACTGTGGCTCAGTCTTTGTCAAATATAATAATACGTAAGCTCAGTTAAGTAAAGCATTTCTTTTCTTTCATCATTTGAGCATAAAACTAGCAACTGCACTGATTAATCTACACTTTGATAAATGTTGAGAAAGAGTGTTTTTTAAACCTATACTGCAGTGCCTTTTCTAAAGAGAAAAAAAAGATTAGTCCTTATAAGAAGGACAAAATATCTAAATGTCCTTAAACTGTCATATAAAACATTACATTTTCTGATACAGATAGACAACCAGTTACAATACTGAGTTTATCTTTTAAAGCAAATTTTGAGTTTATGGTTTGCATTTATTTTTTTTATGTTTTGTCAGATTGAACCTTATAATTCCAAGCAGAAAATGAGTTCTTAGGACTAGAACTGCATTTGGCCTGTTCCCAAAAACACACTAATTTTGATATTTAATGTGTCTATAATTTTTATGTATGAAATAAAGAAGAACCTTGCTTTATAAAGTTGAAATTATTACAATTCTATTTAAAAAATGCTCTTATTTCTGACAATATTGTGATTTATACAAACATATAAAAGGAAAACCTGCATATTCATTGAGCCCTGAGTCATGCACTTCTATTGTGTTAGGTGACTGCTGGCTGTTGGCAGCTATCGCCTCTCTGACTTTGAACCAAGACATCCTGGCACGAGTCATTTACCCTGGACAGAACTTTACAGAGAACTATGCTGGCATCTTTCACTTTCAGGTTGGATTTTGCTGTGATCTTAGTGTGCATCATAATAACTAATCAATTTTTACAGTTTTTTACATCTCAATTAGGAGCTAAATACGCAACCATATTAGGACTCTCCCCCTATAACATACAATGGTCCTAGGAGGGTGAAGTAGAGGGTTAAGCAAATTCGTCCTCTGATATATATGATGTCAGCTCCCTCCTCTTTTCGAACTGCCAACATTACAGCATCGCCATGGGTGTGATTAGGGGAGAGCACATCCCAGAGAGAGCATGGCCAATTTTGATCTCTCAGACTCTGACTGCCGAAGGCAAGCAGCATGACCTGGGATTTGAACCTGCCATCCTCAGTTCACATTGCTAGCACTTTAGACCAGTTTGTTTAATTTTGACTTAAATTCTCTCCACAGCTGTGGCAGTATGGACAGTGGGTGGACGTTGTCATTGATGACAAACTGCCCACCATAAACGGAAAGCTGTTGTTTGTTCATTCTGCTGATAAAAATGAGTTCTGGAGTGCACTGCTGGAGAAGGCCTATGCTAAGTGAGTATCTATGTTGGACAGTCTTCTGAAACATCTTTGTAGTATCACAACTAGAAGGCAGAATGTCTACAGACTATGTCAAGTATACACCAATCAGCAATAACAAGAGCACTGAGAGGTTAAGTGAGAAACATTGATTATAGATCTACATATTGATCTACCTTCAGAGTTCTTGTGGAGTCCAAGGTGTTTTAGCACAAAGGGGACCTATTCAGTGTTAGGCAGGTGGTACTAATGTTATGGCTGATTGGTGTATATGTGGGGGTTTTTACTATCAGGGACAAAGGGCATATTGTAGTCTTATGTTCAGCTATTTATCAATCCCCCTGGAGTTAAGATTGTGTTAGAGCAGGAAACCACGAAAATGGTCATCCAGGTTCAAAGTTGGTAACCACTGCCCCTCAAGTATGCTGCAAATTATGTGGCTGATGTCATAGACTGAAATATATTGTAAAGCTTTGTAGACACCTGCTCATCCTGCAGTTCCTCTGGAATAAGGATAGTCAAAACAAGTTTGTCCCCTAAGGTTAGGGTTAGTACCAGCCTCTACTGTTCTGCGTAAGGCTTTACAGCAGATTTTGAAATGTTTCTGTCAGCATTTGATTGTATTAAACTAATCCTATAGGGTAAGTGGTCTCCTTCTTTCAGGTTTCAACTCCAACCATTGCTGGAGTTCTTTCCAGTTCCTATGAAAATAATCATCAGCATTCCCTGGCAGACCTTCCCTTTCCAAACAAATGGGAAGGTAGAATCCTAGACTCATTCTACAGGATAGTTTTGTAGTTTGATATAGTTTTTGACTTTTTATTCACCCAAAAATTAGAAAAGTAATTATAAGAGACAGTCACACTCCAGATACTGTTACTACTGGACTACTCAAATTTGTCTTCATTTGAGATGTAAAAATTAACAGTATTTAAATATTTGTATGACTTTGACCATGTTTTGATCAAAAAAATACTTTGGATGAAGCATTTTACTTACATTTAAGAAACATTATTAGAAATAGATCATCCAGAGTTGTTTTGAGCTCCTTTAGTATTTAAACTGGGATTTAATTCAGTTGGGAACAAGTGAATTTAACTATTTCTGAGCTGGAATACTGATAATTCATCACACAATAATGATAAATGTTTGATGATTAATTATTGATGGTCAGATGGGCTCTTGTAGTTTGTTATGATATGTGTAGCATGTCTGTAGGTTAATGTGATCCTGAGTTATGAAGTCTAGAAAACAACATTTAACTGCCTGCAAGGATCTTATGTTCTAAGACATAAATCAACTGAAATCACTCTCTACTTTTGGATATACAGTGTATGCACAACTCTATGTGAAATCTTTACAGGAGCTTTAAGAACATTTAGAAACATTTGGTTCATGTTCGTCTTCATAGACCCACTTAAAATTGCATTTGTAAGAACTAAGCCTCTGTAAACATACTAAGATGTAATGCTGCGATTATTTGAAAGCTTCTATTGTTCCACTATGAAACCCTGCACTCCTGTTCCTTTGGGGCCTTAAATTAATATGACTGACCCAGTGTATCTCAATGCTTTTTAAGGGTGAATGGCAGTTATGAGGCTCTGAAAGGGGGGTGTGCTATTGAAGGCTTTGAGGACTTCACTGGAGGCATGTCAGAGCATTTCCGGCTCAGCAAAGCTCCGGCCAACCTGTTTAAGATCATGAAGTCGGCCCTGAGGCGAGGCTCTCTGCTGAGCACCGCTATTGCTGTGAGTTACGATGTTCTGTTGAATTTAAGATGTTATGAAATGCAAAACCATAAGATACAAAACATTTATCAATGACAAGCTTGAACATTCAAATGTGTTGCATTTCTGAGCAGGGCAATGGGAATGAAATCGAATGTGTGACCAGAGAGCAGCTGGTTAAGAGACATTCCTACTCTGTCACAGCAGCAAAAGAGGTCAGGCACAGATATATTACAGACACAAGTTCAAGTCAGGCTCTGGTCTACAGGTGTACAAATACATGCATTACATCCTCATTTTGAATTTCTGCACCCACTTTCGGGCTTCTGTTCTCTCTGATGTAACCTGTTTCAGTTTCTCTCTGTTGTAGGTTCAAGTGGGTGGGGAATGGGTGCAACTGGTGTGCCTCAGGAACCCCTGGGGTTTCAAGGAGTGGAGTGGTGCTTGGAGTGATAAGTAAGGTTCTTGGCCAATCGTGGATCTTGCTGATCCTGAAATTGATATATTATGGTACAAAGCAGTCTACAACACTATATTGCTTCCAGTTTAAGGTATGCACATTTGTAGCCTATGGACCATTAGTGCTGTAGTACCCTGGACTCAAGAATTTATGATCAGACCTGTCTTGGAATAGATAGAATTTGTACTCAGATTTGCTTTGAAATAGATAGAATGTGTACTTAGACCTGCATTGGACTAGATAGTGTTTGTGATTAGACCTGTCTTGGACTAGACAGAAATTGTACTCAGATACTTCTTGAAAAAGATAGTGTACTCAGATTTGTCTCACACTAGACAGTATTTATACTTAGACTTGTCTTGGACTAGACAGAATTTGTTTGTAGATTCATCTTGGACTAGATATTGTTTGTGTCCGTAATCACTTACCTTAGAACTTATTTACCTCAGGTCCAGAGAGTGGGATAATATCTCTCCGCAGGTCAAGGCCAAACTCAATCATTGTGCAGATGATGGAGAGTTCTGGTGAGTTCTTTAACTGAGGAGCCTTTGCTGAAGTAAAGGGCATATTATTAAAATGTGTTCTGATTCTTTCATGGTCTCTTTTTCAGGATGGCATACACAGACTTTAAGAAGCAGTATTCAAAGGTGGAGATCTGTAACCTGATTCCAGATACTCCAATCCACAGTCATACTGGCCATTGGGACTTTTGGCAATTTGAAGGTAACACAATAACATTAACCAGTCCATCATAATAATATAGTACACACACCTATTATTGTTATTATAATTGCTGCTGTTATTATGTGCCTCTCTACAATAACCTACATCAAGGGTGTCAAATGGAGGTCAGAAATGGGTTGGTGTGGCTGCAGGTTTTCATTCCAACCAAACAGAAACTTGTGTGATCACTTGTTTGAAGATTGACTAATTGAAATGAGTGGAATCAGTTGCCGCTGGTTGATTAGAATGAAAACCTACAGCCACACATGCCTGTTTCTGACCTGGTTTGACAGCCCTATCCTACAGTCTAATGACATTTCAATTAGGGTTTCAAAAAGAACCGAAAGAAACAAATGATATGTGTTTTTGCGGGTACAATTGGATTGCATTCCAGGCAACTTGAGGGATGGTGAGTCAATCCAGGCTGTACTTGATTCTCAAAGGGCAGTTGGAACAGATTATGTTTTGACTACTGCCATCAAGTACAGCAAGGTTTTGAATGTTCAGTTACAAGAAGCCACTGAAGAGAATGCAGCAGGCTTAACTTGGGAAAATTAAAGGCAAGCCATGATGCTGAATTCTGGATCCATTGAAGGGCCTTATGGTATGCATAGGATGGCCAGCCAGAAGGGAGTTGCAATAGTAAAGTCTTGCAACAACAAGAGACTGAACGAACAGCTGAGTGGCATCTCAAATCAGTGAAGCATAAGAATGATCCAAAACTCCTATCTATTAAAGTCAACCACGTTCTGTTTTCTCCAGCTAGATTCAGATCTAACCGCCAATTTCTGATAAAACTGTCCAGCAATGGCCAGGATGACAAACACACCTGCTCCATACTTGTGGGTCTGATGCAGCAAAACATCCGCAAACAGAAACAACTTGGACGTAACTTCAACAAAATCTGCTTTGACATCTATTCAGTAAGATATGAGGCTAATCGTTCCTAATTAATATGACTGTGTGATATTATCTTAATCTAAAAGCTTTCTGGTGTGTTTGTGTTTCAGGTCCCGAAAGAGGTATGTACATTTTCTGTGATTGCTTTCCTCTGAGAGTATTGGCTGCCTTGCAGTGATGCATTGGTGGCAGTTTGAAAAGCGGTGGTGGCTGGCTTCACATGTATCAGAAGAAATAATTCCTTGGCTTCACCCTCCTAGTGTCAGGAGCATCATATGTGATAGGGGGAGTTCTAATGGGGCTGAGTACTTGGCACCATCAAATTAGGAGGAAAATTGGGATAAAAATTATGGGCCAGGCTAATAAAAAGCTCTGTGATGCATTTCACAGTGATGTATTTTACAATGATCTGACATAACTCAGCCAGTCAACCCAAACCTTGTCCTGGAGGACCCCTACTCTGCACATTTCTGTGTATGCTCTAATGCCGACACTGCTGTAGATTAGCTAATTGACAAGTCTTTCCTGGGTTGAAGGTTTTGTGTTGCAGCCACCAAGTATCTGGCTTTGGAACCAATGTACTACTTTCCCACAGATTTTGGATCGACACCTGATCCAGACCTTCCTCATACTCTTGTATGTTTCCTCAGTATACAGGTCGCAAGAGCATCCATTTGAGTTCTGAAGAGCTGTCCCGCATGAAGGCTCTCATCAAATCTGAGCAACAACCAAAACGTGAAGTGTGTCAGCGCTTCGAGTTGCTGCCTGGAGAGTACATCATCGTTCCCTCCAGCTGTGAGCCCAACCATGGGGGCAGTTTCCTGCTGAGGGTGTTCTATGAGAAGTAGTCATTCTGTCTTTCTCTGTGTTCTTTCATTAATTCTTTGTCCCTCTTATTAAAATTTCTTAAAAGTTTCTTCTCATCTGTGTGGGTTTCGTTTTGCACCTTTCATGACATTTGATTACTATGTTCAGGAATAGAATTTTTTTTATTTTTTTATTTTAATGTTGATTAAAATATGCATTGCCCTCCATAATTATTGGCACCCCTGGTTAAGATGTGTTCATTAGCTTCTAATAAATTGAGTTGTTTTTTTTTTTGGTTTTTTTTTTTTAATAATATAGGACCAGGATGGATTTTATTCTTCATAAAATCACCTGTTCCACAATTATTGGCACCCCTAACAATTCTTAGGAAATAAATGATGTATCTAAAGTATTTCTGTCGATTCTACAGTAGTTTACGAAGTTAATCAGAGTATGTAGGAACATTTAATTAGTAATTCACAACTTCCTGTTTCCCTGGGGTATGAATATGACGTGACACAGAGGCAATTTCTCTTTAACGTGGGAAAGACAAAGGAACAAGTCATTAAAGTAAGGCAGATGTGTGTTGACCTTCACAAGTCAGGCAATGGCTACAAGAAAATAGCCACTCGCCTACACCTGTCCATATCTACTGTCAGAGGAATTATTAACAAGTTTAAAACAACTGGAACAGTGGTAAACAAGCCTGGATGAGGACATAAGTTTATTTTGCCACCACGCACAGTGAGGAGGATAAGAGAAATAAAAAGTTCTCCAAAGCTCACTGTTACAGAATTGCAACAAATGGTAGCTTCTTGGGGTCACAAAGTCTCCAAAACAACCATCAGGTGCTATCTACATGCCAACAAGCTGTTTGGGATGGCATGCACAGAAAAAAACCTTTTGTCACTGAAAATCATGAACAAACCTTTGGAGTTTGCTAATTGGCCAAATCTACACAGAAATGGTTCACCACACACAGAATCAAGTTCCTCCCATGGCCATTTCAGTCCCCAGACCTCAACCCCATTGAAAACCTGTGGGGTGAGCTGAAGAGGAGAGTGCAGAGGAGAGGACCCAGGTCGCTGGAAGATTTAGAGAGATTGTGCAAAGAGGAATGGTTGAAGATCCCTCTTTCTGTATTCTCCCATCTTGTGAAACATTATAGGAGAAGATTAGGTGCTGTTTTGTTGGCAAAAGGAGGTTGTACAAAGTATTAACATCAGGGGTGCTAATAATTGTGGCGCACATAATTTGATGTTAAACAATTATTTCTTAATGTGGGATTTTTTTCCTACTGAATAAATGCACTTGAGTTAAAGGTTGGATTTTACTCTTTTTTCCATCATGGTCCTATATTATTTAGAAAATAATACTCAATTTATTAGAAGCTAAAGAACACAACCAGGGGTGCCAATAATTGTGGAAGGTAGCGTATTGAAGCTTGGTCAAGGTTTATTTCAAGAACATTTGTAGAAAAAAAGATTTACAATATTTAATTTCACACACACACACATTTATTATAATTAGTAATATAATTTATAATAGATATTAAATTGGCAACATATAAAACTATAAAAATTAAAAAATATTAAATAGAATTTTACTCTAAACTGTAATGGAGAAGCTGTATAGAGGTATATAGAGGTACATGTTGATATTATCATATGAAAATCTTTAAAATCATAGAAGTAAACATAGAAAATACATGTTAAAAAACATAAATTCTAGATATTCATAGTTCACATATTAAGTGACTGTACTAAAGTGCCTTCATTAAAGGGCAATAAAGGGAGCTCAGAGTGGATCAGCAGCGTAATGCTCTAACACTGTGCTCTAAGAATTGCAGGTTCTCCAAGTGTGTTGGCTGCCCAGCAATGATGCAATAGCCACCAGGGCTGGACTGGGACAAAAACTGACTCTGGAGCACAAACTACTAATTATTTATGTATGTGTTCACCGAAGGAATGTAATTTTACTATTATCCAAAACCCAACTCTAATCACTGTGGTAAGTAGTATTTGTTTACTTGCTTGGAAAAAATGCTCATAATCCTTGTCAGTTCTATGCACATCTGTGTATGCCAGAAGGTCCTAGAGAAGAACAAGTTATCCTAAGAAGTGAGAGCATCTTGCTTTAGGTGATGATTTAGAAATGCTTGCATTCTAGCAGTTTCAGAATTAGATAAGTAGTCTAGTCTCTCTTATCTCAAATGCTACCTCTGCCTGCTTCATAACCAAATTAATAATAACAGCATCATATTAAAAAAAGACTTTTTTGAAATGTACAGTAAATCATTACTTCAAAGAATCATTCTGGAAAGCAAATAAGTAGATTTACCCAACATATAGGTCTACCTCCTCAGGTATATTCTATTTCAAGCATAATGGTTCACCAACATCCTAAATATTAGGAAAGATTAGCGTATATTTTTTACTCCACCACTTTTGTCTGCTTTGCGTAGTTCAACTGATAATTTTATCCTTTTTATTTAAATCATCTCTAATATTTATTTTCTGAATTTCCTTGATGTAGCAGCTTGATTCTATTTGGGTTAAAAGCTGCTCCCTCCTTTAAAAATCTATAACATGCATTTGTAAAATAATGCAATAAAACAATAAAAACAGGGCTGCTTTATGAAGTCATGCACAGCAACTATGTATTAAAATTATTTGACACTGACTTACATTTATTCAATGTGGTCGTACCTTTTGCTATTTTTTTGCACTTACTTTAGTTTACTTACATATTAGTTAGCAATTTAAAAATTTATTTCACTTGTTTGAGTGGTTTTTAAAACATGTTTAACCGCAGCATAGAGGGTTTTGCTACACATTCAAACTACTATGCAGCCTTTCAACACCTTTAACCTAAATATCTAAAATGCTATGATGGAGCCTGTATTATCCTAACATTACTATTTGCTGACTCTGTCCCTTGGTTTCCCTGTCAAAAACTGTGTCTCTGGCTGCCTGCTGCTGCTGTTTTCACCTTTAACCTGCAGTTGCAAGAGCATTGCAGTCACAGAAGCCCCAGCAGACCCTCCAGAAAACATATCTGTGATTTTAACAATTTTTGCAGCATCTACCGTGATATACTTCAATCTCTGTGAATGAACTTCTCCACACCACATTTCTTCCGCTAAGGTTTCTACATTGAAGATAGACAAATGGGCTGCCCCTTTAAATTGTGGGTCTGTCTCATAGAAAAAAAGGAAACAACAATAAAATCCAACAGCAAACAGTCAGGACTCTTCCAAACACTGACTGCCCCAACATACTAAGTAATCATGGGAAAAGGGCCCTGGTAAGAGAGGTGACCAAGATCCCAGTGGTCACTATGGCTGAGCTACAAAAATCCTGTGTGCTGATAGGAGAAACATCCAGAACATCCAGAGTTCAATCTTGACTTCATCAGTACAGAGGATATTTAGCACAGTTTGAGTCCTTTAGGTGCTTTATCTCCAGATTGGCTTTTATATACCTTTACTGAGGAGAAGCTTCTGTCTGGAGATGACCTTCTGTAAGTTTCTCCCATCTGCACGCACATCTTTGGAGCTGAGTCAGAGTGAACCCTGGGTTCTTGATTATCTCTCTGAATGTATTCTGAATCCAAATGGTTCATGCTACCCCATTATACTATATTTAAACTCAATGTTATGCCATGAAATGGTGGAGTTGCTTGTATGTGAATATAGTTGTGCCTGTTTTCTGTTTTCCTGTTTTCCCTTTTTATTTCTTTTTTCATTGTTTTTGAAAAAGTCTCTTTATATTGTCTTTCTCTCTTTCTGTCTTTTTTTTTCCTTCTGCATTTTGTTTGAGTTTAAAGTCTGCAGTTAGGAATGAGTAAGGGTTTTTATTTCATTCTCTCTTTTCTTTTCTTTTCTTTTCTTTTACCATCGTCTCCCTCACAGTTCTTCAGCAGCCTCAGCAAATGTTGGGAGCCTCCAACTGCTGGCCAAGTAAGGCTTAGGTTTTCTCTTCATTCCAGCAAAATCTTTTGCCTTTTACTTAAGAATTCAGTGCAGTGGAATGTTGATGAGGTTTCCTTATTTTTGAAGGCTCTGCTGATGGTGGAGCTACACTTTTGGAATTGAAGAATAGACTTTTGGGTGATTGTACAGGTATTTTGTCTGATTGCGTCAATTTACATTTAGATTCATTCATGGGTGACTGCCTTTTGTAGTTTGCTGGGGCTGGTGTGGTTTTCCTCTTTTCCCTCCATTTTTTTGAAGCAATCTCCATATTTTCTGACTGTCTTATTTTTTCTTCTGCTTTTTGTTTGAGTTTAAAGTCTTGAGTTTGAAGTTGAGTTTGTGAGTTTTTATTTTGTTCTCACTTTTTTCTTTTCTTTTCTTTTTTTCTTTTCTTTACCCATCGCCTCTGTCTCCCTCACCATTCTTCAGCAGCCTTGGCCCTTGGCATATGTTGGAAGACTCCAACCGCTGGTCAGATATACCTTAAGTTTTCTCTTTATTCCTTCATAAATCTTTTGCTTTTTACTGAAGATTTCCATGGAGGGGAAGGTTTTGATGACTCTGCTGTTGTTGATGAACAAACCTTTTGGCTTATCATCCAGGTATTTTGCCTGCTTGCTTTGTTTTATATTTTGTTTCATTCATTCATTCATTCATTCATTCATTCATTCATTCATTCATTTCTTCAGCCTTGGCCCTTGGCATATATTGGGAGGCTCCAGCCGCTGGCCAGGTATAGCTCAGGTTTTCTCTTCATTCCCATCTTTTGCCTTTTACTAAAGATTTCCAGGTAGTCCAGGTATCTTGCCTGTTTGCTTAACTTTTTTTCTTTGTCTCTTTAAATTCTCTCTCTTTCTCTCTTTTCCTTTTTTTTTTTAATTGAGTTTCGGGAATGAGTGAGTGAGAGTTTTTATTTTGTTCTCTCTTTTCTTCTCTTCTCCCATTGCCTCTCTGTCTCCCTTTATTTATTTATTTATTTATTTATTTATTTAATGGGTGACTGCCTTTTGTAGTTTGCTGGGGCTGGTGTAGGTAGGTGGTTAGGAATTAATTAACCATGTGGTTGTGTCCTTTTTCTCTGTTTTTTTTTAAAGTCTGTTTATATTCTCTCTCTTTGTTTTTTTTTCCTTCTGAATTTTGTTTGAGTATAAAGTTTGCAGTTCTCCCTATTTATTTATTTATTTATTTATTTATTTATTTATTTATTTATAGGTGACCAGCTTTTGTTTTTTGCTAGGGATGGTGTAGATAGGTGGTCAGTAAATGAATGATGTCTAGGACTATTGTCATTCCCACCTAGTAAGTGCCCAGAAATGCAGGCATCTTCCTGGAGCAGAGGCCCTATTCTGGTAAATTTTTTGGCCTTTAGGCTATTTTGATTTTTGTGACCCTGGGCCCTTACACTTGTGAGGGAAATTGTATGGTCTGACAGCAGTTGCAGTTGAGTTTCAGGAGGTAGGCTTACAGCCATCCTGCTTGAGGCTCATTGGTTTGTGCTTTCTTCTGGTACCTGTATTCCACCAAGGCCGGGTGAGGGACACCAGCAACTCAAGGGTAAGTACAATTCTTTTTCCTTTTCTCTTCAGCATGCGCAGTCACCATAGTATGTGCTTCCTATTTAAAGAAATAGAGGGCAAACTCCTGGGGATGTCCCATTTCAACAAGCCCTCAGTTTTGTTCCATATGACCTTGAACTGTCTACTGACTCTGCCCGATAACAAAGGATTTGATGTTAGCTTCCGCTCTGCATCATTGTTAAGTTTAAAATTTCAAGAAACTTGAAAATGTAAAAGACCAAATTTCCATATTCAAGTTGGAAAAACTGCCTGACAATGCCCACAAAGTGGAAATTGTCAGGTTGTTTAATGAAACCATGTCTGAAGTGGATATTGTTACATGGTTGGCAAGATTTTGCATGGTTAAAAGCCCACCAACTAAGGTCTATGATGAGGATGACATTTGGAACTGCTCGTGGCGAGTTCCCATTAAACAATTGGAAAATCTGAGCATTTATCTAGGCCTAAGGCAAATACCATCCATGATCATTTTGGGAGAAAACCAGTGCTATCAAGGAATGCCCAAGCTATGCTGCAAGTGTGGAAAGTTTGGGCATTTAGCTGAAGGGTGCCAGGAAGTGTGTTGGAAGTGTAGAGAAATGTGCACCAATGACAGGAAATGCAATCTTTGTGGTGAATCTACCCATCTCTACAGTCCTTTGCCATCAAAATGAAGGCAACTAAAATGGCCGCCAGGCAGCAGGAGGTTTAAACCTCCAATTAGCCATGTGGCTGGGGCAGGCCTCAGAAGGTGGAGCTGATATCTGGGCAGAGTCAGAGAGCAGAAGAAGCCACACCCCTCCCAGCAAAAGAAATGGTGAAGGAGCAAAGAGAAAGAGATGAACCTCCTGTGCAGGTGATGGGGAGGAGGAAGAGATAGTTTCTTCTCTGGTGACGGAGGAGGGGAGTGTGGCCTCCAATGAGAGTGAGTCAGATGGCTCCCAAATGCTCAAGTGGGGAAAAGACCAGTGCAGTCTCCTGTCAATTTTGGCAGAGAAGAAGTAGCGGGTGAAACTGGGCCAAGCAGGTTATCCTCGGGTGGCCTGGATCGGTTGTGGCCTGCAGACTCACCTAATCAGGAATCTTTTGTGCACTTTCAGCTGAAATCATTGACATCAAAGGTCCCACAAAACGGTCATTCTGTGGGATCGGAAGGGACCTCCAAACCCCAGAGCAGTGGGGATAAAAGAGGAGCAGTTGTCACAGATTATGTGGTGGTTTTAAAAATATTATAGAAGGAAAGTCTTAATGTAGCCTCTGGGTTTTTAAATGTCTTAGATAATACATGTCTCGGCCAATTAAACCACAATGTTTATGGCTCTCACTATTTCACAATAAATGTTGGAAGTGTGGGGTTCTGCCAGAGTGGAGAGCGTCTTGTCCCTCTTAAAAGAAATGAAAACTGATGTGATTTTATTACAAGAGTGTGCTCTGCCGTTCATGGGAACATACAGAGAATGGGAGCAGTAATGGACTGCAGGTCCCTCTCTCTGGAGTGGGTCACGCTACAATAGAGTGGATGGTGTTGCCATACTGGTAAAAACCCAACATTTTGGTCAAGGGTAGCACCGTGATGAGGGAGGGAAGGCACTTTTAGCAAATATGACCTTTTTAGGGAAGGATTTTAACATTATAAATGTTTATGGTTTTAATTAGATGAAAAATGAAAGTGTTTTTAGAAGACATGCAGCTCCACATACTAGGGAGGGCCCCGTTGGTGATTGAAGGGGATTTTAACTGTGTTTCAATGAAAAAAGATAGGAAAGGAGGAGGTGATGATTTTATATTAGACAAGACATCATTTTTATTGCACGGATTAGTCAGGGATTTTAAACTAGTGGACTGTTTCAGAAACGTGCATCCAGGGCTTCACCTGGTTTAGTGGTGGAAGTGGCGTTTGAGCCTCCCACTTCGACTATATTTTTACAAGAGACTGCCTGCCAATTGATGCCACAGTAACCCCTCTGTTTCTGTGCCATTTCCTTTCCCACTGTTGTGACGGTAGGGGGCAGGCTGTGGAAGTTGAACTGCTCCCTGTTGCAGGACGAAGAAATAGTCAAGAGGTATAGGGAGCAGTACGTCCTCTGGCAGACCCTCCAGGACTGTTATGATGCAAGAGTACTGTGGTGGGAGATGGTTAAAGACAGGACAAAGGTTTTTTTCAAAAGAGTAGGGAAAATGAAAAAAGATTGGGAGAAGAGAC
>CM067523.1:13664878-13709608 GCA_034509495.1 Acestrorhynchus altus | reverse complement strand
AGGGAGAATCCCCCTTGTGTCCCAAACACAGTTCAGCAACATCTCATATTGTCATTCACCCAACCCACACATATAGTACTTAATGTTTATTGGCCACATATTGAAAATATGAAATATGAAAATGAAAATTATCCTGAGTGGCAGTCTAGACCACTGGCTAATATTCTAAAATTCATGATGACCACATTCATTGTAATGTGATTGTTGATGGTCTTCAAATTTATACAGTATCTGTGGCAAACTAATGCATTTTGGTGATTGTTTGTCTAAAAATGAGCTTAATAAACATTAGAAGTATTAAGAGTTAAATTATATATAAATTATTATTGCATATTATTGCATTGTTATTCATTTGATTCCCCCATTTGGCCATATAGTCTAAATGGTGACAGTAAGGAAGACTGTTAATTATACTCTGATCAGTTCTGAGCCTAAACATAAAACATCCAGCATACCTGACATTACTCTGAATGCTGAGAGGTTTGTTGTGAATGCTCAGTTCTGGCAGTTTGGCGATTGGGTGGATGTGGTCATCAATGAACTCCTGCCAGTGAAGGACGGGGAGCTCACTTTTAATTGAATTGCAAACTTTTTGTAAAATTCTAGCATGACGCATGTTGACAGTGGACGTGATCCACACGGATCAAGCCTGTGCCGTACAAGGAATGAGGATCACTGAGAGCCTAAAATTGGTTTGAGACGCCATCTGTTTTTTTGTGAGGGACAGAAATATTCATCTTATAGTTTTCAATTTAGACTTTGTAAAAGCCTTTGATCGGGTCTTGCACCAGTATCTGCTTCAGGTACTGCAAAAAATGAGTTTCCTCAAGAGGTTCTTGAAGTGGGTGGGATTGCTGTACACCGACATCAGCAAGAAAAGTTTAATAATGGGCACCTCACAAATGTGATCAGAGTTTGCTCCAGGGTCCAGCAAGGGTGTCTGTTATCCCCACCCTTGTTTGCTGCAAGTACTGAACCATTGGCACAGATCTTGAGAAGGGAAAAGAGGATTCAAGGACTGGACTTGCCAGGTGGATTAGCAACCAAACGAAGAACAAAGAGTTTTACTAATGCAAAGCATATGGTCTCTCTGGTGCAGGAATGGGAGGAGGTGAGTCCAGTCCCTGACCTCTCATTAGGCAAGGAGAGTTTGGGGGAACGTCGCCGACCCTGCCCTCCGGAACAAGCAGTACATGTTGTGGATGACCGCCCATGAGATCCTCCATGTCTGGACCGTCATGTATGCCCAGAGCATGGCAACGAACCCCATCTGCCTGCAGCCCGGGTGTGGCGAGCTGGAGACAGTGCGGCATGTGCTCTGGTAGTGCAGCATGGCGAGGAACCTGAACAAGAGACAGTTTAACAGACAGTGTTGAACACTTGGTCCAACTCTGGCTCCAAGGTTGACACCAGTCCAGATTAATATAAACACCTTGTCTGATGGAGCAAGGTGATACCAGCAGGTTTGCAGCCCAAGGATTAGGGTTGGTAATAGGGGTTGGAGTTTTGGGACACACCAAATGTGTGAGTTTGCTCCACTGGTTGAGCAAGACACACGCATGCACTCGTAAAATGAATTAGCTGTACGTTTGGGCACCCTTAGATAACATTTCTGGATGTCATTTCCTCAGTTTAAAAAGTAATATAAAATTAACCGGAACAGTGGAGGTCAAGATGAGGTCTGGAAAACTTCAGAGACATGTGAGGATTAGTAGAAAGACAATTTGGAACCCTTGCTTGACTGCAAAAGTCCTTCATGAAGAATTAGCAGGCTCTAGAGTTGGCACAAATATGGGCATGGCCATGGTCATCATAAAAAAACCCATCCTGAGTTTGCAAAAAAACTTAATTCTAGACCAAATTAAATCCCAGTTAAAAGGTCAAAGGAGCCTTCAAGTGAATGTTTACTGCTCTATCCATGTCAACATGCTCAACCTGTGTGCACACTCTGACTGATTTTAGAGGGACAGAGCTAATGACATCACAAAACAAAAGGGTACATTTATTTCATTTTTTTCTCAGTGTTCAAAATTTAGAATAAAAGTCCTGAGAAGAGATAATACTGATATATACATAAATAACAAATAATAAAGGACATTTATGTTGTTTATTTGTTAGACTACTGTCAATTATTTTGAAGAACTTACTATAAATATCCTTGTTGATCTAATCTTTACAAAATTCCTGAATATTCAGCTCATAAAAAACAAACTTTTGTCTTTATGAGCAAAGACAAAATATAGGCACAAGTACAATATTCAGCTCATTTTTGTGGCCACTAGCTTCAAAATGTCAGCATGAGCCTTCGCACCTGACAGAGCAAACATCTAGATGGATATAACTTCTTCTGGCTGTTAAAAAGGAGTTACAACACCACCTTGCAGAGATGTAAAGTAATGGTACAATGCCACCTGCCATGCCATAACGTAAAAAGTCAAATACACACAAATAAGAAAACAATATTGATTTATAAGTTGTTCTGAGCTGATGGCAAAATACGGTTTTAAATGCTAGTTCTTTCCCTCCAATACAATGAATCACCCAATCATTAGTTCCGATATGTCACAGTAAAACAGGGTTTGTTAAAGTTTATGCTA
The DNA here is from genome assembly GCA_034509495.1 of Acestrorhynchus altus. NCBI lineage: Eukaryota > Metazoa > Chordata > Actinopteri > Characiformes > Acestrorhynchidae > Acestrorhynchus > Acestrorhynchus altus. The sequence goes on along the minus strand of CM067523.1, from coordinate 13,707,011 downwards.
CTTAACAGGAGGGACAATTACACTTGAGAAACTTGCCAAATCAGAATAACGTTGTTCACAGTGGTGGTCAATGGAACAAGACATCTAAAGATGTTTTAAGCCCCCCTTATAGAAAGGTACCTAAAATATTTTTTAATGTGATTAAGAATACACTGCTTGGAGCTCAGAATTTGACCTGAAACATACTTTTCAAAAACCCATCACAAAACTGAGGCTGGGTGTTGGGTGTTATATGGCAAATTAGTCCCTCCAAAAAACTTATTCCTGCTGAAAAAAGCAGCCTGACCTGAGTTTTATGGTTTAGCTAGACTACAAGCATGAACAACCTGACAAAGTTAGGCAACCAGAATGACTAAGCATGCTGATTGTCCAACTGGACCAGTATGCCCATGCTGGTCGAGCATCATGACCACCAAGCCCAAGCCGATTGACCAGCATGACCAAAATCAAATGCAACATACATTATGCTGGTCAACCAGCTGGCTTACTAGCATAAGGTATCTTTTCATCAGCTTTTCAGATACGTTGACCATCAAAGACCAGCTTAGACCATCTGACACTAGCTATCAGGAAAAGCTGATCCTGAGCTGGACTTTCAGCACAGTCTAAAAGTTAGCTTTCAGGACAGCAGTTTTGACACAAATTTGTTTTGTAGACATTCTGAAGCTTGTTTTATAACACCCACACTGGCTGAGTTTCAAGAGATCCGTAGCGTTGTAGATTATGCAACACCGTGTTGTGTAATATTGCTGTGTTCTTACCATATTTCTCAGTAATTTCACTGCCGTTGCCCTTTACATTTTGGATTATTATTATCATTTTGGAAATCTTACTCTGACTTTTAACAGATGGATAGAAGTATTTGCGGATATTTTGTGAAACCATTTTTCATACCTTTATCATACTAATATTGACATATCCCAAAAGCAGGATACACCCCCCACACCACCACCACCATGCTTCACATCTTTATTCTTTTAATGAATTTTTTTTTTTTATTGTGGCCAATGAGGTTCGACTTCATCAATCACACAGGCCTGTAAATACTGCAGTTCACTGCATTGTCTGGCAGAGGGCTGCACTTTCATTTCACTAAAACCTCTAGGGACCAGGATGTTGTTCCAGTCACCACCACTGTGAACAAGCCTGGATTTAAGTTTCTCTACAACTTTTCTCAAACAAAACCTCTCTGAATGACTATGTTCACGTCGCTCAACCATTTCATTTAAGAGGAAAGTTAGGAAAATGGGTGAAAATTTTATGCCATAAAAGAAGTTTAGAAATGTGAAGATAGAGAATCCAGGTCCAGAATCTCAAACTCCGGCGCTGGATTTCGTTCCGACCGTCTGGGCGGCTGTGTGTTGTGTTGAGCCGCAGGGAGTCGCTCCGGCGGTCGGAACAAAAACGATGAGGATTATTTCTGGATCTGGATTGTCCACATCTGGTTATGGTAAACACATCTGCCCGGGTCTCTTCCTTCAGCTTCTTCCTGCCTCTCTGACGCTTTTTACAGGCGATACAAACCCCGCCCGAGGTTTATGAGGGGCGGAAAGAAACAAAGTTACTAAACTCTTTCCGAGCTGAGTGTTCAGTGCGGGCTGAAGAGGAGCAGAGCAGAAACATGGCTGGAGTGGCTCAGACTTTGGCCAAGAAGCGGGCCAGAGCTGCGGGTTTCGGAACCAACGCCAATGCCCACAAGTACCTGAACCAGGACTACGAGGTGCTGAGGAACCAGTGTCTGAGCAGTGGCAAGCCGTTCTGCGACCCCACTTTCCCCGCCGCCCCCGAGTCCCTGGGCTTTAAAGATCTCGGCAAGGACTCCTACAAAACTCGAGATGTGAAGTGGAAAAGACCTCGAGTAAGAGCGAAACTATCAATCCTAAACTTTAAATTCTGCATCTAACTAATATAAGTTGCATTGAAATATAGTCTGTAGTTTTTACTTTGTAAAATTAAAAAATCATCAAAATGATTCATAACCCTGTTAATATTTCCATGTGGGCCTGTAGGAGTTGTCCTCAGTTTTCTTATGGGACCCACATGTTTTTGAAACATGAGTTTGTAAAAATAGGGCCATTTGGGAAGCATAACTGGGTGCCAGTAACAAACATGTAAGAACCCATTCAGAGCCCCTGCCCACTTTGAAGCAACCCAACCCAGGTTTCACCAATGAGCATGCTGACTGGGCGAGTACTAGACAAGCATCTCATTAAATCACATGATTTCATGTGAAAAAATATATTTTTCACTACAAGAGAGCTCATGATGGGCTTTAGGTCAGACCAGGTCTTTAAAATGATTTTAATTACTTTTATATAATGAGCTGAAAAGGCCCTTTGTGGACATGATCAGGATTTCATGGCCTTCAGTAAGGTGTGGGAGGATGATTGAGGACTGTCTAAATCTGCAGAGTAGATTTAGGTTCCACCAAATCCTTGAGTTCATCAAAATGAACAGAGAAGTTGGTTGTATGACCCAGTGATTGTTTAAGATTGTTTTAAGACTTAAGATATAATAACATCCCATTGGAAGAACATTATTGACGGTCACTGGGTTTTATGGTCACCCCTGAGGTGTCGCAGCATAATTGACAGCTGTCTTAAGACTCCAGAATTGGTTTAGGTTCCACCTAATTCTTATTTAATTAAAATAATCTGGTCAGAATAATTGAGGAAGGTGTGTCTGTGTTGAACTTGGAACTCCGCTGTCTACTGTGTTTTAAAGGAGCTGAGTTCGAACCCACAGTTCATCGTCAGCGGGGCTACAAGGACTGACATCTGCCAAGGAGCTCTGGGTAAGTGGGGGGGGGAAATGGCAATACAGTGATGCTTGCTTCAAATTCTGAAGTTCTGGAAGTCGCTCAGACCTCCTAAAGTCCACTCTGACAGAGACAAACTTGTCTGGTTGTGGCCTCTTTAAGCTACTACCAAAAACAGCCAGAACCCATTCAACAGCCTATTGTGTGAAACCTCCAAGTAATTAGGCAGGCGTAACCAAGTGTTTCTTCACTCCACAGGTTGCTACGTTGGCCTGTTGGGGTGTGCAGTTTCTGTCTGTGTTCAAACAAATAGGCTTGTTGTTGCTTTAAAAAAAAACACTGTTAAGACCATGTGATCAGGGGGTGTAATTGAGAGCAGTCTAAGTCTTCACAAAAGGTTTAGGTTGCACCTAATCTTTATTTTAATGTAAGATCAGATTCTACCAAAGTAAGTTTAAAGCAGCTTCACTGTGGATATAATAAGGCCACTTTTGGACCTAATGGAATTTGATCATATGTTTAATGGCCCTCATGTTGCAATGAAACTGAGGAGAGTCTAAGTCTCTTGACCAGATTTAGGTTCCACATAACCTGCATTTGAATCAGAATAGAAAAACATGGTATGATAGGACATTTTCACACATATCGTTTGTTTGCTTTGCTCTGTATCATTTAATGAGTTTGTAAACTTTTGTCCATTGTCAGAACTGTCTGAGGTGGGAGAAGGAAAGTCAATGCATGAAGAAAATGCTGTGTTTCAGATCAGTGCAGATTTCTGTACAATGTAACTTGAAGCAGCAGCAGAGATGGCATTTGAAGATAGCTGCTGGGATTCTGGTCAATATACGAGCTTAAACTATACCTCGTAGCTAGGGCTAATTAAGAAAAAAAAACATAGGTCAAGACCAAGACAACCACAAGACAAACATAATACAAAAATATAAAATCCAATGAAGCTCACCTATAAAAGAAAGACTTTGACTTAAAGAGTGAGCTCAAAGAAAAATAAAACTACAAAATAAATCATGGCTAACTGACCTAATCATGAAAACAATGGTACACTAGTTGGGTCAGATCAAACAAATCACTCCAGAGTTTGATGGGGACCGGACTGAGACCACCTCCTCTAATGGGTCTTGCTGTGGTTGCTGTGGTAGTCCACATCTGTGATCAATTACTGTTTTCATACCTGTCCTAATGAATCACACCAATCACACCACAGTTCAGTTTAATCAGACCTAAATGTGTAAGCTTGAAAACACCCTTAGTTAATAAAGGCACTATAGGTCTCACCTAGCAATATATCAACCTGGTTAAGTCTGTCACTAACAAGTAAAAAACATAAACATAGAACACATTGTAAACATAAAAAATATAAACATAAACAACATAATATATAAACATAAAAACAACTATGTTCTATCAATTAAACTATTTTATTGATTACTCGACAAATCTAAATGACATATTTTGCTCCAAAAATCATTCTAAGCATTTAATTTTACTTCATAGTCCATACACCTGTCATTGTACAATGCAGCACAGTGAAATGTAAACACAGGTTTACCTACTGAAGTGCAAAAATTAAAATAAAAAAAGTTTAAACTTTAGCATTCCAAACACTAAACAAAGGGCATTTTCCAGTCAGTAGTTCAATTCCAGAAGAAATCCAAGTTTCTTTTTAAAAGTATACTGATCTCAGTTATTAAAACTTCTGTACACAAAGAAGTGGGCTTAAAACCATAGCAGAAATAAAATACATTTCTATGGTAATGTCCCATCAAGCATTAAGGCTAGAGACCACAGGTCAAACTCTTTAACACAAACACCAACGATATTTCAGGGGATTCTGGATTCCATTTACCCAATTGTGCTGTAGGGTCACTTCATAATTCATATCTACAGAGTGTTGGGAATGTAAAGGGTTAAAGGTTTGGAATGCATTGCACTTTGGTAGTTGTAGTTTAGCTGTAGGTGGGTGGAGCAGCCTGTGTGTACAGATCACTGATGAAAAATGAATAATGTTGGACACTCAGTCTTTGTTTAATGCTCAGTCTAAAATAAATGCTCAGTATTGTACTGCCATTCTGGTTTAACTCATCCTTGTCAGTGGGACATTTTCCCAGAACGGTTAAACGTGGTCTGGTTTTGGAGTTAGAGATGGACAAATATCCCCTGCTCTGTCACAACCACAGCTGAAATCAGGACAAGATGCTAACCTTATTTTGGCAAAAGGCAGAAAGGTTATTATTGTCTAAAACACTGTCATTATTAATGTATTAGCTTGGCTAAAAAAGTTGCTGCATCACACTGCTGCTGTTGGCTGCCTTACAATTATGCACAATACTCAAACAACTTTTATGTTTCATTCTAATTACTTCTAAACGGCAGCTCTGAATGGAGCTGACAGATAATTGAAGCTGAAAATAACCAACCTCATGCATGCAGGGAGTAGACACTGATTCTAAGAGAAAGCATTTATTATTTGAATTGAAGAAATCAAAAGGAAAATTAAAAAGAATCTAAAATAATTAACTAGAAACTTAAATTGATGTCAATGTATTTTCCCTGTCAATGTCATTGAGTACATCGACTAACTGTGGCAGCCCTACAACCAACCATAGTGACCAAGTAACAACTGCCCGGGAGGAAGGCGAGCTGTCAGTTGGGATGTTCAACCTGCATTTCCAGTTTTTTTTTGCATGGGTTTTGCATGGTGTCATGGAGCTTGTCCTTCTCTCGGCTGCTATTAGTGCATTTTCAAAAGGACCTAATGTTTACTCACATACACACCCACATCACATACGTCACGGTTAGTTTGACTGCAGGACAGAAAAGCTCATCCTGAGCGTTGTGGGATTTTCTTTCTTTGTTTTCAGTGCAAACAGTGGCTGCAGAATAGGGAGGATTACCTGCAGGGCTGGGTGTGTCCAGTGTCCTGAGTCATGGGGAAGGCATTAGGAGTGGTTGTCACACTGGGCACATACGTAGCTCTGTCTTATAGTAGAGGTTCGCTGCAGTTTGTGTTCATTCCTAAAAACGTTTTTTTAAGTTTACAAAGTTTTCAATCTGAGATGATTTCATTTGTATTGTCATACAGTTGAACACAGTTAGAGGTGTTACGTTACATTGTAAGACACATAGTGAGATTAAGAAGGCTATTACTCAAGAATACCTCTTGTATTGTGTTCTGTTGTTCTTCCATTGTGTTGTGTTGTTCTTAAGAAGACATTTGAGAAGAAAATGAAGAAAAGGTTTTTGAAGAATGACAATTTAAAGTACTAAACTAATCCGGGCCAAATTCTTCTCAAATATATAAGCAAACTTTTTGAATCCAGTAAAGTCTCAGTAGATACATGCCATTTTCCTTATTCTAGTCATGTTAACATCGTTGGCATCACATTTGTTTGTGGTGGATTTCGGTTCATTTTCCCCATCCCCAGTATCTTTTTTTTTTTTTTGTTTTACCCCAATTTTCTGTCCAATTTTCTTCTATATTGATAGAAGCACCAATTACCCAACATGTTATTGTCAAGATTTTACTCCATGACAGCCGATGCTCCTGACACTAGGAGGGTGTTTCCTCCAATATGTGTGTATCCAGCCATCTACACACCAAGACAGAATAGGGCCAATTACATTCTCTTGGATTCTCTTGGAGGGAGACAGAGTAGAGGAGGAGCTAAGAGCAGGGGCAGAGCAGAATGAGGGAACAGAAAAAGGTTAGAATCCTGGGTCATGCTACTTGCCATTGGTAGCTGAAGTCTGAGAGAACAAAATTATCCATTCTCTCTCTGGGTGGGTAGATGGCGCTCTCTCCCCACATCACACCCAGTGCAATAGTGGCTGGTACAGGCGTCTATTAGTCGTTGTACTCTGTACTTTTGTCTGAGTGCGTTGGCTGCCCAGGGATATTGCAATGGTGACACAATTAGATACAATTAAAAGATACAATATAAATAAAATCGTCTCAGCCCATAACCTGCTCTCTTTATATATATTGCTCAGCCCTAGTCTAGATAAGCCTATGGGCCTTATTAACAAGTTCAGCCCAAGAGGCCACAAGATACGTGAAAATGTCACAGACAATCCAGAAATGTTCAGTACATGACCTACATGAACTCTTGCTATAGTGGATATCAGTATACAGCATCTATCATCAGAAAGAGACCAAACAAGTTTGATTTGGTGTGAAAATGGTGGTCTGTTTACTTTCTTTTACTAAAGCACAAATATACACCCATGAATGCTTGGGTGATTGGCAATGGATCAGCATAGATGCAACAGTTAGGTGTCTCTACAGAAGGTGATCTATTCTATTGTATGCAAACACAGTCCTGTACCAGATAGAAATGGTGGAGAGTCTAACAGAAGACATTGAACTGAGCTGAAATGTGGTTCAATGTTTGTAATTTCCCACTCGCACGAACGTCCCCCTAAGTACTGCTGAAACGTGATCTGTAGGGTAGACAAAAGGAGGCGGAGAAGTTTTACTATTTCTGCACACACACACACACACACACACACACACACACACACACACACACACACACACACAGGCATTGGTAGGAGGAACTATAACTCTGAACTTTCGTGACTTTGTGAGCTTTGTGGCTGAGCAGATTTGCATCTCTTTTCCTGCTTTGGCATTGTGTCACATGTTAAGCAAAACTGTCATTCCATTAGATATTTTCTGGGTGATATATCGATATTTATATTCATATCAAGATATAAAAAGCAGGATATGGTGTGAGGTGATATTGTTTATATCAAGTTTAAAAATGTTTAAATAATGTTCTGTTTCAATCTTGCAGAAACCTTTTTTTCTGTTCCCCTATTCTGCTCTGCCCCCTGCTCATAGCAACTCCTCTACTCTGCTTCCTTTCATCTCCAGCAGTGTTCTCAGACACACACCAAGGACTGAGAATAAGAACATCTTAGTGTATTCAGATGAAATGAAGTTAAATGATTTTAATATTAGAGGTATCCTATTTTTCCCCACATTATTTCACACCATATATCGTATCATATATCAGATTCTATATTGTATATTTCCACTTAGCTAAAATATATCGGGATAGGTTTTAGGTCTGTATTGCCCAACATTGCAATAGATACAGTATGTTTTACTGTATATGTGAGCCTCTTGACCACTAGGGGCATCACTTGGCATTTATTTTAGTGGGGGAAATCTGAGGCCATGCTATGCCTTCACAGATTTTTGTAGAACCAATTTGTGCTATAGTAACTTTGAGTCTTTCAAGATGAATTTTCACCAGCTTTGCACACTGTGTTTTTTTTTCTTGTTTGTTTTGGTGTGATATACAACCCAATGACATGGGTCACAGATTCTGGAATGGCCCTATCTATCCATCCTTCACTTTGAACATGATCAGTTTGAGGAACTCCTAGAACTCTCATTAACTTTTAAAACTAGAAATCATTACTTTGTGGGCAGTTTCTAGAATTTATAGCCCATGATCAGACATGATACACATATCATATTGCAAGTTACCTTATCAAACCATGATGGTTTGTGATTATGGTTAATTATCAGTGAGCTCAGAAAGCATCTATAATTCAATAATTTCCAACTGAATTAAACCCCGGTTTAAATGACAAAGGATCTTTCAGTGCATGTTTATTGGAGTGTTCAAATTTCAGAATAACAGTCCTGTGAAGGGATAATGCATATATCATATGTACATAATACATACATAAATAACAAAAATAATAAATAATATTAAGGTTGTTCTTTATTTGGATCACTGTAAAATGGCAATTTGTGAAGAACTTATTATTCTAAATATACTTGTCAGTCATATCATTACAAATAATTCTTTACAGTTATTGGATTTTCAGCTAAAAACAATCTGGATGATCAATTTCCTGATTTGTTAAGTGTTTCAGTCCTTATAAGCAAAAATAACAATATACAATAAGAGATTGTAGGTGCAAGTACATTTGTTTATTAAAACATGTTCAAACAAAGACAGATTTGATTAGCCTAGGATGTCCTGAAATGAACAATATCTGGAATGTGTGACTGTCTTTTATGAATACTTTTCTAATGTTTTGGTGAATAACTACATCAAACATCAAAAAACATCTCACTAGTGTTCTAAAGGTTAAGAAGCCCTTTCAGAGTCAGATGTCCACTCAGAACAAAACTTGAACATTGCATAAAACTGGCCTACTGGTGTCCCTGCCAATCCCAGTTCCAGATCACATTTTCTGTCAGTCTGCGTGGAGGTTGGGAGTGATGAGGTGAGTGGTTAATGAGCAACTAAATAAATATGAAGCAGGAATATTGTGGTCACCTTATATTTGAAAGTCAGTTCTACTGTTTCTTCAGGTATTGATTTTATCAACAGATCTACAGTAGCAGATCTGGATTAGTGATTTAGGTAATGTGTGCATCAACCATCAGGATCAAGCAGGAGTCGGTAACACGCAGCTCCAGAGCCACTTGAGGCTCTTAAACTGCCCTCTTGCAGCTCCACAGCAGAATTAAAAATAAAATATTAATTTTCTGCAGTGAAATACAGCTTCCACACCTTTCATCAAAACAAGAGCCATTCAGCTTATTGTTTGCTGTTAAGTCCTTCCATTCCAAAAAAGAGACAAATCTCAATAATTAAGGTTATTTTTAGAGCAAAGAGAAGTGTTTCGCAATCCTAGTCCTGGAGGCACTCCTGCTCTGCATGTTTTAACGTTAACACACCCCATGCAACCCTGAAGGACTTGTTAATGGTCTGATTAGTTGAATTGGGTGTGGTGGGAACTGGGAATGCTCTGAAATATGTAGGCTAGGGGTGCCACCAGGACCAGTGTTGAGAAATACTGTTCTACAGAACATCAGCAGTTACATAAAGGACGATCCAGTTCAGTATGGGAGGAACGCAATTCATGTTTGAGTGTGGGAGTAGAGCACATGTGCAAACATGCAGTAATTGTGCATATAACACCAATCCACTCCCTCCCTCCCTCTCTCTCTCTCTCTCTCTCTCTCTCTCTCTCTCTCAGAAGTAAACTACTCTCTGTTTTCTGACTGGTACATCCACAAGTTTCTCTGACATTGAAACATTCTAAGTGTCATAGCTTCATTTTTCCCTAAACAACTAAACCGGCCACAGTGGCTTTTCCTTCCCCTGTAAGCAAGCTGTGGTGACCTGTGGATGTTATTCAGAGATACAGTGCCTCAAAAAAGTACTCATACCCCTTGATCATTTCCACATTTTTTGTTACACCTACAAACCTAAATATATTTTATTGGGACTTTCTGTGACAGACCAACAGAAAGTATCAAGTACTTGTGCAGTAAAAAGAAAATGATACAAATAAAAATATTTGCACCAGTGTTCTCCTGAGTCAGTACTTTATAGGACAACCTTTTACTGCTATTACAGCTGTAAGTTTAATTGGTATTTCTCTACCAGGTTTGCACATCTAGAGGCTGACATTGGATGGAAAGCATCCGTGAACAGCAAAGTCTTGCTACAGATTCTCAATGGAGAATTAGGTCTGGGCTTTGACTGGGCCATTCTAACACATGAATATGTTTTGATCTAAGCCATTCCATTGTAGCTCTGGCCCAATCACAAGTCTTTTGCAGCCTCCAAGAGGTTTTCCTCTGGGATTGCCCTGTCTTTAGCTTCAGCCATCTTCCTGTTAACTCAGAGCATCTTCCCTGTCCCTGCTGAAGAAAAGTATCTCCACAGCATGATGTTGCCACCACCGTGTTTCACAGTGGGTGTGGTGTGTTCAGGGTGATGTGCAGTGTTAATTTTCTGCTACACAGTGTTTTGCATTTGTTTGCTTTGTTCTATACATGGCTTGTGGCAAACTGGAAACTGGACTTTTCATGGCTTCATTTCTTGCATTCGTCTTGTCACTCTTCCATAAAGGCCAGATTTGTGGAATACATGACTAATAGTTGTCCTGTGGACAGAATTTGTATGTAATGAGTATTCAGACTCTGGTTTTGGAATATGAAACCTTGTACATAAAATAAAAAAACTGTTTTTAAGCAGTATACAAAGTTAGTATACAGCTCTACAGATGTGCTGCGGTACCTTGTGGAAGCATGTGCCACAATGGTGTGTGTTTAAAGGTAAACGTGCCCAGAGAAACACAAGAAATAGTTTTTGTGTTTACACTTTTGTAACAGTCAAGTAGATAATAACTATGCTACAATTGAACATACTGTACAATACCTTTTAGGACACTGACCAAATTATATCAGTTCTACCAAGAAATCAAGTGGTGCCAAAATCGTTAAAAGCAGTGAACTGCAGTGGTGAACTGAAAGCATTCTCACACCCTTTATTCAAGCCATCCAGAATGGCCAGACATCTAAAGTGAATTATTTGTGTGTAAAATGTTCTAAATAAATAACAAAATGTTTGATTTGAATTTCAGGTTAAATTGGATTTTTTACAACTAAAATTAAAATTTTGTTGTTACAAAGAGAGTAAATGTAAATGAGGGCCTCCCTCAATGTACTCCGAGTTTAAATAAAGGTTGATTGATTGATAGCTTTAAGAGAAATGTTGATATATGACAGGTTATGATTATGTTATGATACAATATAATGTAAATGTATTAGTATTTAATTGAAACACCAAGAACAGTATGCTTTTTAAATAGTAACATTTAATTGTGATGCTTCTACAGCGTAATTTGAACAAGACTGTACTTTTAAGAAAACTGTCATCCCTCTGAAAACCAAAGCATTTCCACACAAATGACCCACTCCTGCTCTTTTTTGGAATTAAATTGTACACATATGGATACATTGATATTTAGGGTATACTGACCAGCCCTATTTTTGGCAGATAAGGTGAATGACTTATTTAGTTGAAAATTTCTCTCTGTGTGTATTTAGGTGACTGCTGGCTCCTTGCAGCCATTGCGTCTCTCACTTTGAACGATGATGTGATGGCCAGGGTGGTCCCCAGTGGCCAGGATTTTGGACCCAGCTATGCTGGCATCTTTCATTTTCAGGTACCAGTATCTCTGGGTAACTGTATGCTGGGATAGAAGCGGTTGCATTTCAAAATTGTATTTGGTTCAGGATTTGACTTTTTTGACGTTTTTGTGATTTAGTGCTTAAAGTATACTGATCATATGTCTTTACAAATGACACCATTAGTCAGATTTTACTGGATTTACTGCAGGAAATATTACACAAAAATAAATTAAAATATTGTAATGTAATATTTTTTGACACTGCTACTTCAGCTGACATAATTAAGAAAATCAGCTGGAACTGCTTATTATCTTTTTTGTAAACATACTTTTAAGAAATTATTAGTTCATTTCTGTTCAGTTCAATTTATGTTAATTATTTAGTTAGTAATTTATATTTTTAGATGTTTAGTACCTCGTAATATTCTGGAAATGTTTAAATATATCTTGTGAATAGTTATTGCATTGTTTATAATTTAACAAAATTTCTAAACTTCTGCCCTTGACCTCTAGTTCTGGCAATTTGGTGAGTGGGTGGATGTCGTTGTTGATGACCGTCTTCCAGTAAAAGATGGCAAGTTGCTGTTTGTCCATTCAGAGGAGGGCACCGAGTTTTGGAGTGCACTCATGGAGAAGGCCTACGCCAAGTAAGACTTTCCAGTTCTGCTTCAGGAGCATTCCTAACCACAGAGATCTTCATAGTTTAATGGTATAGAAATGGTAGGTTAGAGATTTTTGTACTTTCTGTTTGAAGTATAGTATGTGCTGGTCTACTGACCAGATTGGCAGGATGATTAAATGACAATAAATTATCTAATGGGGTTTAAATTAGGACCATTTTAGGATTTTTTGAGGTTCAGCAGTTTGATAATTTCCATGTATAAACAGACATGGTGTCAGGATTGGGTGGACAAAAGACAACTAAGGTATGGAGGTACACGCTGGGGTTGTAGATTTAATGAAAAACACAAAGTACAAAACAAATAGAACACACTGATAAATACTAAATGAAGGATTGACAGAAATAAACAATGATGGACACAAACCTATAAACAAACAAACCAACACAATCTATACCAACACAGAGTAGAAACGAACCTACAAACAAATGCACAAACTCTACTAACATATAAGCTTGGAAACAAAGTCTACGAATCAACAACCATGAGCTATACTAACATACAGCGCATAAAACAAAAGAACTGACTGACAGGTTGAGAGGAAAGGTCTTAAATACCACACAACATAGACCACAGCTGGGACGTGATAACGAGGGGGCAGGGTTACAAATGAGACACTGCTGGTAAGGGGCAGAGCAAGGGAGGAGACAAACACAAACCCTGTGTTAAGGAGCGGAACTGACCGGGAGACAGGGCTGACAAGTGACAGACATAACACATGGCAGTTAACTGATGTGTTTGATTATAGAAATCACCAGCTCTGCTGGACGTTGGCCCTTCAGAACTGGAACTTAAATGTTAGAAGGTTAGGAGTAGGTTGTAGATATAGGTATGAATGTTTTAGAGCATTAATTGTCCCTTGCCCTGCTAACACCAGCTTTCTCTGGCAGGGTCAATGGCTGCTATGAGGCTCTGTCTGGAGGCTCCACCTCTGAGGGCTTTGTGGACTTCACTGGTGGCATTATTGAGACCCACGAGCTGAGGAAAGCTCCACCGAACATGTTCCAGATCATCCAAAAGGCCCTGGAGGCAGGAGCTCTGCTTGGCTGTTCTATAGATGTGAGACATTCCTCTGAATTAACAACACTGACTGGCTTTCACAGACCTAGTTTGAAAGACCTGCTAATGTGGCTGATGTTTGTGTTTGTGTGTTATCAGATCACGAGTGCAGCTGATTCGGAGGCGATCACCTCTCAGAAGCTGGTGAAGGGACACGCCTACTCTCTCACTGGGGCTACTGAGGTACAAAAGGAAAACACAGCTGAAAGTTGTGAATGACAGTTTGACATTAAAGAACAATAGGGAGGAAATGGTCCTGCAGTTTGGTGAAAATTGGTCTTTATGTGCAGAAATCTGATGCATAACAAATGATAATCATTTCTTAATATGGCACATTGTCTTGTCTGCATATTGTTTTATTGTATTTGCTAGATTCTGTATATACCTATACAATTTTAAGCAAAAAAAGGTTAAGTCTCTATTTTACATTTTATTTAAAATAAATGTTAACAATGTAAATTTGCTGGATTTTCTGAATTTACTAAAACATAACATTTTTAATTGGAGCTGGGTATCACCACTGATTCACAATGTTGCTATTCGGTTGAGGTCAGTATCAAATTAGATTAAATTAGATATTGATTGATTTATGCATATTTTACCTACAATAACAAGTTTTATCTTGATCTCATCTCCACTGAAATGTGCTACTGAACTAGCATATGGGCACCCATTATCAGCCACTTTTATGTAATGCCTAATGCCCTTTCTTTCCCAAATTTAATAAATTGGGAATTCTATATCAATTGGCTAAGGGAGAGAGAGGAATTGACCCAAGACCCTGAAGTGGCCAAAACTGGATATAATGGGGGGCCTGGACCACTGGACCAGCTCTACACCCTCCAGAGGGTGCTCGAGGATTCGTGGGAGTTTGCCCAACCAGTCCACATGTGTTTTGTGGATTTGGAGAAGGCATTCGAGGGTGTCCCTCTGGGAATTCTGCGGGGGGTGCTCTGGGAATACGTGGTCCGGGGCCCTCTGTTAAGGGCTGTCAGGTCTTTGTACGAGCTTGGTTCACATTGCCAGCAGTAAATCGGGCCTGTTCCCAGTGCATGTTGGACTCTGGCAGGGCTGCCCTTTGTCACCGGTTCTGTTCATAATCTTTATGGACAGAATTTCTAGGTGCAGCCAGGGGCCGGAGGGAGTCCGGTTTGGGAACCACAGGATATCATCTGTTTTTTGCGGATGATGTTGTCCTGTTGGCTTCTTCGAGCCAGGACCTTCAGCAGGCACTGGAGCGATTCGTAGCTGAGTGTGAAGCGGCTGGGATGCGAATCAGCACCTCCAAATCTGAGGCTGTGGTTCTCGACTGGAAGAGGGTGGTTTGCCCTCTCCAGATCGGTGGAGCTGTCCTGGCCCAAGTTGAGGAGTTTAAGTATTTTGGGGTCTTGTCCACGAGTGGGGGTGAGCAGAAGCGTGAGATTGACTGGCGGATAGGTGCTGCCGCCAAAGTAATGTGGTCGGTGTATTGGTCCGTCGTGGTAAACAAGGAGCTGAGCCAAGAGGTGAAGCTCTCGATTTACCAGTCAGTCCACGTTCCTACCCTCACCTATGGTCATGAGCTGTGGGTAATGACCAAAAGGACAAGATCACGGATACAAGCGGCCAAAATGAGTTTCCTACGTAGGGTGGCTGGGCGCACCCTTAGAGATAGGGTGAGATCGCTTGTCACCCGGGAGGAGCTTGGAGTAGAGCCGCTGCTCCTCTATATTGAGAGGAACCAGTTCAAGTGGTTCGGGCACCTGGATGTTTCTCTGGAGAGGTGTTTCAGACACGCCCCTCTGCTTAACTTGCTGCCCCCACGACCCAGTCCCGGGTAAGCGGACGAAGACGAGACGAGGGGGACCTGGAACTAGCTAGCATATAAATTCCATGTCATTCACACTCTTCATTGCTAAATGAGCCAAACAGATATTACTTACTGATGCCATAGTCCTTGAGGCCAAATCAGCTCAAAATGAAGCTGAAGCCACACTAGTTTTCTCCAGAAGGAGGCGCAGCTTTTTAACCTACATCTGATTATTTTTTTCAGCACATCCGAGCTCATTGTGAAATCGATTCTTATAGGAATAAAATTGGCATTTAAAATCCTTTGATAATCCTCCCATAAGAGCTGTTGGACCAACATGTTATATGAATATAATATAAAATACATCATATGTCTCTACAAACTGAAATGCACTTCCTGTTACTTCCTTTTACTTTTTTCACATCAGTCTAAAAGCCATTCAAGGTTTCTGGGAGTGGGTTTACTATGTATCTAGGACAAAACTCAAAATTTGGGGACTATTTTTTTTCATGGCAGTGGGAGCACCAAGTCCAGAGGGTGAAAGATCTATCTCAGCTGTATCCATATTGGATCATTCAAATGAAGATTAATTTGAATTGAAATCTATTTTTTAAACCCACTATATTTAATGTGAAATTACTTTTGCAAAATGATATAATTTATAAAATAATGTATATTATCATTTTTAAATGTTTACAAATGTTATCATAATAATAATGATGAAGATGATGATGATGATAATAAAATACATTTAAAATTCTAATTTTATAAAAGCTACTTACACATAACTAAATACATATGCATTTGTAAATGTAATATAAACTATTTTATCCACATTATTCATTACATTTAAACATTGTTAGTAATTTAAAAAGTAATTAATAAATTAGATACCAGTACTGAAAGTATACATATATGAAAGAACTGTGTCAGGAGGAGTCTGTGTATATGTGTACAGTTTGTACATTCTGTTGCTTTGGTGATGGTTTGTGTATGTTTGTAATGTGAAACTGTGTTTAAGGTGCACTACCGCGGTGGGCTGGAAAAGCTGGTGCGGATGCGAAACCCCTGGGGCCAAGTGGAGTGGACTGGAGCCTGGAGTGACAAGTACTGTACAACAATATCCAACATCTGTTGAATCACCACTATATGCCTTTTAATGGGCTATGAATAATTTACTTCAGTGGCAGAAAGGCATGTATGTAGCTCTGGTAAATGATAAATAGCTGAATGCTTTTTTTTCCTGTATTTGTAGCTCACCTGAATGGAAATCCGTGAATCCTTCAGAACGTCCGGATGTCAGTGCAGAAGATGGAGAATTCTGGTAATTTCATTGTTTGAAGCACGATGCAAAGAGTAGAGGTGTAATAAATGATATGTATATTATATATGTTTATTTCTTTGTTCAGGATGTCATTTCAGGAGTTTCTCCATCAGTACTCTCGTATAGAAATCTGCACACTGACACCAGACGCTATCACCAGTGACTCGGTTAAGCGCTGGAGTGTGTGCAATTACAACGGCAACTGGAGGAGGGGCTCCACTGCAGGAGGCTGCAGAAACTATGCTAGTAAGTGTCAATGCTCATATTTTCATTCATTTGGCCACATACATATTATTGACCTCTCCAGTCCTCATTAAGGTTACACATGGAAAGCTTTACCTAAAATCTCCTGAGGAAAAAAGTAGTGTAACTCAGTTCTACGTTAGCATGAATTTAAATTAGAAAAAAGGTAGAGTCAGCTCACCATCTATTTTGGCAGCATTATGTGAAAAAGTCCAAATGGCAATGTAATAGGAGACACAAAGTTTTTGAGTACTAACAGCATCAGCCTGCTAGAATATGGTGAGTTAATTAGTTGTTAATTTAGTTGGTAATTTGCAACCAAACAGCTCTTTATTAACTTTGTCATTCCACAGGAATTCATTATGCTTCTTTCCATGAAGACCAGGTGTTGCTGGTTGAGTTGTAATTTCTGAAGATTTTTACAGTTGTATTTCAGCGTGCTAGGTAGCTGCTTAGAAGAGCTCATAGCTGCTGAGTGTTGGGACAAGAGCTGTACTTGTAGCTATGTCGTGTTCATTATGTAGTACACTACTTTGGGCCACTTCCATTTTGTAGTGGTGTCTAAAAACAGAAGTTTCACTCTATATCCCAGTATATTTGTTTTATGTGAAGGACCTCCTCTGGGAGCTCAAATAGGGCTCTATGATAAAATAGGCTTCTTTTTAGCCACTTACACAACAGGGTTCTACTCGGAGGCAAGTCGAATAACTGTACCGGTCTTTTGCACCATGTGCAAGTTCTCTGCTTGCTATGCTGCCAGGACAGACATAAAACTGGAACATGCAACAGTTGTGTTTAGCAGATGAGAAATTACAGTCAGTCAACATACATATAAAATTAAATTAATAAAATAATTAATTAAAATAAATATTAACAGTCATCTTTCTGAATCAGACATTTTATTCCTGGCATAGAAGCACCAAACTTCATTGAGATTTTATGGGCATGCTGCTGCAGTACAATGGTGTATATTATTGAGTTAATCATCTAGGCAGTTATTCCAGATCAGCTGGTTCTCCTGCCAACATTTTGTGTTGGTAGCTGGTGCATAGAATCTACAGCAAATAATGGCACAACAAATAAAAACAGCATAATGGCTGTTGGAGATGAATTAGACTAGCTTTTCCAGAGTGTAGGTGCAGGAGTGTTTCAGAGTGGAAACTTAAGACAGCCAGTTAATATGAACCAGGATGATAATGTGCAAGTCTACAGTAGACATGTGGGACACAACTTTGAATTCTTGGTGTGCCTTAGGTTCTGCAGACATTTGCGTCACTCTTATACTCCTACATGAGCTCTGTTTTGTGTCCTGGAATCTCTGTCTGTTAGACACAGGTGTGCTCTATTAGGGACCCCATTAAATCTAGCTGGAATTCAGTCCAAATCTGAGTGACTCATTTAGCCTGGGTTTCTACTTTCATTCTGGCTTACCATGCTCTACTTTTGCAGACACATTCTGGATGAATCCCCAGTTTGTGATAAAGGTGGAAGAAGAGGATCACGATCCTAATGACAATAAAGCAGGTTGCAGCACGGTGGTGGGCTTGATGCAGAAGAACAGGAGACAACTGAGGAAGGAAGGGGAGGACATGCAAACCATTGGCTATGCCATCTATGAGGTCAGAGAACACAGTTTTTCTTACTTGGTAGAAGAGGTGAGCATTTAAAATACGCCCCAGGAGAGCCAGAGCAGAGCTGGCCTGGGCCATTGGAATTTGGCTTCCTGAACCTGAAATACCAACCTCTACTTGGTAGCCACATTTGCCTTGCAGCTCCAGAGCTAAAAAGTAAAGGAGCACATTTCAGACACCAAGCATGCCTTGGTTGATTTACTACATTAATCCTTAAGTAACAATTCAGTTATTCTTAAAGCAAGAAACTTTTTGGCTGTTTTGTTTAGCAGATTGTGGCATCCCACAGGACTCTACTTTAGGGCCTATAAAAGTCAAAAGCAATGAAGTGTGGTATGAGTTATGGGTTAGGTGGTCATTTGATCATCTTTCCTTGTTTTGCACTGAACATTTCCTTTAATTTGAGAGTCTGAATGCTTCAGGGTAGAAACTGAAGACAAACGAAAAAGGTCCTAAGAACTGGCATGACAGGAGATGGAAGGGGGTAGAAGGGGAGGGAAGAAGAAATGTGGAAAGTTTTGGACCTTTACACTGCATATAGTACCTTTTACAAATTTGAGCACACCTAATTGAATACATGTTTTTATAGTTTAATTTGATTTGACAGATTTCAGTTGTGTAGAGAGAGCATCAAGAAAACTGGTGACATCAAGAAATTAGGTGAAAGTGGGACTATTTAAGCCAAACACACCCAATGATACAAAATAGATATATAGAATTGCTGCAAAACCTGGCTTTCAATTCTGTCTCAGGTATACTGTATATGTAAATGATTATAATTGTGGTTATTTTAAAGAAAAGGAAATTTGGTGCCACAGTGACCAATACATGTCCTGCCATTGACAGCCAGTCACCAGTCACCTTTGTTTGCTGTGGTGTTGTGAATGAGAAACCAGGACCGTTATGGGCTGGATCTGTAGTCTTAAGTGACAAATCCAGGTTCTGATTGGGATCTGATGACAGTTAGGGTGTTACCTCTCATGACGTGACTTCCAACTGGCATTTTTCAGCAGGATAATGCTTGCCCCCATGCACAGCAAGGGTTTCCCATGAATGTCTCCACCATATTGCAACCTTTCCTTGTCCTGCCCAGTAACCAGATTTATCGCAGGATAGTGTTCACCCAGTCACAGTAAGGGTTTACCAGGAATGACACCACCGATTGCAACACTTCCTTGAACATTTGCTAAATTTATTGCCGATTGGACCAGCTGGGACACCAGCAATGCAACCTATAAGTATGCAAATTTACATGCCCTGTATGCCTCCATGCCCAGCTGTATCTTGTATCCAGGCTAGACGTGGCTCTAGTTCAATACTTTTACTCTAATTCTTCAATCACTGTCATATATCATCAGTTTCATTTATCCACTTCTTATGTGTTATTTTGAGTGTATAATCTGTTTTATTTGTATAGCAGCTCTCACAAAAATAAGCTCAAAGTGCTTCATAGCTGAATGATGTACATAGGGTCACACACAAGCATGAGTGTGACAATATCAAGAACACAAGTATAAAGATATGCAATACAAATAAAATAAAGAAATATAATAAAAGGCAATAACAGTAATTGTAGTAATACATTAGAAACACAAGAACTGAATTTGAAAATACCTGAGTTGGACCCTGACCATAATGTCACCCCCGAGGGTGAGTACATTCCAGTTAAAAATTACTATCCTCCTTCTTCTGTTCTGCTGCAAGTAGACACTTGTGTAATGGAGGTGTTTCAAAGTTGCAGAGGGGAGGTTAATAACTTAGTCTTCCAATAGAAATGCTTGGTTGTAGCAACTACACATGCGTCACTGTGGCCACATGGTAAATGTAGTGTGTTAAAGTATCTATTGTAAATAATTAATTTAGTTATTAATATAGTAATCTCCAGATTTCTCCTCCCTGATTACATGTCTCATTCCTTACCTCATACCTCCAGAGTGATACAGCTCTGCCTTTGCTGTATGCCTTTTGGGATATTTGCATAGTTACATT
Organism: Acestrorhynchus altus; assembly: GCA_034509495.1. Classification (NCBI taxonomy): domain Eukaryota; kingdom Metazoa; phylum Chordata; class Actinopteri; order Characiformes; family Acestrorhynchidae; genus Acestrorhynchus; species Acestrorhynchus altus. The sequence continues at coordinate 13,686,568 of CM067523.1, read as the reverse complement.
CATCTGTGCTGTCACTGTGTGCACACAGAGGAACACCTCAACAAATGTGAATATGTGCAATAAATTAAAGTGAAGTAATTCTTGGATTGGTTAAAATAATAAATAATACAATATATTTTCTTTTTTATTTGACTTCAAATTTGGCAGTGATCTTAAAAGGTACACTTACCCTACCTTTTACTATTAACAACTCACTAAAAGGGATTTTACCACATATTATTAACCTGTGCCTGAACCCTGCACTAATTAGTAGAGATTGTCATTTCAAAGGCATTCTTTTTGAATCGTGTTCAGTAACCTACATGTCAACTTATCAATATTATATTATAATTATTAAATATATGCAGTGTCTTTAAAGCTGAGACTCACTTTGTGCTTTGTTTTTGTTTCCACAGCTGCCTCCACAGGTAAGATCTAATCCAGAATCCAAACACTTTTGAGACCATATTAGATCATATTATTCTGTGTTTTTGCCCTCTAATTTGCTCGTTCCTCAGTTTAAAGGTCAGATGGACGTGCATCTGGATAAGAACTTCTTCCTGACGCATGCTCAGACAGCTCGCTCAGAAACATTCATCAACCTGAGGGAGGTCATCTGCAGGATCCCCTTGCATCCTGGAGAGTACCTTATTGTGCCCTCCACCTTCGAGCCCAACAAGGATGCCGACTTTTGCCTGCGCGTCTTTTCTGAGAATCAGACCGACACACAGTAATAACTTTAAATCTGTTCTGAAACATAAAGTCCTGAGTTAGTGAAAATTCACATAAAAAACCAACCACATAGTGCTGGGCAAAAGTCAGAGACCCCCTCAATTTGATTCCACTTTAAACAGCCATTAAAGGTTCCACAGAAATGTATTGATTGTGTATTATTTAGTTGTTTGATGTAAAAATGTGTGACTTTGGTTATAGTTAAAATTCAAATACGGTTTTACAAGCCTATTTACTGTTAGCCCTATTATTTCTCCACATGTATCACAATAATGTTTCTAATAGTTCAGCTTTATTTATAAAAGGCAGGGATTATCGTAAGAAGGCAGGTTTCTGCTTACGAATGAAGTGACTTATAGCTTTGCAACCAGAAACAAAATTATTGAGAAGGTGGTCCCAGGCTTTAGTAGTCTGCAGATGGGTCTATCCAAATGAGGAGGTGAGTTTGGCTCCACCTCTGGTCTCTACTGAGCAGACTTCGGTTGCAAATTTGACAATATGGCAGATGATTATGGCTTTATTTTTATAGAACAGAATGGAATGGAACCACATTGTCCATCTTTAATATAAAGTTATTGGGTTTAAGCACTACAAAGTAGTCACAAGTACCTACCCACCTACTCCACCCCCCACCTACTCCACCCAATCCAGACTGCGACAGGGAAGCAATTTGGAGGAAAACTCAAACAGAGCAACTCGAGCAGCTTGCAGAAAATAAAAATTGCCATGTCCGTCATTTGGACACATTTTGGCTTTAGTGAAGATGACAACGAAATAAACAAAAACAAAATAATTGTTTATTAATTGTATTTTAGGTAAAATGGGTAAGTAATCATGATATTGATTTGATCACCCATCAGTATTGTATAGAATAACTAATGATATGTGTAACAGGAGAAAACCATTCCATACACAGTTTTATGTTCTGCATTTCATTGGATATTACGGAAAGACCTGAGGTCATACAGGCTATAAAGATTGGTTGACCTATAGTATTTCTGCTTAGCAACCAAATTAATTTTGACTAAATTTGGCTAATTTGTTACCAACAGTTTTAAAGAAAAACTGAAATACTATCCTCTGCATAATCAGAGCAGAGCATGAGTATACTGTACATCCCATAATCTCTCAGAAATGTGCACTGTAAGCCCCTCCTTTTACACACTTCTTTTTTGCATGTTTCTCACTGCCTTCCAGAATTTTAAGGGAAAAAAGTGTGGGTGGTCACACAAACAGCTTTTATGTACAGAGGAATAAATGACAATGACAGCAGATTATATTTAGTGTGGGAGCTGGATTTCTTTCTTTGTTTGAATTATTAAAAATGGTCAACTGTAGAGAATAGTGAAGTGTAGAGAATAGTGAAGTGTAGAGAATAGTGAAGTGTACCAAATACCAAAATATTTACTTTGTTTTTTTTATGGTTGGCAAGTTAGCTAACATTAGCTTACTAACTGCACTTAAACAAAGGACTTTTAGTGTCCAGGCTTCAGTCCAGCCAAGTCAAAGCCCATTTCCCAAGACGACACAAATTGCCCATGTCAGGCTTTAGATACTAACCCTCCAAATGTAACACATTCAGTAATATAGAGGTGTGGACAGTCCACTGATATAAAAGCTCTTAGTAAGCCCTTCTCCATCAACTTCATAGTCTTTATATATACAGCACAATTGAGGTGAGTTTTTCAATATTCTGGCTCAAAGATAAAAGGCTTTAGGAGCTTTTAATCAGGAAGGGGCATTTTACCATATCTACCAGGTCTTACACCTTTGTCAGGAGTCCCAAATATTGGTGTCCAGTTTTGAATAATCCTATTTTTTCACATTTTATTAAATAAATGAAGGTGGTGTCTGACTTTTGCACAGTATTGTAGTTAAAATCAGTTGTTTGAACCACCAGCATATATAACCATGTTTAATCGTATTCTGTAGCCTATTGCAGGACTGCATGAATTAATATGTACATTGTGTTGTTTTTTTCTGTTTAGGAAATGTGACGATCCTGTTGATGCCAAATTAGAAAATGTGAGTAGGCTTCAATGACTTTTCAATGACTTGTGACCTACATGGTCAAAAGTATATACAGCATAATACAATATGTCCATGTTTGTGGAAACCCATCCTAATGAATGCATTAATTTACATTCAGGACCCTTTGCTGATACTGATGTGTAAATGCAAACACAGCTTGTTTAGTCCCTGTAAAGACATACTGCCAATAAAATAGGACTATCTATTAGATGAAACTGTTGGCACCATGCCTAATGCCAGGCGTGGGGTAGAGGGGTATAAAGCACCCCAACACTGAGCTGTGGAGCAGTGGAACTGTGTTCTCTGGCATGGTGGTGTGCCAGCTAGTATTTTAGGGATGATTTGGGGAATTAGAGATGAGGTGGGATGGTACATATTGAAGATGCTGACACTAACACTCTGTCGCTAAATGCAATCAAATCCTCACAACAGTGCTCTACACTTTAATGGAAAGCCTTCCCAAGGCATTAGAGACAGTTTAAAATAATGTTTAGAATAAGTTTAGAATAATGTATGTATAAATTTGACCCTGTCTTAATAGTAGAATTCATTGACCACTCTAGAGACTGTAGCCCATCAGTTCATGTACAGTTTGTGTTAACCATGTTCTTCTGCTCAGGTTCTGACCACAAAGCAGCATTCTCTAAAAGTGACCCTGATGTAATATATATATATACTACATCAGGGTCACTTTTAGAGAATGCTGCTTATAGAGTGGTGCTGACAAACTGTGCTACCACAGATGGGCAAAAGTCTGGGCTAAAATCAGAAATACTTTATTAATCCCAGAGGGAAATTATTACAGCTGGACCCATTTATATAAGAATAAACATAATAAGCACTTGATATACCTGTTAATCACTGACTCTAAAGAAGCTTGGAACTTTTGTTTTCAGGAGACCGTGTCAGACAGTGAAGTAGACGCCAGCTTCAGGAGTCTGTTTGTGAAGCTTGCGGGAAGTGTGAGTATGGAGCTTCACTCAGGTCACCAATTAACACATTCAAAACTGCATTTAAAATAATGTAACTGCATTTAAAATAATGTAATATTAAATTATGAAAACAAGGGTCCTTTATTGTAGAAAAGAATTTAATATGTATGGAAGCTCTTCTGCAAAAATCCCTTTTTAAATTCATCTTTACTGTTGTTTCACATTTATTACATACATTTGTCTCTTCAGCCTACAGCAGTTTAGCTCTGCCCATTCAGTACAGCATTATGTGGAGTGGAATTCATTTTCGAATCGACATTTTCGAATAAAGGGCAGCCAATCAGAACAAGAGATCAAGTACCTATCACAGCCTTTAAAGCACAATACTGAAAACAGACTTTTTGATTCTAAGGGGAAAATAGTAAAATCGAATAAAGTACAATAATTAGACCTAACATTCCTAAAGAAACACTGTATTATCACACCTTTGTAAACATTTTCCCAAAATTTTACTTGCTTCAAAAATCAGTCAAAATGTGTGGAGCGATACCACACATCACTGAAGTAAAAGTAGTTCTAGTTACAGTATATCCAGCTCAAATCTATTTTGTGTTTATATAGCCACTGCCTTTTTGAGGACATAATGAGGGACTGTCAAAACACAATCCCGTCAATTTGCTGTGCTATTGGTTGTAATAACCACAAAGGAAGCTAATGGTTAACGTTTTACAAACTTCCCAACAAATCAGCTCATTAACAGCCTATTGTTAGATTAAAGCAGGAAAAGTATCCGGGTCAAAGAAATACTGGTTTAGTTTTTTTGTCTGCACACCTTGTTCATGAAGGGATTATTGTAATTAAGTAATAATATAAACTGTTGCAACCAGGGAAACCAAAATTCTTCAGGCCACAGGACTGGAGCTGAAACGGGAGCTTTTTGTCCTCTTTATGAAACACCATGTGATACTTTACCCACTTGGATGTGAAGCCAGTGGGCTTCTGTGCTTTTAAAGACTCTGAGAGGCTCTCCAGAATAGGGAGAGGGGGTTGTGTTGAGTCATAAGATTTTTAAATAACTCCTTCAAATTTGCCCAAAAAATGACCCTGAAAAATGGACATATTGATCAAACACAAATTTTTGCATTTTTGCACTGGCTTTTGTCAGTCATTTTTAAAAATTTACCACTGAAATACTCTTATCTGCCTTTCCCCTACAGGACATGCAGATCTCTGCAGTGGAGCTCAAAACTATCCTAAATAAAATCATTGCGAAACGTATGTATGATGCTATTTTCTCATTTCAGGCAAAACATAGAAGTGTTCAGCTTTACTTACTGATATTCTCTTCTTTTAAATATGTATAGGAACTGACATCAAGACAGATGGGTTCACCCTAGATACATGTCAGACGTTGGTCAACCTCATGGATGTATCCTACCTGTTGTTGTTCTTAAACATGAGCAGTATTTATATTTCCAGTATTTCCAAACACTTTCAACAATGAATGTGCTTTAGATTGTTATTGAGCAGAGCCACAGGATGTTTGTAATTAATATTGTCTATTGGGTCACTTTACGCATGTGGGTCAAACCATCTTCTCTCCCTCTCTGTGGTTTGTGTAGGTCTCCCAACTCCTTAATGTTGCTGAAACATTCTTTCTTATGTCTGATGTTTTGGAGATGTTCTGACCAAGTTATCTACAGCATCACAGTTTGGTTATTGTCAAAGTGTTTCAGATTCATTTATCCTGCTTCAACACATCAACTTCAAGAACTGACTGTTCTCTTGATGCCTAATATAGCCACCCTTTGACTGGAACCACTGGAACCAGATAATCAATATTATTCACTTTAAGTTAAAATCACTAAAATGCTCTCCTAGGATGAATTCCAACTGAACTTACAAGTGTGGTGACTAGTTCCTTATTACTTATTTCACTGCTCTTAAATTTTCATATCCAACAAACTCAAAAATGACTCACCTGTGGAACACTGTATGTAGTAGTCCTGTACCTGGGCATTTTGAACTTTTTCTTTGACTGACACTCAGGATGATGGTAGTGGACAGCTTGGCCTGGGCGAGTTTGCGACTCTGTGGAAGAAAGTTCAGAAATACTTGGTAAGACACTTACCAAAACTGCCTTATATAAAAGATAATACACAATGACATTTTATTTGATAGTGATCCAAATCAGTGGTAGTAGAATGAAATCTAATCCTTCACCAGCTTTTCTGTATATATTGAATATAGTTTGAGTTTATATAAAGGCATACAAACATACAAATCCTTGGAGACCACTACTCTCACTAGTGTAATAGGAACTGCTTAGTGAACTTATGATTACATGATGGAGATTGGGGCTTCTAAGTGGTACAACTGAGATTGTTGGCCACACCCACTTTTGACTGGGAGTCCGAAAGCCCTAGGCCTTAATAAGCATATTGGGGATATGGTTTCTTCATATTATTAGGTGAAGTTGAGAAAACCTTCAAAGAACCCCTGTTTGACTATAAAGGAATTTGAGGAATACTGCTCAAACTGTGGAGGGGTGGTGCACTGCTCTACTGTGCCCAATGTGGACACCCCATACATGGGGTTGGATCAGTCTTTGAGCTTGTGTTGCTGCCAGTGGGCATGGAACCCACTGGAAGACGGAAGAATGGAATTAATTAAACACCAGAAAACTCTGGAAGCAAAAATCTCAGTGTGTTACAAAGTTGAAGATGAAAATAGGGGGAGGATAATGATCTTCTTAGCCGATACTCCAAAAAAGGGATGTTACTAAGTACTGACCATGCTGGGTGTCCAAACATTTTCTTCAGACACTTTGCTTTTTTCATTATCTTGAAGATATAAATAACATTTCTATTAATGGTGGAAATAAAGAAGTAATCTCTTTAAATATCAAACAGCACTGTAGACAGCAGTGTAGACAAACTTCACTTATTTTAACAAGATTAAATGGGTTTCAGGCAGTTTAAATTTATGCATCAATGCTGCGATATATTCAAGCTGGCTATAACAATGTGTAAAAGTACATCTCTTAGGCTACATTTTATTCATTGCTCTGCAGTCTAATATAAACAGCTAATCACTGTTAACTTGCAGGTTGCTGTTAACTTTGTTATTCATTGTAGAACATCTATAAGAAGAATGACTTTGATCAGTCCGGAAACATCAGCAGCCCAGAGCTGCGGATGGCACTGAAGGATGCGGGTGAGTCAACAGTTAGCCAAAGTCAATCACATGACCACTATTCACCACACTCAGCTGGTACACACAGTAGTTTTTACTAAATACAAAATAGAGAGACTCAAAATAGAGAGGAAGGAAGGAAGACCACACTAATCTCATTGCTTTCTGGTGGCAAATAACTTTTTCTCAGAGAATGTCTGTATTTCTCAGATCTTTGTGGGCCATCCTGCTGCACAGCTTTCATGCATGGTGGTCACTACAGTGGACAGCTAATTAAAAGTCATTATTTTCTGTGTGTTGTTTTTTTGGAGACTTATCCATTCATCCATTTTTTCACTCAGTCAGTTAGTCATTTATTTGATTGATTTGAGTGATTGATTGGTTGCAAACACAGGGCAGTGGTTCATGTTTTTTCATAGCATAATATTTAGTATAATATTTGTTCTACTGCATTAAAATGTCAATTTTACTTCAACTATTTATGAAAATAATTATTTGTGCATTAATGCATTATCACTTCAGGTGAACACCTGAATGGACACATGAATAACTCTTTAACAGTTAGATAAAAACCCACAGACACACACAGTTCATTAGTTTTATCAGCCTGAATGGAGAATAAATTCACATCATCTCATCAAAATACATGTCATAATTCATACATGAAAGGTATAAGATGTATCCACAAATTACTAATGAATGCATTCACAGTAAGTTGCACCCATTGCTGACACAGATGTGCAAATGCACATACACAGCTTTTCTAGTCCCTGAAGAGAAGTACTGCCAATAGAACAGGACTCTTCGGAGCAGATAAACATAAATCTAGTGGCACCAAACGTGTAGTGGGCTACAAGGGTCTAAAGTCCCTGAGAATTAAGCTGTAGAGCAGTTGAACTGTGTTCTCTGGAAGGTGCCTCCCTGAAGACCCCTGTGAAGAGCAAATGTGTAAAAGTTGTAGCGTCTCATAAACCTCTGCTGTCATTTCATGGACAGTTAAATATTTAAGGAAAGGTTGCTGATTGGATCATAAACTGACACAGGAACTTTGGTTTGGTGTACGGTCTTGTTTGTAGCATTGTTTAAAGACAAGTGAAAGTGATAATTACATAATCAGTGTTCATAAGATATGTGTTTAAAAACTTTTCCGGTCTGTCTGTAGGATTCACTGTGAATGACACCATCTTCCAGCTGCTAGTGGCACGCTACTCTGATCCAGACCTCACCATTGACTTTGATGACTTCGTGTGCTGCCTCATACGTCTGGAGATGATGTTCCGTGAGTGAAATGTCACACAAACATTACCTCTCAGTAGATACATTAATCTGAGTCTATAACCATTGCTGACCTTCTTTTTGTTTCCATTCTTGTTTCCACAAATTCAGGATTGTTTAAGAAGATTGATGCACACAACACTGGCTTCATAGAGGTGGACTTTAATCAGGTTAGCTAGAACCTTTGAGATTTCACAGTTAATTAAAGTGGGTGATCTGGTCTGTGGATCATTTTCACAGCCTTTAACTCTCACTTTTTCTCTTTTTTGTCTTTTGCAGTGGCTGTGCTTAACCATGATCTAACTGGCATCATCCAGAACACAGACAGTTAAGACATGGTTATCAAAAATTCTCAATTGCTAAAAACACACATTTTGTATTGAAATATCCTGTTTACAATAAACTCCAGAATGCAGTCATTTTTATACACAGTGTATGTTCCAGTAAGTCCCTGTGGTAGATTGGAAAAATTGCTGTGTTCATTTGGAGTTGGACCTGAAAGATTAGGATGCACCTTAAAGGAATAGTTTGGTGAAAATTATGATTAACATGGCTTATCACTTACCCCCTATGCTAAGATGTTTGCTATGTGAAATGTACTTCTTAAGAAAACAACGAGTGGAATGGGAGAATGGAACAAACACTGGACTATTCGGATGGGATTCGTTTTACACATGGAGGTTGTCCAATGTTACTATTACCAGAATTCCATGTTGATTTTACTTTTTGTAAATGAGACAAGAAAGAACCTCATATTAGACCAATGAGAATCAATATGTAAATATCCCAGCATATTTTGTGAAAGAGGAGTTTATTGTTCCTCCCGCTCCCAAGTATGTAGATGCTTAATGTCTCTGGCAAATCTCAGGAAAATGTAAAAGGGACAATTAAATACAGATTACATTTTAAAATTTAGTTATTTTTGTAATATTGGTTGTCATCTAATACATAATCAGTGGTAAGGCCACGTGTTGCACAATTTTTGGCACTGAAAGCAATGCACAAATTGAATAGCCACTCCCATCTCACTCATTTATGCTGATATTTTACTGTAGTAAAATTACATTACTCCACCTCCTCATGTAAAACTAATCCCATCCAAGTAGCGCTTAAGACTCACCAGTTTAAACCCTCTTAAAACACATCCAGGTCTTCATTTGTTTCACCCAGACAAAGTTATAAAGGCTATAAATGTAGAAATAAACCTGGTGTTAAAAAAGAGTGGTGTTATGCAGATGCATAAATGTTTAAATAAGGTTTTTATCCTTGAAGTTGTTGCATATTTTTAATACATTTTAAATTCATGTAATGCATGTATTAACTAGGATGAAATTGGTTGCCGTTTATGTTTTGTAGTCATTTATAGTTTTTGTAGTGTTTATAAGCAAGCATTGGCCAAGAGTCTCTACTCTAAACTAGAGAGCACAAGCAGATGCAAATAAGTCTTGACTTATTTGGGGTGAGTAGTGTTCATTTGATTTAATGCCAAACTGTTCCTTTAATATTTTTATACTGATTGATATGGGGTCCCCTTTGAGCTATAAGGTTCTATCAGCATTCTGAGCGTTTTTGAGCATTTAAGTCTTTATAGTGACAAAATACATACATCTTGAAAATAAAACACCTCACATAATGTTAAGAGGTCACAATAGCTCAATTCTGATTAATATGTCAGATACTTATCGCTACAAAGGAATTAAATATTCTGTACTGGCTAAACATCTTGTGACTATGATGGTCTTCTGTTCTGTACTGTTACCCAAATCAGATAAGTACTGTACTTGATTTGTGTCAAAGCAATTGAAGAATGCAACTACATTTATATTATATGGTTTTTTAAAATATAGTTTGTAATAGATATCACAATAATCTGTGTGTGACATATTAGTTATTGTGATTCTTTTTATTATTCCACACCTGTTATTTTATTGTGGGAAATGTTTATGTAACTGACCAGAAACAAGTGCAATGTACTTCTTAGGATGGAGGGTTAATAATTATGATCATTCTAATTTAAAGATTGGCATAACTGAATGGCATTGCTATATAAAGCTCTGTCTTTGATCTGCATCACATTTGGGGTTTTTCAGTTTTTAGTTGCTGCTGTGAGGTTGGAAAAACATTTGGTAAAATTCTAACTAGCCTTTTTAAACTGCAGCCTGCAACTTGAGTTTAGTCCTCCTAACAATCTTTGGGATATAACTGTCAGCAGTGAATTGGCTTTAAGCCTGATAAATGTGGCCAGTTTGTCAAGCAGTGGCCGCATGCATTACCTTTCTGTTGCCTTCTTGAATTTGTCCTCCACATTTAACCCATCCCACGACATGAAACACACAATACACACTAGTGATTTGTTCACTAGGCACCGATGAACACCTGTGCTGAGTGGTGGGCAGCCTATCCACAGTGCCAGGGAGCAGTTGGGAGTTGAGTGCCTTGCTCCAGGGCACTTCAGTCATGACCTCCAAGTTCAGGGAATCAAACCAGCAACCTTCTGGTAACAAGGATGGTTCCCTAACCACCAGGCCACAACTAACTATAACTAACTAACTATAAAATATACAAGTGAACAGAATTATATCAGATAATAAATATGTCATTACAGTACAGTGCTACAGGTTTAGTTTAGTAAGAAGTTATATTTATAGCTGTCGCTTGGATTGGGCAGTGTAAGCTGAGGAGCCAGCTGAGGAGATAGATAACAGAAATTAGCTTGCTGGCGCAGACAATAATACAGTTTGCTCGTGAGGAAATGGGTGGAGGAACAGAGTAGAGGGTGGGGCTGAGAGCAGGGGCAGGAGTTGAATTAGAGGGAGCAGAAAAAGTTTTCTGACAGAATAAAACAAAATGTTATTTAAAGCGTATAAACAGTACTAAACAATATCGCCTCAATCCCCGTCACTCTCTGTTATCTGAAGTGAATCTCTTACCTGTTAAATGGGTGTTAGATAGGAGCCAAGTTCATATTGTGCTTCGCATCTGCTACGGCCCACAACCTTTGATAGACCAGCGCGTTAGAGTAGACTCAGAGTTAGTATAATTTTCTGCTTTAATCTGGGCCAAACTTTAAAAAATACATCCCATAATTTCTTGAACCTCACAAAAGTAGCTAAAATAATGCGGCTATTGGGTGGGTATGGATAGCCAAATAAACTGACAATTGACATGGTGGCTAAATCATTTTAATTAAAATTGCATGTTTTGTTGTGACATTTTGTTTTTTAAAGGTATGGGGTCTTTCAGGTACAGTGGTGGTCTTACTGTCTTTTAACCACTATGCAATGTGATGTTATATTCATGTACTTTGGTGTTAAGGTCAATTAAACATTGTTTTCTGATGGTTAAACATTTCTTTTGGTGTCAATCAACCCAGAGTTGGGCATCTTAGTATGCTCTTGCTGTCCAGTTATACCAAACCCTCTGGAGTGCTCTGCCTTCAGCACAAACATGTTTGGCAGTCAGTTTGGTTTCTTTTAACTTCTTGTGCATGTGTAGACAGCTCACAGCTCAGTTTAGTCATTCTTTAGCTCCACTCCACAAGGGCTGGTAATCTGAATTTGACCTGTCAGTCATAACAAATTCCCTCCTCTAGCCTGGCTGTGTAGTTGGCTGTCAGTCAGTAGTAGTTAGTAGCTAAAGCAGGAATTGTCAGTCTTATCCGCCAAGGGCTACGAATTGTGGCTGCAGGTTTTCATTCTAAACAACCACTTTGACACCTGTTCTCATTATTTAATCAACAGGCCAGTTTTCAAACAACTGATCCATTTGGCTGGAATGAAAACCTATAGCTACTCTGGCCCTTTGTGAAAAATGGAAGTGGGCACCTATTCTAAAACTTGTGAACATGAGTGTCTGGCTGTCAATTCCTCATGAGTACCTCAAAAATCTATGACTGTTTTACACAGAGACATGACAGGTTCAATGGGACTAGAGACACACTCTAGTAAATAAAGTATTTGTAAAAAATTATACATTAAAACATATTTTGTGAGATGAAGTTAATTATAATGTTAATACTTAAGTTATATTATAAATATTATCTTATAAATATTGTGGACTTTTAAAAGCCCAAATGGCGGAATGTGTCCAGAAACACAAAACAAATCTTAAATATTAAATAACGTAGTCTGAGCTGCTATTCCAATTATTTTATGTGAAATTTAGTTTACTAAGATTGTAAGTATGAACACAGGTGAGACATTGAGCTTGACAAGCTTGATCTTAAAAGAAAAAAGGTCAATAAAAAATGGAGACTTTTATTATGTGAAAATTCTTTTACAGGGAGAGACATGACAGTGATGTGGGGTTTAATGGGATACATTAATACATTTGCAGGTATTTGTCAGTAAATAATATAAATAAATGTTTTTAAATATTAAGTACTAAATATACCGATAAATTGAATTAATATTAAATTACTAATAAATACATCTGTAAATTTTAAGTACTAACTAAATAAATTTGTAAATATTAAATACTAAATAAATACATAAATTAATTGGTAATATTAAGTACTAAAAAATAAACAAACAAACAAAAAACAAACAAACAAATGTATAAATATTAAATTCTAAATAAATAATTGTATAAATATTAAATAAATAAATGTGTGAATATTAAGTGCTGAATAAATGTGTGTTTATAAGCATTAAGTATTAAAATGTTATAATATATAACATTATATGTAATTATAATAATGTTTGTTTATTTATTTAAATCTTTCTTTAATCTGTTTGTTTACTAAAGACCTGTTTTCGAGACTTAAAGGGCGAGTCTCGAGACCCGCCCTCCTGTCAGTCATTCTTTAGCCGCGCCCCCAGGGCTGGGCCACGTGGTCATCTCTTGGCGTCAGTCATTTCTTAGTTGCACCCCTAAAGGCTGGGCGGTTCACTGCAGGCCGATGATTTGTGTTGTGGATGACCTCATCTCCATCCTCAGCCTCGCTCCCACTGCAGCCCGTCCGCGCGGTCCTCACGCATTCCAGAAAGTTTGGCGATAAAGGATTAAAGGTTCTTGTTTCATCATTCATATCAGTTTCTCTGTGTTTTGCTTTTTGTTATGCCAGAAGTTTGAGATCGGCAGCACTTACAGTGTCTGATCAGAAGAACAGCAGTGCTGCTCTTCTCTGCTCTCTTTATACTGCGGATGAGCGGAGTTTAAAGATGATACTCAGTGAGGAGATGATGATGGAGGAGGGTGTGAGGTCTGATCTCTTGGGCAACGTGGCCTGTGTGTCTGAAGGCTCTCTCTCTCTCTCACTCACTCACTCACACACACACTCTCTCTCTCGCACTCTCTCTCTCTCCCTCTCTCTCGCTCTCTGTATCAGCCTGAGTTGCTGATTCACATTGCCGTACATTGATTTCACAAAGCTTGGCCCTGTCCGTGGCAACTCTGATACCACTAAGACTGATATGGCCATGATGGCAGTTGTTTTAAATGTTCTCCACTTGTAAGTTATCTTTGCAGACAGTGGAACAGCTGATTTCTAATTATTTTGAGATCTTTTTTTAAACATCTTCCCACATCTCCTATCTATTTCCAGAGTTAATGAGCTGATCTTGGCTGCACAGGTGCCAGCATTTCCCTGCCAGTTATTCTATGATGGCATTCAGCGCCACGCAGCTCTGGTGGCTGCAGTTGTGGAATTTTAGAGCATTTTACTGGTTAAAAACTGCATTAATATTTGCTATATGTGAATGCATAACATTGAATCTCTAGTTTGAATCATTCACATTTCTCCTGATACAAACAAACCACCAACTTTCATTCTATTGATTGATTTCCTTCTGGATGCACTATTTTTTTGATGATGAGTCTACAAATCCTGAAAGCCACACACAGAAGCAGCATTCAATGTGCTTGAATATGGTAACTGATGGTAATCAGGTGGTTCAGTGTGAATTGTTTCTCAATTTGTTGTTCATTTTGGACCTGATATGGTGTTCCATGATGCCTGACTCAGCCAGACTTTCTGCTCTCTTCAAGCCAGCAGCTGTGATGAGCAACTGGGTACACACACTGCACATATATTTAGCTGCTCTGAGGCTGTGGTTTGGGCTTAAATGTTAACAGTGAGGCTGGCATTATCTCAATGACTCATTACCTGCCCGGTTGAGTTGAACTAACAGGCTGGCAAACAGGCCACTTTCCAGACGTAGATGCATCCTGAAATGGAGATAAGTGACAGAAGATTTGAGGCCTCAAGCATTATTGATCTTGGTATAGTTAGAAGTGATGAGAGTTGAATCTAGATGACAAATTGCTTGGACCCCCACAAAACTGTTACATCACGGTCTTGACCAAAAATTACACAAACACCACCCACTAGAAATCTCATTCTACATTCCGATACGAGATTCCCTGAACGAATTAATGTTTCCAGTCCTGTTCATTAGGAATCCACTGCAGCAGCATTGATCCTGTTAAAAACAAGCACATCAGTGTCCTGAAGAGACTCAAACTTTGCAAACTGGAGTCTGTGCTGGACTAAGCAAACACTAGCCAAACCCTAGTGTTTCCTATATCTTCTGTCCATCGTCCAGTTGAAAACAAACTGGACTCCATCAGCTGAACCAAACTGGAGCTAAACACACATCAGTGAGAAGGCAAACCTGGGAGTGTGGGAGTGGCTAAAAGTATTTTTCTCTCAACCCTTCTTTAAGAAAATAAAATCAAGGAGGTTTGAGGGCAAAATAACACTGAGTATGATATGTATTATTTAGGTAAATTACCATCATAACAATGCACCATATTGAATCTTTTGAGTTGTTATTGTCATCACGGAGTGTTCTCAACCTGTTCTGCAGCCCCATAGAAAATTGTGTGGATTATTTAAAATCTATATAAATATATATAAAGTTTATGTTTGAACATTAAATATCTTGTCTTTGCTTAATTATATTCAATTAAATATGTGATAAAAGGATTTGCAAATTGTTTATTTTTGTTTACAATGTCACCTTATGCTTTCAAATTATAAACAGGTGAGCCATGAAGTGGAGAAAGATTGAGAACCCCCATTATATTAGGATATATTTTTGTACAAGTTGTTAAAAATTACCATATCAGAATAACACCTCTGTGTATGGGATGTTGTGAAGTGGCTTAAGCAGGTCATTTATATGGAAATGGTTTAGTTTGTCTGTATATTGTGTGTGTATGTTGCAGTATGGAAGTGTTTGGTGGGATGTCAGTGAGGATCAACATGAATGGTGCAGGCAGGGCATGAGCTCTAACGAGCAAGCGCTGCGTTTCCTCAGTCAGGATTATGAGGCTCTGAAGCAGGAGTGCCTGGAGAGTGGCAGGCTATTTGAGGACCCCAGCTTCCCAGCCCAGCCACAGTCCCTGGGCTTCAAAGAGCTCGCCCCACACTCCTCCAAAACACGCGGCGTGACATGGAAGAGGCCCACTGTGAGTTCAGCACCAAACTGATCACTTTAGTATAAGCATGTCCTGATCTCAGCCAAAAGAAGAAGAAGAAGATATATATATATATAACTCTGTACTTAAGTTGTTCGTTTTCAGCTACATTAAGTTGCTACCCATTGCTGACACAGATGTGCAAATGCACGCTCAGCTTGTCTAGTCCCTGTAGAGATGTACTGTCAATAGATTAGGACTCTCAAGAGCAGTTAACCATGACGTATTGGCACCACAATCTATGAACATGTTGCAAAATTATCCTAGGGTTCAAAAGATTAACCAATGTGTGTGTGTGTGTGTGTGTGTATATATATAATATATATATATATATACTTATTGGTCAGGGAATCCCAGTTTTACATTACATATTTTTGGAAAACCTAGTCATCTTATGTCTTATGTATTAAGAATGTAGCAGCAATTTCTTGTTCCTGAAGAAGGATTGAACCTATGAAGGTTTAATGAACTGAGGTTTGACAGGGTTTAAGTAGCAGCAATGGGAGAAATTCCACTTATAGTGCAACCTGGATAGTATTCACTTTTTGCATTTCACTGTTTGCACTTTTAATGCTAAAGCTTTATTTCAAAATGGATTAAATTCATTTTTCCCCTCAAAATTCTAAACCCCACAATGGCAAAATGAGAGTTTTTTTTATATTTAAACATTTTCTTTAAATAAAACAAAAAATAACATGTATATATATAATCACAGCCTTTGCCATGACACTCAGAATTGAGTTCAAGTGCATCTTGTTTCCACTGATCATTCCTCAGATGTTTCTACAGCTTGATAGGAGAACACCTGTGGTGAATTCAGTTGACTGTGATTCAAGTGCCCAGTCCTTGTGTGTTCATTTCTGCAGCACTCCACCAATCAGGCATGTATGGTAGAGTGGCCAGACAGACGCCACTAAAAGGCTGATGCCACTAAAAGGGACATGACAGACTCTCTGGAGTTTGCCAAAAGGATCCTAAAGGGCTCACCTAGCCCAAACCATTCCTACAGTGAAGCATGGTGGTGGCAGCATCATGCTGTGGAGATGTTTTTCTGCAGCATGATGATAACCTGCTCCAGAGTGCTCTGGGATGAAGGTTTATCTTCCAACAGGACAATAACTCTGATTGAACATCTCTGGAGATATCTAAAAATGGCTGTGAACTGATGCTCCCCATCCAATCTGATGGATTTTGAGAGGTTCTGCAAAGAAAAATGGGAGAAACATTCCAAAAATAGGAGAGCTATCATGGGGTATTGTGTGTAGAATTTTGAGGGACAAAATTAATTTAATTTTACATTTTGGAAAAAGGCTGTGACATAACAAAATGTGGAAAAAGTGAAGTGCTGTGAATCACTGAATCCAGAGTCCTTTCCAGAGTCACTGTATCATCCAATTATGAAGCCTTCAAGAATGCAATAGTATGTGAGATGGATTGGGACATTTGATGTTGCTTGCTTATGTACTGTATGTATTTTTAATGGTGTTATTCCATCTCCTTCCTGATTTGGGTTTTTACAGGAGCTGACAGAGAGTCCTCAGTTCATAGTCAGGGAGCTCCGTATGTGAGTATGTGAGTGCCGTATGTACATATTCATATTCATACAGTGTTGTTTCCCTTATCCAGCTGCGAGCGGGCTCGGTGTTGCATGTAGAGGATGCAATGTCTGCCTGGTATGTGAACTGCAGCCTGTCCTGTCCTGCATGTTGTACCTGAGCGCCACCAACTGGAACTTGACTGGGGGACGAAGTGTCGAGGGAGCGATGGCTTAGGTGAGAGAGAGGGTGGGGGGACATGAGGTGGTTGAACTCGTTGTAGAAGTCATTCATTTTGTCCCTCCCCGGTCTTTGTGGTGTGGCCTTTGATGTTTGTCACACCTTTTCAGACATTCCTGATGCTGTTCTCCTCCAACTTCAGTTCTGCCTGTCACCTGTATCTGTGCTTTGCTTCCTTCACACAGTGTTTCACCTCCTGCTGTGCTGCTTTCATCACCTTTGGCATCACAACAACAAAAATTGCAACAAAATATTGGATGGCCAATTCAGTATTGCCAGCAAATGTTTTCAGTGGATCAGACACAGTAGTGCTGCTGGAGTGTTTAAACTCCTCATTGTCATTGCTGGACAGAGAAATATCTAGCCAGCAGCGTTCTGCGGGCAGTGTCCTGTGAGCACTGATAAAGCACTAGAGGATGACCAATAGAAACTGTGCAGAAACAGATGAGCTTCTGTCTCTGAATTTACATACTTCCTCACTGCGATCAAATAAATACTAGAAACTTGGGACATGAGATACAAGCATGACCTTTGTGCTGAGATAAAGGAAGTGATTTTACAGACACTGGTATCTATGCTATGGTCAGATGTTCTACAGCAGTGTGCTAATAATATTCTGCAGAAAAAGATAAAAGGTGCTGGTTAAAACACATGTTTCTGACAAAAAAGTGATCAGATTAGACCTGCAAAGTGGAAAGGTATAGTGTTTATTCAATCAGAAAACTTCAAAGAATGTTGTGACTGTGTGAAAGAGCAAAAAGAGCCGGGCATAATGCTTTTCCTGAGGGTGGGGTGAGCAGTACTTGCTGCCTGAGCGATGAGTCACAGACGGGGTGGTTTAGCCCAAGAGGGCTTTTGGAAATATGTCAGAGTGCCATTGTCTGTGTGTGTGTGTGTGTGTGTGTGTATGTTCGTTCAGGTGGGTGGAGGAGGATCTCACTGTGAATACATTATAATCAAATAGAGTATTAGAGGATCAGCCCTCTTGAGGAGCAGTCTGGGGAAGCCTGTGCATTACAATAGAGTAAAAATCAAGTTAGAGCTCAGGCTTAGCTCAAGTCCTTATCTTGTTCCTGTTATGGTCTCTTGCTCTATGCCGCTCTCTCGGGCTTTTCCCCTCATTCTCATCCAGTCCCCTGCTGGTGTATTGAGGTACTGCAGATGGTATATTTGCTTTTGCAATGTTTGTAGGTTAACTAGTGAAACACCGATTTGGGAGTTGTTGGTCGGTGCAAACAGGTAATATTTTTCATCCACATACCTTAGGTCAGGTTTCAAGTTCTAAAATATTTGAGGTCTGGAACACTAAGTTGTAGAATTCTTGGGTTGCTGAATAGTAGCCATGTACTCTGAGATTTGTCAGGTCAAGTTATCAAGGTCTAGAATTTTTAAGGTGTAGAATTATTAAGCTGAATTTGAGATTCGTCAGGCGAACAAGCTCAAACCGTCTGATTAGGGTTGGTCAGTTTTTAATTAAGTGAAAATGATATTCACAACAAATAATTCCATCAAAATGTGGGATGACCAACGTGGCCTGTCAGCAAGCCATCAAAATAACAGCACCTGTGCAGTCAGGGAAGGCCAGGAAAGCACAGGTCACAGCATGTCAGTAATTCATGTAAATCAGTGTCACAGCGGGATACAATAAATACTAGAAACTTGGGACATGAAATGCAAGCTTGACATTTGTGCTGACATGTATTAGGGATGTGCTTGGCTATATTACAGACTTTGGAATCTATGTTATATGTGCTGATATTATTTTGCAGAAAAAGGCAAAAGGCACTGGTTAAAATGGCTAATCAAGTTCATTTGGTATTTTTAATCAAGTTCATTTTGTATTTTTCAATTTTAAAAATCACACATTTGCTATTTAATTAGAAATAACATCCCAGCTTTAATATGTATGCTGAGATTTTTGTTGGGAGTGACAAGAATGGACAGGATTAGAAATGAGCAGATCAGAGGGACAGTGAAGGTGGGCAGTTTGGAGATAAAGCCAGAGCCAGGCTTTGAGATGGTTTTGGGCGTGTGTTAAGGAGGAATAGTGGGTATATTGGACAAAGAATGTTGGAAATGGAGCTGCGGGCAGAAGGAGAAGAGGCAGACCTCAGAGAAGGGTTATGGAAGTGATGGAGGTGGATATGGAGATGGTAACAGTAGGAGGCAGGTTGAAAAGCTGATTAAGCCTCTCCGGACCAGGAGGAATACAATCAGAACTTGCAGGTGATCGGGAACGTGGTGGTCATGATCAGTCCAGATGACAGACTGTGGGATTCTGGGAATTGGAGTCCAGAGACTTTAGGTTGTACTGACACTTTGATTTCAGCCTGCAGATCATCTTTTAGAGACCTGTGTTTTATCTGAATTTAATGAATTAACATGTTGTTTGCTATGCTCCCGCTTTACATAAATAAATAAAAGAAAATGGCCGAATGTGGTAAAGCAAGTGTAAAACATGCGCCTAACAGTTCACTACTAGTTGATATATGTCTTCTTTGTGTGGGAGAAATGTGTGTTGTGTAGATGTGTAGTGTGTATGTGCTGTGTATGGACTTCTCTAATGGCCACTGACAGTAATGCAAACACGGCAAGTCAGTGTAATGGAAGCATCAGACTGAGAGCTGCTTTTTCCGCTGTTCTGCTGTTGAGTCCTGATTATTGCTCCATGCATAATCATTCTCCAATAGCTTAGTCATTTATTTCCTAAAGGTATGCTCTGGTATCTGGCACCACCAAGTATTAGCAGCAGGTCCTTTAAGTCCTCTAAGTCCAGAAGTGGGATATCCCCAGATATCAGTGAGCCTTGGGTGGCAACAAGCCTGTTGTTGGTTCACTGTTAGTTACTGACTACTGCACACCATGAACACCCCACAAGTTATTTTGGAGATGTTCTAACATTTTCTAGCATCACAGTTTGGTTCTCAAATTCTTGCGCTTCCCCACCAGTTTAATATGATTTACATCCCCTCATACCATCAAAACAGCTCTGACCCATGTGAGGTGGGGCCTCCTGAATCTCATCTGTGGGTTTTGGGTATGCATGACCCTGTTGCTGATTCACCAGTTGTTCTTCCTTGGAGCACTTGCTACACTTGCTGTGTATCTCCTTACAGGTGCCATTGGAAACTGATAATCAGTATTTTTCACATCACACTGTAGTTTTAATGTTATGGTTGCATATGTAACATGGGTCTGCATGATTCTTAAATAAATGTGTTTCCTATCTCTCTCTGTTTCAGGGGACTGCTGGCTGTTGGCTGCTATAGCATCTCTCACTCTAAATGACCGGCTCCTGCACAGAGTGGTCCCTCATGGTCAGAGCTTTACAGATGACTGAGCTTTAAAGATGTCGGCATCTTTCACTTCCACGCCCTGAAACTTCTGAGAATGTGTTTGCAGATTTCATATTCATACATATGGCCAGATGTTTCTGGATATGTGAAATATGGCACCAATATCTGGATATGTTTTGAATGGGTTTGGAGATGTTTTTGAGTGTCTGTCAACAATATAAAACTGGTCTAGTGTTATTTTGCAACATTAGCCTAAAAATGTACTGCTCTAAATTAAAAATGCTAATTCTGGATTCTAACCATGTTTTGTCTGATTGACTGTAACTGAGTCAATGATCAGGCATGCTCATCTGATTTTGGGTCGAACTGCTCCTTTAAAGGCATGCTGCAATAGTGTGCATGGCAGCTATAATTGGTGTATTGTAGGCAGAGTAAGGTTCTGTCTCCACCCACTTGAAAATTCTATTTTCAAAATTATATATTTTTGTAATAAGCAAAATGTAATTATTATTTATGTATCCTAAATTAGGGAAGTGGTGGCTGGTGCCACTTTCTGTGATATGAAGGGTTTATATCTAGCAGTCTGAAAGGCTGGTATGGATGTCATCCAAAGCATATTTTAATCATTTTGTTCTGACTATATTAGCACTGACCCAGTTCTCATCATGATACATGAGCCACAATATTTTTCTATTCCACTATTTTAATATTTGTGATTTACTAAGTATAGAAAACTTACTGTACATAATGCTATACAGTGTGTCTGAAAAGTATTCTCAGCATTTCACATTTTGCATATTTGCTACTTTGCCATTCTGTGGTATTGTGTGTAGAATTTTGAAGGATAAAGGGAATTTAATTAATTTGGGATTAAACCTGTAACATTACAAAATGTGCAAAAATTTAAATGCTGTGAATACTTTGCAGATTCTCTGTACATGTAAACTCTTTGTTTTGAAAGATAAGGGGACAAGGGAAGTGGGTCTCCTGCCAGCAGAGAATTCTGAGGGAGAATCCCCCTTGTGTCCCAAACACAGTTCAGCAACATCTCAT
>CM067523.1:13587045-13664378 GCA_034509495.1 Acestrorhynchus altus | reverse complement strand
AGGGAGAATCCCCCTTGTGTCCCAAACACAGTTCAGCAACATCTCATGTTGTCATTCATCCAACCCACACATATAATACTTAATGTTTATTGGCCACATATTCATGAAAATGATCCTGAGTGGCAGTCTAGACCACCGGCTAATATTCTAAAATTCATGTTGACCACATTGATTGTAATGTGATTGTTGATGGTCTTCAAATTTATATCTGTGGCAAACTAATGCATTTTGGTGATTGTTTGTCTAAAAATGAGCTTAATAAACGTTAGAAGTATTAAGAGTTAAATTATATATAAATTATTATTGCATATTATTGCATTGTTATTCATTTGATTCCCCCATTTGGCCATATAGTCTAAATGGTGACAGTAAGGAAGACTGTTAATTATACTCTGATCAGTTCTGAGGTTAAACAGATAACATCCAGCATACCTGACGTTACTCTGAATGCTGAGAGGTTTGTTGTGAATGCTCAGTTCTGGCAGTTTGGCGATTGGGTGGATGTGGTCATCGATGATCGCCTGCCGGTGAAGGATGGGGAGCTCATGTTTGTGCACTCTGCTGAGGGGAGCGAGTTCTGGAGTGCCCTGCTGGAGAAGGCTTATGCTAAGTGAGTGCATGCATAAACACATGCACCAGTCACACAGCTACTCATTTTACAAAATACTGAAAGTAATCAAGCTGGGAAAGAGTACATGGAAATACTTTGGAGATATTGATCTTCTGGTAAATGAAGCTTTTTAGACCCACCCTGCTTTAAATCACAGCTGATTCTCACATTAATGAGGACATTTTACTACCTACTAACAGTAAATTAGGAACATTTTCCAACTAAAACTGTATTAACATTCCCAATGAAAACTACGTTTTGTGGCAGGAGGAACATTTCATATACAGTATATTATTCATAAAAAACCAAACAAACATAAAACAAAAAAAATCGAACAGTGGTAGTGATTGGAATCTTGGACTGCTAAGACTACAGCACATATATTTATATACCCATTACTATTCAAACCCACAGTGAACACTTGTCTAGGTTTTATATGCACTATTTCTAAATGTAAAACAGTGGTAAATTAAAGCATATTGTTTTCTTGAAGGACTGTTTTGCATTATTACGTCCTCAATGCACATATCTCTCAACCGTTGGCCTCAATAATATAAAATTAAACTTTCTCAAAGCTTTTTTTAAAACAATGTCTTAACCTCTTAACCTCTTCAGATGCCTGGTTCACAACCACTGTGAACAGTTCTGAAGTTTTACATGGAGCGCCTAAATGTGCTTTTGCGGTTTCAGGCTCAATGGATCATATGAGGCCCTGTCTGGAGGCTCTACAACTGAAGGCTTTGAGGATTTCACTGGTGGAGTGTCTGAGATGTACGAGCTGCGGAGTGCTCCCAGTGACCTTCACCGTATCATTGCTAAAGCCCTGGAGAGAGGGTCCCTGCTGGGCTGCTCCATAGATGTATGTCCCTACAGTGAGGATAGGCTTATTGCAGTTAAAGCTGTTGTTCAGTAAAAATCAAATTTATAGAGTTTGATTTGTTTTATTTTTATATATATATATATATATATATATATATATATAAGATATATGAAATCTAAAGAACAGCCTGAAATCAGTGTGTGTTTATATATTTACAGATTACCAGTGCCTTTGATATGGAAGCAATCACTTTCAAAAAGCTGGTGAAAGGCCACGCCTACTCCGTCACGGCTCTCAGGGAGGTCAGTCAGAAACTTTCAGAACATTTCTGTTACATGGTTGTAATTTCATTTTCACAGAGCTATGGCGCCTTCTGCTGTCCAAAAGCTTTTCTCTAAACATTTAAGCTCTTTTTTACTACAGTTTATGTGCTAGCAGCATTTATTATTTGACTGTTTTAAATGATATTGGCATATTTTGATGATTTTCAAATGTTAGGTGGATTTCCGGGGTAGAAGAGAAAGGCTGATCCGTATCCGGAACCCCTGGGGGCAGGTGGAATGGACAGGAGCCTGGAGCGACAAGTAGGCAGTCAGCTAAATTTGCATTAGGATGTTCCAGTCTGGTTCAAGTATACTTTAGTAAATTGAGTCTCTGCTATTTTAAGGACTATATTGAAGTCACATTATGTTTACGTCTGGAATCAAATCTGGTTTTAAAAAGATACTTTCATGGAACCAAGTGATTTCACTGCTGTATAAAATTGTTTTTATAGGTTTTCAACAGTTTATTTTTAAAACACCAGGATACGCTCTAAATGGAGAACAGTATTGACAAACCTCATTTATACAAGAGTCATAAAAATGAGATTCTCCTGCTATTGTTGGAGTAACTGTCTGTATTGTCCAGGGAAGGCTCTCTACTATGTTTTAGAGCTGTGAGTGTTTTATTTGATTTCAGAGAAAAGGACAATATTATGGTCAAGATATTGGATATTCAACACTTGACCTCTGCCTCAAATCCCCAACACAACCCAAAAGTATTGGATAGAGCACCATCATTCCAGAGAACAACATTCCACTGCTCCACAGCTCAATGCTTAGGGACTTTAAACCCCTATGTTTATCTGCTCCAGAGAGTCCTATTCTACTGGTAGTACTTCTCTCCAGGGACTAGACAAGCAATGTGTGCATTTGCACATCTGTGTAATTAATGGGTGCAATGTAAAGAAGCTGAATGTGTTCGTTAGTAGGATCGTCTACAAACATTTGTCCCTATATTGTACATCAGTGTAGAATGTCACATTAGTTACTTCAGAATTATTTAGGAGCACACTTACCTAAACTTCTAAAATTGAATCAACAGTTTGCCATAACTTACCTGAGAAGTTTGGAGTTTCCACCAAAATCTAATAATAATAATAATAATAATAATAATAATAAAAATAATAATGTCAGCAATAATCGGTGTCCTGGAAATGAAATTATCTTCAAATGACTCTGAAATGGTTTATACAAAACATGACTTTCTTCATCTCTTGAAAACCTGAGCATTGTATAACTGTAATGATGATATTTCCTTGTTGTCAGTGCTTCTGAATGGAGTTCAATTGACCCCACTGAAAAAGAAGATATGAATGCCAAAATGGAGGATGGAGAGTTCTGGTGAGTCCTCCCATTCAGTGAACTGGGTCCATATCAGTCCTGATTTCTCTCCACTGGTCCCCATTCCTTCATGCTAGTCCCCATTCCTCTATTTTGTTTCCAGTTTCTTCACACTGGCCATTTTCCTCCACAATGATCCCTGTAACTCTGTTCCCACATTTCACATCCCACATCTTCTCTGTTCCCACATTTCTCCACACAGGTCCCCATTTATCCTCCCTGTTCCCACATTTCTCCACACTAGTTTAAATTTCTCCAGATTGTTTGGTACTCATTTCTCCTCTTGCACACTGTATCCTTACACTAGTCTCCATTCCTCCATTCCTCTGTTTTCTAGAGAGATCTTCAATTTCTACAGTTTGGTCCACAAGTGTCTTCTTTGTTCCCACGTATCACCTTATTATTTTCTCTCTCTCTCTCTCTCTCTCTCTCTCTCTCTCTCTCTCTCTCTCTCTCTCTCTCAGGATGTCATTTCAAGAGTTTAAGCGTCAGTTCTCACGGATAGAGATCTGTAACCTGACGCCCGATGCGCTGAGTGATGACACCCTAAATTATTGGAACACTATCAAGTTTCAGGGTGGTTGGAGAAAAGGAAGCACTGCAGGAGGCTGCAGGAACCACCCAAGTGAGAAATACACACTCAGATCCATAAACTTACATTCTGGGTCAGTGACTCTGAACCTGACAGAGACACTGACACACCAATGTCTGATACACGAGTACTAGGATCACACACACACTTCAATGTTGTACTGAGAATTGTTGACCACCCAAATCCTATCAGGAGAGCAGCTGAGCAAATGAAGTTAGAAACATAACGACTGATGAATGGGGTGGAGCATGACTGATAAGAGGGACCTATAATGCAGCTTCTAATGGTGATTGGTAGTATACATGCATGTATAGTTCCTCCAAGTAGTATTCCACCCCCTGCACATTTTGTAGGTTTACACATTCAGAGTTAACTTGGCATTGTGACATTTGGACTGTAGATCAACCTGGACATGTGAAATGCACTGCAGCAAGAAAGAATGTGATTTCTTTGTTTATTGTTTTTTAAAATCATGAAAAGTTCAAAGTTCAGCAGGTCAATTATTATTCAACCCCTCAAACCACCAGAATTCTGTTTGGTTCCCTCAAGTATTAAGAAGTAATTGAGGCATAAAGAACAATGAGCTTCACATGTTTGGATTAATTATCTGTTTTTCCCGCCTTTTCTGATTATTTAAGCCCCTCCCTAAACTTCTGAACAGCACTCATACATGGTCAAAATGGGAAAGACTAATGAGCATTCCAAGGCCATCAGAGACAAAATCGTGAAGGGTCACAAGGCTGGCAAGGGGTACAAAACCCTTTTCAAAGAGTTGGGCCTACCTGTCTCCAAGATTGGGAGCATCACTTGGAAGTGGAAGGCTTATGGAGCTACTGTAAACCTTCCTCGTCTACAGTTTCTTATGATCACTTGGAGGATTCTGAGGCAGACTGGTTTAAGGTTCTCTGGTCTGATGAGACCAAGATCGAGGTCTTTGGTGCCAACCACACCCGTGACGTTTAGTGACAAGATGGCACTGCATACGACCCCAAGAATACCATCCCTACAGTCAAGCATGGTGGTGGCAGCCTCATGCTGTGGGGCTGTCTCTCAGTCACGGGACCTGGCCATCTGGTCCGCATCCACGGGAAGATGAATAGCACAGCCTACCTGGAGATTTTGGCCAAGAACCTCTATTCCTCCGTCAAGGATCTCGAGATGGGTCGTCATTTCATCTTCCAACAAGACTAGCCAAGAAAACCAAGGCCTGGTTCAAGAGGGAAAAGATCAAGGTGCTGCAGTGGCCTAGTCAGTCTCCTGACCTTAACCCGATTGAAAACTTGTGGAAAGAGCTCAAGATTAAAGTCCACATGAGACACCCAAAGAACCTAGACAACTTGGAGAAGATTTGCATGGAGGAGTGGACCAAGATTACTCCAGAGACCTGTGCCAGCCTGATCAGGTCTTATAAAAATGATTAATAGCTGTAATCGTAAACAAGGGTTTTTCCACAAAATAATTAAACCTAGGGGTTGAATAATAATTTAAAATGTATTATAATTTAACTGAGCAAATTATATATTTTGTTTGTAATATTTAGGCATCTGTTAATAAATTCTGCTCTTGTTCAAAGTTTGAAGGCTCTAATTTATTTGGTTACTTGTTAAATTTGCAAAATGTGCAGGGGGTTGAATACTACTTGGAGGCACTGTATGTATGAGAACAAGGACACAGGATCATTGATTTAAAGCACCAAAAACTATGGAAGTGCTAATGTAGAGATACTTCAGCTGCGTTGCAATCCAGGATGTAAGGCGTTTCTAATCCAAAAATACCTTCATTCACCCAGATTGCTGAAAATGTTTGACTTGTATATCTTTGTCAGATACGTTCTGGATAAATCCACAGTATAAGATCACTCTGCTGGAGGAGGATGATGATCCTGAAGATAATGAAGTGGCTTGCAGTTTTCTGGTGGCTCTGATGCAGAAGGACCGGCGGCGCTACCGTAAACAAGGCCAGGACATGCATACCATCGGCTTTGCCATCTATGAGGTCAGCAACTTATATGTCCTAAAGGGGATTGGAAAAGCAGGCTGTATTAAGATAATTTCATCTAAATATCACATTCAGGATTTGGAGAAGTAGTGAAATCCCCACCAGATTTTTCTTTCTTTAAGGTTCTAAAAAATGTATTATTTTACATCTTTTTCAGATACTTATCTCATATCTTTCTCTCTTTTTTAGGTCCCAGAAGAGGTAAACCACATGTTCTCTGTTTTGCATTAACAATATGTAAGATTGCAGTGCTCACATACCTCCTTAAAGCCATTCTTATTAGTCTCACTCTTCATTCATGTTGTAGTCTGTTGAATTTTAATGTGTGCAAATCCAGCAACATCACATAATTAAACATCAACTGCTCTTAAAATAAAGTAATACTATTGCATTATTATACTATTGTTTTATCTTCATCATGGTGCTTACAAAGACGTTAGCGGCACAACAGTGTGTGCTGCTAATAGTATGCCTCACACACTGTCGTGCTGCTAAGTGCCATGATGAAGATAATATAATAGTATAATAATGCAATAGTATTGCTTTATTTTAAGAGCAGTTGATGTTTAATGTTTGATTAACAGTATTCAGACATTGAAATTGGAATATAACACTTGTAAATACCCTTAATAAATAAACCATAAAACATTAAACTGCTGTTTTTAAACAACGTAAACATACTTTTTCACAACAGTGTGCTTTAGGGCTGCTGGCATAATCAGCATAAACAATAGCATTGACACTGAAAATATGTTGACATCAGTATATTATTATTTATGTTTTTTTTACCTTAATGACTTAATGACTGAAGGAGCAGGTCAATTCTTTGCTCTTCAAATAGATACAATTTACAGGCTCTCCAAAGGGTAAGTCTCCAAGTGTCAGTCTGCCTGAAAACCTTCAGAATTGATCTGTAAGCATCAGGAAGATGTATGCAAAACACAACCCTACCTGCAACATACACACTCTAAAAGGATGGTTCTTCAGTAGAAAATAGTTCTAGGATGAGGGTTCTATATGGAACCTTTTTAAAAGGCTTCTATGTGGCACCAGAAATGGTTCTTCTGTGACAGTAGTAGAACCCTTTGAATGCCCTATAGAACGCTTTTCCGAAAGCTACTGTATAGAACCTTCTACATCCCCATCTCCATCAATCAAAAGAACCTTTTGACAATGCACCTAAGGTCACCTAAACCACTGCTTCCAATGAGTGGTTCATTCAAAAGTACTGCAAGGTTGCTACAATATTGTGTGCATGTTTTCTTGTCACATAGTATCGTGGGTGCCAGAGTGTCCATCTAAAGAAGGACTTTTTCCTGCGTCACTCTTCTTGTGCACGCTCTGAGACCTTCATCAACCTTCGTGAGGTGAGCACAAGACTCCGTTTGCCTCCAGGAGAGTACTTAATCGTCCCCTCCACGTTCGAGCCTGGAAAAGAAGCCGATTTTGTCCTCAGAGTCTTCACTGAGAAACAATCTGAGACACAGTGAGTGGCTTCATATTTTTGACATACACTGCCTGACCAAAAAAGGTCACCACCTGGATTTAACTAAGCAAATTAGTATGAGTATTAGTATTCGTATGAGCCTCCCACTGGATAATTACTGTATGAATGATGGTTTCACCTGGCAAGTTTTTTAACCCTACAAAAAAACAACAGTAGAACTTGGGGAGATGTTTAATAGTGAAAAAAAGAGCATTTCCACATGAACAATGTGAATGGAACTCAAGGGATTGGTACTAAACAGCTGTGTAGCCTTAAGAAAACCATTTATCAGTGAGGCTAACTGGTAAAAATGACTTGAAGAGTGGTCCAAATCTCCCATCGTCATTACTTCTTTCTTGGGGGAAAATTAGTGTGAACAGAAATAAATGTTGTGACATTGCAGTAGATTGTGGAAACGATGCCACAATGAATGCCTCCCAAAGTCAAAGCTAAAGGTGATCCAACTAAATTTTTGAGTGTGTGAACTTTTTGTTGGCCAGGCAGTGTATATTATTTAATATAGCAGTTTGTTTGTTTGTTTGTTTTCATATGGGGCAGTTTTTAGGTTTAACAAATTAACCTAAAATTGTTGATCAATCAAGACATGATTGATATCTGAAGTTGTCGTCTTAAGTTTTGTACTGGAGATTTGACTAATGCTGCTAAGTAGTAATGGAAGGTTTCTATGAACACGTACGACAGAACAGCTAGAAACAGTAGAAGCAGTTATTTTCAAGCCTAAATTCTTTACTCTTCTTCATAATTCTATCTGCTATGTGATGTTTTATTGTCATCTTACATCTTCCTCAAGACCCTGAGATACAATGATGATTTCATAGTGGTTTTTATGATGGAGAGGTCTCCAGACCCTGCTGCAGCAAAGCACCTCCATGATTCACAGGTGGTATGAGGTTCATGTGCTCAAATTTAGGTTATCTGGCAAACTTTAGTGCTTCCCTCGTGTTTTTGTTGACAACACACATCCTATGGAAAGTAAGGTTGCTTGGTCTCTTTCTGATGGAAGGTGCTTCACTTTGACTTCAACTGTAGTGAGAGCTACCTGTGATTACATTTTCGGATTGTTGGAGACTTCTTGTGGTTTGCTATGATGGCCTGAGCTGGGCAGGTTGGCTGTTGTTTTAAATGTTCTTGAACTTTTTGTCATTTTAAAATCCCTTCCCAGACTCTGTGTATCTACAACCTTTTTTTCTGACGACCTCAGTGATTTCTTTGGGTCTCCCCATGGTAATACTGCTCACATCAACTAGTGCCTGAGGTTTAGATTAAACATCCTCCTCCAAAGTCCTCTCTAACAATGGTCTAAACAATTGCAATCAATGTGCTGCACCTGATTCTAATTTTAGGCCTTTTAAGTAGTAATAAATGTTGGGATGTCCCAACTTTTTCCTCACAAGAAAATTGTGTTTATATTTATCATATACATTTTTTTAGTTTTATGTATTTAGTTCTATAAACTTCATCTCTCCATGTAGTTAAATTGAAGATATTCTTATAAACAACACATAGATGTTGCTGTTGTGGCTGCAAATGACCGTTTAGCCACGAATGTAGAACAGTTAAGAAATGATTACTGATCTGATTACCACAGAGATATGAAGCAGCTTACAATATAAGATTCATCACTACGAGGTCTCAGCTACAGGAAAATCCAGCTAAATTGATGTAGTGTCCACTTGGCATTAAGAGAAGAAAGAGAGAAATCGCTGCATGGATAACCTTCTCCTGTGGAGAATTATTTTATATGGCCAGCGTTGGCTACATTAGCTTTATAGCTCCATGCAAATCTAATGACGCTGTAAATGTGTTTTCGGGAGACCATCTCTTGGTTAGTCAGCTGCATTTGGGGTGAGGAAGTCTTGAAACAATGACCAGTAAATGACCAGTATGATACAGGTATGTTTTTCTTTTGTATTTTAGAGAGATGGATGATGAGGTGTCATTCATCTTGGATGAAGAGGTAAGGGCACAGATGACATTTCTTACTTTTCATGCATGGGTGTGATGCCACTTTTTCTGATATTTGAGCCCAGCAGACTCTAGAAAGCCTGTTAGAAACCCTTGAGATGGACATGATCTCCTACATGTATTTGTGCCATTGTTTTATTTCTGTTTGGTTCTTTTCTGGGTGAATAATATGGTTTGCTTTAATTTCAAGGGGGAGATTACAGAGCAAGACATTGACACTTCATTCAGAAACATGTTTGCTCAGCTTTCTGGAGAGGTAAGAGTATTTTATTGTTCAATTTAACACTCAAAAGATACTAGAGGAAAAGTTGCACAAGGATTAAAATCAAAGCAGTTTAGATCATTTTCATTTCCATAACCCAGCATTTGACTATGTTGACTATTACTATATACAGTGCATCCAGGAAGTATTCAAAGTGCTTCCATTTTTCCACATTTTATGTTACAGCCTTATTCCAAAATGGATTAAATTCATTTTTTCCTTGAAATTCTAATGACAATGTGAGACAGGTTAGTTTGCAAATGTATTAAAAAATAAAACATAAAAATATATCATGAACATAAGTATTCATAGCCTTTGCTCTATACCTTGGGAAGTTGTTCCCATTTTTCTTTGCAGAACCTGTCAAGCTCCATCAGATTGGATGGGGAGCATTGGTGCACAGCAGTTTATACATATCTCCAGTGGCTGGGCCACTGAAGGACATTCTTGTCCTGAAGCCACTCCTTTGTTATCTTGGTTGTGTGCTGAGGGTCATTGTCCTGTTGGAAGATAAACCTTCATCCCACTCTGAGGTTCAGAACACTCTGGAGCAGGTTATCATCAAGGCATCAAGGTTGTCTCTGTACATCGCTGCAGTCATCTTTCCCTCACTTTCCCTGACTAGTCTCTCAGTTCCTGCTGTAGAAAAACATCCCCTCAGCATGATGCTGCCACCCCCATGCTTCACTGTAGGAATTGTATTGGCTAGGTGATGAGCAGTTCCTGGTTTCTTCCAGACAAAGAGTTCAATCTTTGATTCATAACACCAGACAATTTAGTTTCTCATGGTCTGAGACACCTGATAGGTGCCTTTTGGCAAACGTCAAACAGGCTGACGTCATGTGCCAATCACTCAGAAGTGGCTTCCGTCTGACCACTCCACCATATAGGCCTGATTGGTGGACTGCTGCAGAAATGGTTGTCTTTGTGGAAGGTTCTCTTCTCTCCACAGAGCAACTTTGGGGCTCTGTCAGAGTGACCATTGGTTTTTGGTCACCTCCCTGACTAAGGCCCTTCTACAATGATCATACAGCTTTGCCAGGCGGCCAGCTCTAGGAAGAATCATGGTGGTTCCAAAAGTCTTCTATTTATGGATGATTGAGGCCACAGTGCTCATTTGGGACCTTCAATGCAGCAGAATCTTTTCTGTAGCCTTCCCCAGATCTGTGTCGAGATATAATCCTGTCTCTGAGGTCTACAGACAATTGCTTAGACTTCATGGCTTGGATTGTGATCTGACATAAGCTGTCTGTTATGGGACCTTTTATAAACAGCTTTTCTAAATCATGTCCAATCAACTGAATTTACCACGGGTGCACTTTAATCAAGCTGTAAAAACATCTGAAGGATGATCAGTGGAAACAAAGACAAAGTGGAAAAGGTGCACCTGACCTCAGTTTTGAGTGTCATGATAAAGGCTGTGAATGCTTATGTACATGTTATATTTTTCATGAATTTTCAAAGATTTCAAACAAACATTTCTCACTTTTTCATTGTGGGGTATTGTGTGTAGAAGTTTGGAATAAGGCTAATGTAACAACATGTGCAAAAAGTGAAGCCCTGTGAATACTTTCCAGTTGCACTGTACAATGGCATGCAAACATTTGGGCACCTCAAAGTGACTGCTTCTGCTTCAGTTTAGCGAGTTGAAGATGAAATTATCTCCAAAAGGCATAAAGATGACACATTCCCTTTGTATTTTAAGCAAAAACTCATTCATCTTTTACATTTTCAAAATAACAAAAAGCTAAACCCGGCATGGATAGTACCTGGAAATTATCACAGATTGTAAATGCGTTTTGTAGCCAGTCAGACATCTTCCAGTTCTGTGAGATTCTGGGGTCGTCTTGAATTCACTGCTCTTTTGAGGTCTAACTAATGCACTACTGGGAAATGGTCAGATGAGGGCAGCAAATAGTGTGCATTATTTGTGTGGCATGACGCTCTCGCTCGCTCTCGCTCGCTCTCTCTCTCTCTCTCTCTCTCTAGGATATGGAGATTTCAGTCCATGAGCTGAGGACCATTCTGAACAGAGTGGTGTCCAAACGTAAGGCAGGCTGATATTTATTTCTGTTAGTAGAGCTCACTCATTTCATCCTGTGGAGTGATGATATGTACGAGTAAGGGAGAAAACAAGGGACTGAGTAATTGTAGGAGTGAGTTAGTGTGTTCAAGATAACTCTTGTTGTTCTGCATGTTTCAGACAAGGACCTAAAAACTGACGGCTTCAGTTTGGAGGCATGCAGGTGTATGGTGGCCCTCATGGACGTATCCTTTCTCACAAACTGAACAAACCAAGTATGACGTTACTACCAAACTATTTTCAAATCTTACCTGTTTTAATATGAATGGACAGGTCAATGCAGACTAATTATCCTTGACCCAGATGAAACTCAGAAAGACGGTAGCGCTCGTCTGGGCATCGTGGAGTTCCAGATTTTGTGGAATAAGATCAGAAAGTGGCTGGTGAGTGAATAAAAGTAGTGTTTGTTTATTGGTTGGATGTGTGTATGTGTGTGTGTGTGTGTGTGTGTATATGTGTATATATATATATATATATATATATATATATATATATATATATATATGTGTGTGTATATATATGTGTATGTATATGTATGTATATGTATATGTGTATATATATATATATATATATATATACACATACATACATACAGTCCCTGACATAAATTCTGTCACTTATCCATGTTGTGGAAACAAAAGCTTATAACCTGACTTTAAATTCATCCATTGGTTTTAGAAATGTCTCGTATGAAAGCTGAAACCTTCCCAAATGAGCGTTAATTTACCAAAATGAATTTGCTTCACTGCAGAAATATTGATCATTTAATGAACACAGAAAGGTCAGATTTTGGCAAGACAAAAGTTTTGTCGCCCACAGAAGTTGTGGTGCTATTAGAGCCATAGTTAATATTTTGTGTGACTTCCATGAGCTTGAAGGACTGCATCTATGACTTCATTGATGAAGTCATCAGGAATAGCAAAGAATGCAGTCTTACATGCCTCCCAGAGTTCATCGAGATTCTTTGGTTTTGTCTTCCAAGCTTCCTCTTTAATCCTACCCCAAACATGCTCAATGATGTTCATGTCTGGTGACTGGGCTGGCCAGTCCTGGAGCACCTTAATCTTCTTCGCCTTGAGGAACTTTAATGTAGAGATGGATGTATGAGATGGAGCACAATCCTGCTGCAAAATTTGACCCCTTTTATGATTGGGAATGTAAGAGGTAGCTGATACTTCTTGATATTTTAGGCTATTGATATTGCCTTCCACCTTGCAAATGTTTCGCACACCCCCATACTGAATGTAACCCCAGACCATGATCTTTCCACCACCAAACTTAACTGATTTCTGGGTGAATCTTGGATCCAATCTTGGACCTGGGCTCCTGTAGGTCTCCTGCAGTATTTGAGGTGGCTGTGGTGTAATTCAGCTGAAGATTCATCTGAGAAATCCACCTTCTGCCACTTTTCCAGTATCCATCCATTTAGCAGGCTGTGACTTTTTAATTGCCTTTTGTTTAGTGCTGGCTTCTGGTCACTGATTCGACCATGAAGGCCATTTCGAGACAGAATCCTACAAACTGTTCTAGTTGACACAGGGAGTTGAGGTGACCAGGCCAGGTGGAGCTCTGCCGCAGTGGAAAAGGGATTTGGATTTTCTAACCAACAAACGTTCCTCCTGAGCAGTTGTCTTGTGGGGTCTGCCAGACCTGGGCTTGTCAAAAACATCTCCAGTCTCTTCAAATGTTTTTTTTTAATTCTTTGTACTTGATGCTGAGACACATTGCAGCGGTGGCTGGCACCTTTAGTGGATCTGGTCTTCAGCCCCTTGATAATCAAGACTTTGGTCACAGGGTGGATTTTTGGCATGTTGTCAGAAGTCAAGTTGCAGTTCAAGTGAAGGTCTGGGGTGCTGGGGTTCTATTTATTAACTGATCAATTAGTGAGCACAGGTGAGGCTGTAAACTAGGATTGGGTGCATTATATGGCAAGGCGACGATGCTGTCACTTTGCTGTGTGGTTAGTTAGCAAAGGGTTAACATTTTATAAAATGACCAAAAGCCAGGACTGCTTTAAGTGCAGTGTTGTAAAGTCTGCAAGGTCTTGGTATTGGCATTGAACTGTTTCTCAACACTGGTTCTAGAGTTCTCCTACCATTATTAACTCAGTAATACACAGAAATACCAAAAGAACCAAATGAAAAGGTGACTTGTTATTATCTTACAGTAACCCAGTTTATACTATTAATCTACAAACTGCATATATACACATAGAGATGCTCTTATTAATTTTTTATTTACACACAGTTTAATTTTAGACTTCAGTTCAAAACGCTTTTTCACAATTGGGTTTTATTGTTTAATGATTTTTATTTTTTTGGTAAAACACTATAATAGAGATCAATTGTGATGTCTTCTTATAAATACTGTACTTCTATAATGTAGAATTCTTTAATGATGTGAAAATGGAAGCATTAAGACACCAACGTAAAGTCAGACATTGTATATCAAACAATGTATTGAAGTCAAGACTCCCCAGAATCAAAATTAAAGTAATTTCAGAGGTTTGCCAATATTCCAGTAGTCTGAAAGCTGTCCTGTTGAGGAGTAAGCATCTTGTGTCACAGTCGGTTCAAACCCAAATCTAGCATTGAGCAATACATGAAGTTAACCAAGTTACTGAGTTAACTGATTAATTAGCATTGTGTATAACAACAGTGGGTTTGATTGCCTGGGCAGACAGGTTCCCCACATTATGCCAATTATACCAGTCCTTCGTCAAGACTTCTAAATCTACACTCTCTTACCTTTGTAAATAAGAACTTCCACTAAATCCCAAGAGAACAAATGAAAATGAAAGTCATTTTTCTGAAGCATCCCTCCCAGACTGGAAGTGAATAACTTTGCTCTACAGTAACATGCAAAGCCCCTCGCCTCCGACCTGTGTATCATTTGCTCTTTATTCTCCTTGTTCATAGGGAATTTTCCGTCAGTTTGACCTGGACAAGTCAGGCACTATGAGCTCATATGAGATGCGCCTGGCTTTGGAATCGGGAGGTGAGTGTTTAAAGAGGTTGTGATGCTTCTGTAGATGCAGTCATTGCACCTGTTACTTTGAGCCAATAATAGCAGTAATAGCACTAACTGGGTTTTGTCATCTCAAATTGATTATTTTTGTAAAATAATGAACCAAAATAAAGAGAGATTCACTAACATTGGAAATGTGTGACACCGTAAAGTTCCATTTTGATACTTTTTGACCAGTTTTGACCAGTGCTGACTAAACATGGCCATAATTGCATATCAAACAACCAAGGGATGATCCAGGCCTATCTGTACTTCAGCCCACAACCCCTAGGACCCTCCTCACAGTGTGCTATATAGACATGCAGGGTCTGCTGCTTAGTTTAATACACCTTTTATTCTCCTCTTGCAGGATTTAAACTCAACAACAAACTGAACCAGGTGCTGGTGGCACGATACGCTGAAAAAGAGATGATCGACTTTGATAATTTTATCTGCTGCCTGGTCAAACTGGAGGCCATGTTTAGTATGTATCCTCATCTACTACCATACAGCAGACTCATTTACTGTTTATGAATGTCATAAACCATCCAGAGCACTGAACAGATACTCAAATTTGATCTTCTCCAAACAGGAACCTTCCAGCAACTGGACAGAGATGGTTCTGGAACGGTTGAGCTTAACGTATCTGAGGTGAGTAAAACGGATAGACCTACTGATCATTAGGGATGATTAACTGATGCTGGGTTATGAAGCACATCTAAGGTTGTTTAGAGAACTAATGCTGTGGAATCAGATTAGAAAGACACTTCATTACTGATCTTTTGTTTATTCATTTTCACTGCAAAGGTTCAATCATAACAAGCTGTTTTCCTACTTTATTTTAATATGAGACATATTCAACAGGATCTAAGTGTGAGGAATCTCTAGATTCTAGCCTTGTCTACTGCCTAAGGATATTTTCTGAGTGAACAGCAAAGCACTTTTGTAAGTCGCTCTGGATAAGGAGGACTTTGGAGGAGGCTGTCTTATTTAAACCTCAGACATCTTTATAAAAAGCTCAGAGCAATTAGAAATCAGTCATTAAACTGTTTAAAAAATAATTACGGCGGATAACATTTGAAACAACTGCCAACATGTCCAGGTCAGGCCATCCAAGCATGTTCCAGCCCAAGAGCAGACTGCAAGATGCATAAAGAATCCCAGCAATCCCAAAATATAATGATGAGACCTACAAGTAGCTCTCAGCACAGGTGCTGTCAACATTAATGCATCTATCCTCAGAAAGACCAAACCAAACATTTTCATGGGAGGTTTGTAAAGAGGAAACGTGTGCTGTTAATGTAAACATCAGAACATCTAGACAAAGAGCAGGACTTCTGCAAAGATCTGCTTTGGACAGATGAAGTTGAAATATTTGGGCACAGTAACAAGACTTTTGACACAAACAAAACGCAGCATTTGAGCACAAGAACCTCTTACCAACTGTGAAGTATGGTGGTGGAAGTGTCATGCCGGGCTTGGAGAACACTCAGTATGTAAACCACTATGAAATCGTTATTGTTTCAGAGGCAAAATCATAGCACAGCTGAAAGAATTTTGCACGGAGGACTGGGAGAATCTTTATTCCAGTCAATGTAAAGCACAAGTAGACAGTTGTAGGACATTAATTGACATTATTTGAGCCAAAGGATGAAATGCCAGCTATTAGAGCATAGGGTGTCCTTACCTTTCATCACAAGAAAACTGCATTTGTATTATAAAATTTGCAAATGATTTTTAAAACATTTCTTCAGTTGCATGTGTATAGTTAAATCCCCCCATCTCTCAGTATAGTTAAAATGAAGATCAAACCATGTCCATGTGTTTAAAAACATTAGTCAAACGTGTTTGTGGGAGCCTTAACTTTTTCATATGGTTATGTGTGATCATGCCACTTATTTAAAACAAGATCTTCTGGACTGGATCAAAAGCATTACTGTGTCGATTTAAGACTTGTTTCTAAAATGGTATTTCTAATTTAAATAAATGCTGCTAATTTCACGAAGCGCAAACACCGATTTGTCCAGCAGATGGGACCAGTGTGCCATAGTTGGTTGGTTCAGGGGTTTAGAAAGTTTTAAAAGATGTTGCTTCATCCTGCCAGCACAGGTAACATTGTGTGATAGGGAATGTTCTAGTTAATGGTTTTAAAAAAACATTTCTATACTTCCTTCATGCTTTTAACCATTAACACCTTCTGTTGCACACAGTGGCTGTACCTGACCATGTGCGGGTGAGTGCTGGATCTCCAGATGTGAGTGATGGAACAGATGACTCACCAGTAGCACCATCAAAACTATACTTCTCTTCAACTTCCAATCCAAAGATGCCCGTTCAACCCAACACAGCCTGCCTTACTCACATCGATGTGTAAAACCACCTCAGACCCCTTAGTATGTTTATGTTTTTGCCGTAGGAATACATTATCTATGCAATATTGAAGAGCTGAGTCACTTAAAGCCATGAAATATGTTCATAAAGAGTTTACTCTTCATATTTAATGTTGCTGCATGACACTGAGAACAACTAACCTTATTTTTAAGGGATCACACTCTTCCTCTCATTTACAATTTACTGGATCTGATGGGTGCAACTTGGAAGAGTACACTATGTAGGCCTTGCTGTTTTAAACTAATAGGAAGTGGTGCTTAGAGTGAAGACTGACACTACATATACTAACAATGAACAGGTTATGAATGTCAAGATATAGCTTATGTGAAAATGTGGAGCTGTGCCTTTAGAAAGAAGTTAATGAAGAAACAGGTGATTAATATAATTATGTACTTTGCCCTGCCCCTCCCCCTTCTGCATATCTAGTGTATATCCAAAGGTATCATGAAGTTAAAATTATATATTGCCTGATTGCTTGCCATTGATTAATGCTATTCATGGGGTGAAACTGGGCCGAGTCTGGAGACAGGAAACTGACATCACATTTATTGACCAAATGATCCAAAACAAATCAGCTTCCCTTTCTGCCATCTTACACAGCTTTAGTTGATGCGGTCTAGAACTTGATTTAGTTTTATTTAATTAAAGTGCTGCTTAATAAAGTAATTTAAACAATAATGTTTCTGCCATCTTTTCTGGAAGTCACTCCAAATGCTTTCTCTTTGTGTTCCATAGATTGCAATGAAAATTGCTGGCGAAAATCAATACTGCAATGTCAATATTTCTGACTGTGATTCATTTTCTGCACAATCCTTGTTTTTTTTTTCTTCGTTTCACACAAATAATGGTGCCCCAAATCCTCTGAGACATTCCACAGAAGAACCATGATTGTAACAGGGATGTGTGTGTGTGTGTGTGTGTGTGTGTGAAGGACCTTTACTGGTTAAGAATCTGTACACCAAGTTAATGTTCTGTAGACCTTTTAAATGTTCTTTAATCGCAGTTTTCTGAGACAAGCAGCTCATCATCTCAAGCCTCTGCTAGTTATGGGAAATATGGATTTTTCTGTGAACCAGACCTTTTTCTGTGCCAGTATCCATAGAAGGGGAGCTGAAACTCATTGAGCAAGTAAGCTGAAGCTGGGAAAGTGAGTGGGTATCCATGCTGGACTAAAAGCTAACCCTAGGGCAGCGTTTCTCAACCTGTGGGCCTGGGGACCACCAGGGGGTCGTGAACTGCTTTCTAGTGGTCCACATCTCTGGGGAGGCAATAGTTCATGGTGGACTGATAATGTCACTTTAAATCATAAACGTCCACATAAAAAATGTAACATAAGTAATAATCAAGAGATCAGTCATGTTGAAACTTTAAACATATAAGCAATAATAGAAATGAAGAATTAATAACATAACAAATATGATAATAGTAATAAAATTACAAACGACAAAACGTATTCCAGTGTTGTTCTTATATTGCTATTACAAAGCTGTGTGCATGTCTCTTTTGACCCACCATAAAAGGAAAACCAGTGTCTGATTCTGAGGTGAAATAATAGGATGGTGAACTGGTTTGTTAAAACCTGTTCTCATGATGACCCTGTGGTTCTACTATTTGCGAAGGCCACTGTATGAGTCATATGTACGAAACAGAATTATTGCAACATTAGATGAGATGTTTTTTGTTTTTTTTTTTACCACAATTTTCTCCTGCAAATTCAGATATGCCAATTCCCCAATCCCCCAATCCCAATACTCCCCCTATCACATGTGATGCTCCCAACACTAGAGGGGAGAAGATGATATCTTTTCAAACTGCCAGCATTTGCATCCTCGCTGGACAACCAGAGGGAAGAGCCAGGTCCCCCAGTGCCAGTGCAATGGCTGACAGATCTCTGTGCCAACCAGCATCACACTGAGTATCTCCCTCTACACCCAAGCTGCCAATGGCAAGCAGCATGACCCAGGTTTTGAACTCACAATCCTTGGATCATAGACCACTGAGCCACTCAGTCAGATGCTTTAAACTCTGAAACTTTGAGAAAAGAGAAACATTTAAAAAATATATTTTAACCATGTTTCTTTACTGTCTTGACCAACATGATGCTTAAATCTAAAACGCAGCAGAGGAGTTGCCTGACTGAATTTGAGGATGTTGAAGACGAGCTGTGCCGCTGCATTCTGGATGAGCCGCCAGGGCACAGGAAGGCCAGCTAGAAGGGAGTTGCTGGAGTCTAGTCTTGAAATGACAAGAGACTGAACAAGCACCTGAGTGGCCTCTCTAGACAGAAAAGGGTCGAATTCTCCTGATGTTGTAAAAGAGAAATCTGCATGACTGAGTCAGGTTTGCAACATGAGCTGAGAACAATAACTGGTCATTCACAACTACACCAAGGCCCCACACTTCTGTGGATGGAGTGACCAGTAAGTTCTCAAGGAGAATGGTAAGATCAGGATGAGGACTGGTGGTTCCAGGAATGAATTGCAGTTCAATCTTGCTGGGGTTGAGTTTGAGGTGATGGGCTCAACATGCTAAATCTAAATACATTTTCATAACCACTAAAGGGTTGTAGGTTTTGTTATTGTTAATTGCAAAGCTAATAATATATAACATCTGAAATTATATTAATAAGTCATATTTTACAATGAATTTTGTAGTATATAATCATATTTGATATGAGTAATATTAGAGTATTATTATTATTATTATTATTATTATTATTATTATTATTATGCAGTTATTAATGTTTTCTATTCCATAAATAAAAGGAAGTGATCGAGATGGAAATGTTGATAGAAACTAATTGACAATAATAACTGAAGCATCAGTAAACATGTGCCAGACATTTATAAAGTTCGTGAGTAGAAATAATTATTAAATTGTGGCTGTTGAGTCAATGGGAAAATACTGGCAAAATGGACGATTAAATACTGTACACTTTACACAGGCCTGTTTATAATCTGTTGATATTAATAACAGTCTTCTTGCTTTTAGAATGTAGTGTCAAGACATTATTCTGGATTCTGCTGTTTGGCTCTTAAAACAGTTGGTCCTGTTTGAAGCCATAATTATGAATCGTCCAGAACGTGATGTGGAGAAGCAATGAAAATGCATTTTGCTTCATCTTTCAGCACATTTGAATATGTCACACAGACCCATATTTTCTCTAATAATACATAATATTTTATCAAATATACCAGAGAAAATGACAAAAAACTGCATGTTGTCCTGAGGCAGCTGTGTACCATAATGGAATTCCATAAGAACATATCAGGCATCATCATCATCATCATCATCATCATCATCATCATCATCATCATCATCATCATCATCATCACATATAACACTCAGAAGAGTCCTGTAGGGTCAGTGGTCATTTAGGCTAGTAAATAAAGGGCTACATTGTGGAATAAATGTGAAACTGACTGCTTGACTACAATTATGCTCTAAAGGTGGTTTTTAAGGTGCTTCTCCATTTCCCTCTACAGTCTAAGGCCTTGTATTGTGGTCTTCAGTCCACACCGACACTAATGGTGTGCATTGCATGATGTCATTGCTTAGAATCCTTGCAGCTGATTGGAAGTTTTTTTTTGAAGTCCAGTCTTGTTGAGGAGAAGCTTGAGATCAGAACAGCTGCTTTTTTTCTCAGATTACATTTGGTGAAGCTTTGACTAGAAGAGGACGAGGAGCCTGCAAAGATAGGAAATAACAGTATAAATACTTTATTAGCTGTTGTGCTGATGTAGATTTTTGTAGTATCTGTACTTTAGCTACTTGAGTATTTCTTTATTATTATTATTATTATTATTATTATTATTTTTATTATTATTTTATTATTATTATTTTTATTTATTTATTATTATAATTTTTGCCATTTCCCAATTTTTCACCCCTACTAATTTAGACGTGCCAATTACCCATCCTCCAAGGGAGAGCAAGTCAATTTCTCTCCCTCTGGACCCCAGCTACCGATGTTGAGCAGCATGAACCTGGATTCAAACTGACATCCCATACTCACTTGTCAAAGTCCTGACTGGCTCCTGACAGACCATCCCAGGGGTCAGATGCAGACTTGGCTCCTCATGCTGCTTTTTATAGAACTTTAAAGCTGCCGACTTTAAAGCTGCCGACACAGCATTACATGTATCATTTGCTTCTGTGTTTTGCCCAGTTCTCCCAATGGCCAGGCTGTCACTGCTTTATCCTGAATCAGGATTATGGATTCAGTTTATAAATATCCTGAAACAACAGGTTTGGCAATGAATCTGATGAGTCAATTGATGAGGAAGCGCAGGTGATAATAAATATCTTAATAAATATGATCATAAATATGGGTCCTGTTCTGTGAAGTTATAGTGCAAAGTTATTTTTATTGTCAAGCAAGGTGCTCAACATGGTCCCAACAAAACCAGGTGACTGCAAGCCATGGATACTCAATGGGTGTGGGTAAACCCCAGCAGTCAATGATTGACTAGATCCCACCTTAGGGCCAAAATAGGGGCCACACTCAGAAGTGAGAAACATTTTGTGCTGAAAGTGAGACTTTGAAACGCATAGCTAATCAATGACTAGGAAAGAAAATGCAAAATGGACGATTAAATACTGTACACTTTACACAGGCCTGTTTATAATCTGTTGATATTAATAACAGTCTTCTCGCTTTTAGAATGTAGTGTCAAGACATTATTCTGGATTCTGCTGTTTGGCTCTTAAAACAGTTGGTCCTGTTTTGAAGCCATATTTATGAATCGTCCAGAACCAATGTATACCAAGAGTGCAATGACAAAAAACTGCATGTTGTCCTGAGGCAGCTGTGTACCTAATGGAATTCCATAAGGCCATATGAAGCATACCAAGATGGAATACAGGCAGGGTGCAAAATCAATATGCAATTTATGATTCATTTGTAAAGAAAGACATAGATGTATCTAATATTAAAATTTGTATGTGTCAGAATTAAGGTTTTGTAATGCGTTTATAAGAATATGTAATTTGTGCACCCATATAATGTAATTCAGGTGATGAATATGCATGTTTACTAAGGCACTTCAAAGGGGAATAAAGAACAGGTGGTAGTGCCAGATGATGAGAGTGAGGATGAAATGTAGTGATGATGAAGAGGAGGAAAATTAGGTCACAATGACAATCCAACTGGGAGACAGTAAGGCTGAGGATGGATCTGTGAGAGGAATTGCTTCTTGTCTTTTCATAAGCAGTGTGGTTAGCTAGAACAATTTTGTGTGTATGTTCTTCTGTACATACAGGTCTTTATGTGGTGTGTATGTGTGTGTGTGTGTGTGTGTGTGTGTGTGTGTGTGTGTGTGTGTGTGTGTGTGCATACTTGTAAGGTTAAGCTGCATATTTGCTGATTTTTCTATATTTTTAATATTATGATATATTTTTTGATCATTTTGTGATTTGATTATAGTTATGTTCTATATTAGAAAAATATGAAATGATTAAAAACTAGATAAATCCGTCAATTTGTCCAAACATCACAAATATTTTTTTTTCCCTTCGTGATATCATAAGGGTTAAACATATATAAAATCAAGGTGTAATCTGATTAAAAGTCTTGACAAATCCAGTCCAACCTCCAAAATGTTTTTGTCAGATTTATTCCAACAGAAACAATTTTTGTGATGCAAATGAAAGAACACTCATTAAATTAAACACTCATTAAACACTTATTGATTAACAAAATAAGTGATTAGTAAAAGTGAGAATAAAAGAAAAATAAACAATAATAAGCCAATACCAGTTCAGCCTGTTTCCTT
The DNA here is from genome assembly GCA_034509495.1 of Acestrorhynchus altus. NCBI lineage: Eukaryota > Metazoa > Chordata > Actinopteri > Characiformes > Acestrorhynchidae > Acestrorhynchus > Acestrorhynchus altus. Next base: position 13,641,706 of record CM067523.1, on the reverse strand, counting down.
ACTCAGTGATGAGGCCTGATGTTGAATCTACTCTCTCTGCTTTCTCTGTTAACTCTTTATTTCTCATCAAATTGGGCATTTTGTGATCAGAGGTCTTGATTCTGTTTCTGGCTCAAGGTTCAGCCTCTACTGTAGTTAATTGGCTATATAATGCTTAAGCATGCACATCAAATTCTCCAGACCTTCAGTTCACCTGTATATAAGATAATCCCAACAAATCAATACGCGGATAAATGAAAATATATTTACATCCTCATTGTCAAAAAATAGTTTCCCCCAGAAGGACGTGTGGGATTGCAACACTAATGAGAAGCAAGATAAAGGCTAGCAGGAACAATAAATGATTAATAATTTAGACTGATATGGGCAATATTTGTAGTATTGTAGTATGTAGTATAGTTGTAGTACAGAAGTAGTGTCTCTCATGCCAGACATCGCAGCATGGAGTTACAGATGTTTCTAATGGTGTCCTGTGATAATCCATCATATATAGCTCGATTATTCTCACATAGTTTCTGCAGATTTTGCAGTAGGAGTAGAAAGTGAAATCATAGCATCCCTCACATTTTCAATCAGGGATAGATCTGGTGATGTGACTGGTCATGACATAGAATCTGTGGCAAATTCTTGAGCCGGCAACTATATGCAGACAAGTGTCCTGTTTGAAGAGCGCATTGAATGGGCTGTCAAAGTGCCTGTAATGAAGACCTAAGATGATGTGGCATGAAACTGCACCCCAAGCCATTGATCTTGGTGCTGACCATGGTGCCTCCGCAAGTGGATTCATTGGTCGTCTCCACCAAGACAAAAGCAGGACTCTGAGCAACTCCATTACAGTGTGGCATTGCTTTGCAATTGGTTGATTCCTTCTGGGGGCCACTATTGTTTGACGATGGGTGTATTCATTATTTCAAATCAAACCACAATCACTAAAGAAATAAAGAATAAAGGGAAAATTTGTGAGTTAATATTCTTAGAATAAGCAATGCTTTAATGGTTAACTATTGGGAGGGGAATGTCAGAAGGGGGGTTGGGATCATCATCAAATCTTATGCTGCGACAGAAGAGAACATCATCTGTACCGAAGCCAAGCTTGTAATGCCAAAAGTACACTTTTTGGTTGGGCTCCAGGGTCAGGTTGACAGTTTCCGCTACCTCAGTTGCCTCATCCCAGGTTTCATTCGAAGTGTTGACACTTGCTCCTCCATATTCTGCTGACAGCGAGAACTGGAAATTAACAATCAATTTAATCACAGCTCCTAAACTGATACCAGTTGCAACTTTCCAGTTATGTTCAACACTTGAGGTCTTTGATTTGACGTAGCCCACTTTCCGGGTTATCTTCTTTTCCCAATGGACAGGAGTTTGAGAGTCATTGGCAATTGTCCTGATCAGCTGCCATTTCCCAAAAGCTGAGCCCTGTGTTTCAGCCAGTCCTCCTGGAAGGAAGGTCAGTACATCTGGGTGAATTGAGTATGTGTTTGAATTAGTATTTTGGTTCAAATTATCAGTTTTGTGGTACTGAACCCCCCATGTATCTCTTGGCTTGAGAATGTAACTGTAGTCCATTGTACCCCAGTAGTACAGGCCATCCATGCAGTCTGGATGCAGGGTGTATTCAACTGATTCGCTATCTTTATTCATATTGGTGGTTCGGCGATACACACCCCTGCTCTTGAAGACGATGTAGAAATTCCCATAAGCAGACAGGTAGTGGTCACCCCCTTGACAGTTTGGGTGCAGGTCATACACGACAGCATCATAATCATTGCTCATATCGGACACACGGCGATAAGAGTTGCCTTTGATGATATAAAACGTATTGTCATTAAGGGCCAGATAGTGGTCTCCAAAGGCACAGGCAGGGTGCAAGTTGTAGATTGTGAGATCCAAACCTTGATGGAAGTTTGTGGAGTACAGATAACAGCCAAGATCAGAGCGAACTATACAGTAATTTTCATTTACGCCAAAGAAGTCGACCCCTTTGGTTTTGCTCTTTGGGAGGATGCCAGCCATCTTCTTTCTGAAACATTAAATACAATGCACAAATTCAACAATAAAAAAAAGAAGATAAACAGCAATGGAAACTTAACAATATAAAACATGTTAAGCAGCATAAATGAAATGAATAAGGGTGTGGTTTTCTGAAAACAAAACAAAACCAAACAAAAACCTAACAAACTGGTTGTGATGTGGGAGCACCATTTACCCACTCAGAGAGAGCATGGCCAATTTTGCTTTCTCCGACTTGAGCTGCAATCCTCAGACCACAGTGTTAGCACATTACATCGCTGAGCCACTCAGTGCCCACACAATATTGTTCGTTTTTATGTTTATGAAACAGTGTTAGGCTAATATTTAATTGTACTGTATATTTTAGTGTATTTTTAAGCATTTTTAAAGACCTGAAGCAAGTCATTAATGGGAGAAAACCCACCAACATAACAGAGTTGAAGCTGTTTTTTTTTTTTTTGGAGAAATGGAAATTTGTGCTGGACTAATCAACAGTTACAGGATATGTTTATGCATTTATGCATAAACATATGCACATATGTTTTGCAGTTATTGCTGCAAGGGGGGGGGTCACACCAGATACTGGAAGCAAAGGTTGACATACAGTCTTCTTTTTCTTCTTCTTTCGGCTGCTCCCTTTAGGGGTAGCCACAGCGGATCAGCTGCCCCCATCTTGCCCTATCCCCTGCCTCCTCTACTGTTACACCAACCATCTCCATGTCCACCTTCACTACATCCATAAACCTTCTCTGAGATCTTCCTCTTTCCTTCTGCCCGGCAGCTCCATCTCCAACATTCTTTATGCAATATATCCACTATTCCTCCCCAACACATGTCCAAACCATCTCAACCTGGCCTCTCTGGCTTCATCTCCAAACTTCTTGACCTTCACTGTCCCTCTGATCTGCTCATTTCTAATCTTGTCCATCGTTGTCACTCCCAACAAAAATCTCAACATCTTAATCTCCGCCACCTCCAGCTCAGCCTCCTGTCTTTAAATACACCATACATCATAGCAGGTCTCACTACTGTCTTGTAAACTGTCTATCCTTCTATCCTTGCTATCCTTGCTGCAAACCTCCATCTCTCCAGGTTCTCTTCCCCCTGCTCTCTACTCTCACCACATGTTGTTACAGATATGTAATATTGGATAATTTCCCTCAATAAACAATTTACCAAGTAATTGTCACGTTTGTTTGACTGGATTTCTTTATCTACGTTTAGTACTTGTGTGTAAATCTAATATTGTTTTAGGTGAAATGCTGAAAACTCTAAAGGGCCCCCAAACTTTCCAGCACCAACATAAAAAAGATGTTCAATAATTAAGAAAATGCCCTCAGTGGGATATGCCCTCAGCCTGAACTCATACTATTAAGTTGTCAGTATTCAAAGATTCTGAATGTGAGACATTCATTGGTTTTTAGAGCAGCATTCTATGTGATACAGTGAATGTTTAATCAAATCATTAGACATTTTCCCAACTTTCCAGGCCTTAGGGGTGCCTGTCTGAGCCAAATGCATTTGTGGAAAACAACTACTCAAAAAGGTTCTGAAGGCAGCTCTGCCTCTGAGGCAGAACAAACACAGTGGGTTAACCAATTAAATTTATTTTTTAATTATAAGTTAATTATTTAACAACATGGTATTGTTTTTTCAGAAAAGTAGCCAGTGGTCATTGCAGTCCTGAAAATGACCCACTGTGGGTCCTGACTATTGAAGAGCAGAGTGAAAAGAGGATAATACAGTATACAGAGAAACAGATGGACTACTGTCTGCAATTATCAAACTACAACGTATGGTAAGAGGAACTGAAAAAAATAAAATGCACAGAGAATGTAGAAATGCGGTGGTCATAACGTTATTGGTGTATAACGATATGACCCTATTCCTCATGTCTTTGAGATGATAACCACCTTAGTCTATGTCCATCACATTTTTAATATTTATTCTAATAATTGCAACAAATAAATGCTTAACGCTCAGAAAAACAGCTCAAATTGTGTCTACATGTGCAGATACAGATTATGAAAAATCAAGAAGGTACTTACAGTTACACTGCAAAATGAGTGAAGAATAGAGGTTCTTCTAATGCTGTGAGAGGAGCTGTAGTGAAGGATGCTGAGGGATGATTCCCTTTATATACTGTACGAAGATGATCGTCTCCACCTGCTGGAAGAGACAGTAATATCCATAACTGCAACAGCAAACCACTGACTTTGATCAAAATGAAAATGACTTTATTATTATTAATAATAATAATAATAATAATAATAATAATAATAATAATAATAATAATAATAGGATGAAGAAGAAGAAGAAGAAGAAGAATATGTGGACATATATTTAGACATATCTATGTTTGGATGAGCAATGCATGTCCTAAAACAGTTCAGGGCTGGGATAGACATTAAGGCTGCCTTCAATATCTAATAAATATTGTTGTCACCTGGCTCGCTTTCATTTTCTCTTCCATATAGTTTTGCTTGTCTTTCTTTTTTAGATAATATTCGGTTGGCCTTCATTTTATATATTTTATAAATATTTTATTATAAACAAATATATAGATTGATTCATCTAGCTTTCCCAACATGAATGGAATGCAGTATGCATTACAAACTGAAATTGTGCCCTTCTTAAAATGGTATTAAATTGCTCTCTGTTTTTAAATGCAGTGTGAAAATAGGATTCACATTTGAAATGATATGGTACAGTTACTGGAATCTAGAATTCAGTAACAATAATTAACTGCACATTTTTGGGGCTTTATTCTCTCTAAAATACAAAACAAAATGAAACCACGTAATTGTTCAAACATATCAGTTTCAATGTTTTGTTTTTAAAGACTTTAAAGTGAAATGGAAAATAAATATATTCATAAAATACATTTGTAAATATATGAAAATGGCCAAATAATGATTGATCAGTGAGTCATCCAGCTCAGAAAACTGTTAGATTCACTTTCCCATTTCCCATTGAATTAAATCCCAGTTTAAGTGCCAAAGAAGTTTCCATCTTTTTTTTTTTTTTTTTGCTCAGACAGTGTTCAAATTTCAGACATGTACTGTAAGTATTTATATTGTCTACTGATGCATACATAAATAATAAAAAATAATAAAGAACATTTTTTTATATATTATAAATATCCCTGTCAATCTAATGATCAAATAATTCATCATAATAGTTGCACTTTCAGCTCCAAAAAACTCTGGATGTTAATTTGTCAACAGGATTTGGGAGATATATGTTTTAAGTCCTTGTAAAATGTATGTGTAAGTAAAAATGAGATAAAATTCATACAAATATTTATCATCTGTTAAAACGTACATCTAAAATGAAGAAATATTTGAGGATGCAAAGCAGCAAGACATTTATTATTCCTGATGTGGGGGATATTCCTACGTATCAAGCCATTTCAGCTAAATACAGAGTGCTAAAAGTTTAAGTACGCCTATCTAGAGCTTCTGTCTGACCTTTAAGAACAGAATGACTAATAGTCCCACAGCCCTGAGATTTAGAACAAAACATTATGGTTATTTTACTGCCATTTTTTTTAATGTGAGAGCACAATTCATGGATTTTATTTGTTTACATGTGAAACAAATCAGCCCTCAATGAGGAGTGATGTTTATATGGTCACTGTAGGAGAAAAAAAGGGAAACAGGGAAAATAGAAACTAATGAGCATTAACTAACTAAGCACTGAAAAAAAATAAAAGTGAACATTGGTGAACAGTGCAACCAAAGTGCCTGACAGAAGGCAGGAGATGTGGGAGGAGGAAAGAGAAATGAAAAGTTGTAACGCTCACGGACACAGAGGTAGGGGCGGACGTACACGCTGGGTTGTATTTATTGACAGGGTACAAATAAACACTAAGCCGAGTAACCATGAAACCAAGGCACACAAGCAGTCACATAGCCACATAGCCACAAAGACTGACAAGGACTAACAAAGACAAGGGATTTATATACACACATACAATGACATTGGACATGACTGGGACATGATAACGATGGGGCAGGGTTACAAATGGAACACAGCTGGGAATGGGAGGAGACATGACATGTGCTCAAAAGCACATGGGACTGAAAACAAAAACAAGACACAAACTGGACTCTATACATGACAGTTGGCCCCTCTCCCGATGCGCAACTCCGGGGCGCATAAACCAACAATAGACAGGGCCAGGAGAACAGGAGAGAGACCAGAAACGAAACAGGACAGACAGGACTAGACATGAACAGGAGACAAGGCAGGACTCTGTACAGGAACAAACACGCAGACCGGGACTGACACGTAAACAGTGACAGGAACAGGGATAACTAAACCAAACACAGGAATGGGGACAAGAACAGATAAAGGAACCAACACTGGGACAGATATAGGCACAAGGACAGGAACAGACATGGGTTGGTATATGGGCTTGGGCCCAGAACTGGCAAATGTCCCAAAAGTCTTTGGAGCCAGTCTGGGCACAGTTCTGGCGGCGGGTGCTGGGGTTTCCAGCTCCTGGACTGGAGGTGGATGTGGAGCTGGAGCAGTGAGTTTCAGCTCCCGGACTGGATCTGGAACCGGAGCTGGTGCAGTGGGTTTCAGCTCCCTGACTGGAGCTGGAACCGGAGCAGCGGGTTCTGCCCTTGGAGCGTCGACGTTGGCGGAAAGCCCCGCCCTCCGGACCGCGATGTCGCTGCGAAGCTCCGCCGTCCGGACTGTAGCAGAAGCTGCCCCTGACACCAAGGCAGCCTTTGCTGCAGAATACGCTGCGTCAGGAGCTGCCATCACGGGAGCAGCCGCAGCACGCAGCGCAGACGCAACTCGGGTAGGTGGCACTGCTGAGGTCTGAGGGGAACTGGGCTGGACAGTCATGCGCACATAGCTCAGGAACTGTGTCGGGAGAACCGGTATATTGCAACCGTCTCAGCATGCTCAGTGATGCGAGGAAAGAATCACACAGAGTCGCGCAGTCTTCCAATATCACAAACCTTTATTCTCTACTTACAACTTTCTGCAGAAAGGAGAGTGCATTCACACAGCGTGTCAGATGCAGTCTGAATATTGGAACGTGTTCCTCTATTTTTATACCCTAGTTGTTTACTCTCTTTAGCGCTTATCTTACTTCTCCTTGTCTCGAGGTGTTTTTTTCCCTGTCTAGCAGCACCTCGCTCAACTATCAACATATTCCATTCCTCTTTCTTATTTTTCTGCACACTCTGCTACAAGATATACTTATTTTCTGCACACTCTGCTACAAGATATACTTCCTTATCTTCAGCCTTTTCAGCACAACTTGTTCTTCTTGGGTTATATGGTTAATTCCTACACATTCAGAGCGAATTACACATAATGCATTCTTAAGCAAGACTTCTCCCATGAATATAGAGGTAAGCCTTTTGTTAATACACACATGTTCACACCTATATTATTTGTCCGTAACATATATTCATAATCCACAATTCCCCCTTTTGATCTCTCAACAGAGAGATCAACCTAATTCCATGAGACATTCGAGGCGTGTGAGCGAAAACTCCCCTGGCAGAACTATACGGCCCATGGCCCAAACAGGGGGAGAAATTCTCACACAACTGTCCTGCCCCGACCAGTTACCTGCGGCGCCTCCGGATGCCTACACATATGCATTCACCTCTTCATACATTTCCCCTTCAGTGTTGGCCTCGGTGGGCAACAAAGGCATCATTTATGGAGGGGGCTGAGGAGGTGGCTGTTTTTCTATGGTGGCCGTGATACAACGAACCACGAGAGCCCTGATGCATGGAACACAACAACAACCGCAAGTGACTAAGATAGCAATGCACACTGCAATAGACATAAAAAGAGACATAAAAAATGTTTTCCATTTCCCAAAAGTAGCAGTCAGCCAGTCGCTGACTGGGTCATTAATACCTGAGTGTTCGTGCAGAGTGTCTGATAGAGCTCTAAGCACTTCCAGTGCCCTGGCCACAGAGCCATCCGGTGCCGTATTCTTTGGAATAAACGTGCAACACATGTCACCAAACATGGCACAGACGCCCCCTTTTTCGGCCAACAGCATGTCTAAGGCTAGGCGATTCTGTACTGCCATAAGTAAGGTCGGAGCCACTTGTTCTGACAGTCCTGCAACGGAGTCACGAGTCAAATTAGTCAGACGCAGGATGTTATAGTGCACGTAATTAATACGGTCGACATTTTTATTGGGGGTAATGGGAAAGACAGCACTAACCACTGGGATGTTCTCAAACCCAGTGGAAATCTGGTTTACCAATTTATACTCGTCTGGAACTCCTCTTGGTATACCGATGGCGTCCATGTAAGTGGGGCCAGTATTTAACAAGTTGTCAAAAGAATTATTATTGTCCCTACGCTTACGGAAGAGAATGTGTCAGCAACGCCTAGATGTAAGAGCAGTACGACGCGTGTGCGAGTCGTTATATACCGGTCTCAGATGTTCTCCTAACAATAGCAGAGGTGCGCGAAGTCTGACCATTGCACAAAGTCCCCTGGTGTGGGGTTTCAGGTGGATAAACAAATTGGAGCCTCCACAATAGTAATACAATCCTGCACGGGCCCAAAGGCCAACTCTGTCTCCAGATATAATGTCACTACACCAGGTTTGGTTAATGTTCCCCAAGTGTCGCGAATTTAGAATGTGGTTGATGGAACAGCGATCTGATGTAAGGTTGAAACATACATAGGAGCCATTAGCTCGGTCAGGCATGAAAGGTCCTGGTTTGGGTTGGTTATCGATGGGAGGAAATAAATGACCCAAGGTGGTACAGTTATGATCTAACCCTTTAGTTAAATTCAACATGCAGCCAAAACCTTGGGTGTCCTTAGGAAACAGAGGAGCTGGGTAAGTAACTAGGTGAGGTCTGGCTGACGCACAGGCCACAAATGGATGTAACAAAGTCTGTTCACACAGCGCCATGGGCAAAGGTTTAGTGAAAGGCAGAGTGTTCATTTCCCCAGAGAACCCCATGAGTTGGATCACCTTGTTTGACAAACAATGGGTTGATACAGTCTGTATGGTGGACACCGTGGCGCCTGTGTCCACCAAGAATGGCAGTTCACGTCCGTTGACTGTCATTGACACCAGTGGTTCTGCCGTGGTGGTGTCGTGGTCGTTCTCGGGGCTCCATCAATCTTGCATCTCTCTGGTTTGGGACTCCCAAACCGGATACTGAGTGTAGTCTGCCTGGTGTTGTGGTGGGGGACCACGTCTGGGACCGGATCCTCGGTTCCTACCCCTCCCCATGCCATATTCTGGGCATTGTCTTGCCCAATGGGAAGGATCACCGCAAATAAAACAGGCACCTCCCATGCCCTGACTCGCTCCCCAGTTTCCACCCCTTGGACCGCGCCTAGAATCACCCCTTCCCGCACTCCATCGTCCACCCCTGTTTGTCCTTCCCCCGCCCCTATGAGTAGGCACCCAAGGTGGGATAGGATTTAAATCGGGAACATCAGGTTCCACTAGTGGAACAGGAGGAGCGGCGGCAGTGTACAACACCTTCTTCTGTTTATCCTGTTTTTTATCATTAACCTTCTGTCTAGCCTCAGTAAGTTGCAATTTCAGGAGCTGGCTCTGTAACTGTTTCAGCTCTTTTTCTTCACCCTCTTGCGCCACTTGAGCTGCTGTCACGTGGTGTGTGAGATGTTTATCCCAAGTGCTAGAATCACACCCTTTTAAATCAGGATTATCTTTCATTTTCTGCTGTACATCTTGAGGTAGGCCCTCTAGTACTGCGGCTCTGAACCATTCAGTGTGCACTCCTGGTCTACCAGGGTTGCACCCTGAATGCTGAATCCAGGCCTCCGCTGCTTCACTCAGAAATTGCCTAGGGTTACTTTCCCCATCCCACTTGAACCTGGGCACTGCCCCAAAATTGCACGTTGGAAATTTTTCCCTCATGGCCACTCCGACGGGGTTGCTATGTCTGATAAAAGGGTCAGTGTCGGGGGCCATGAATGTCTGCGCCGTTTGTTCTATGTCACGCAAATCCGTTGCCGTCATGCATCGGGCTGCGACTGCCCTAAAGTCGCCTAGTGCCAAAGTCTGTCCTGCGCTGAACTTATCTAGCATGCCTAACCACTTCCATCCTCCTTCAGTAATTGGCAGTAGTTTATCAGTCAGAGTCTGCAAGTCCCCTAAGCCAAACGGTTTGTATCTGTCTGGTTGGCCTGGAAGCTTAACCAACGATAACGATAAACCATAAGATTAAGATGTGGTTGTGTGCGCTGTTCGTGCCAATCGATGGATTCTTCCAGCGCAATTATATCCTGTGCTGTAATGCCTGTCCTGCCCGGTCGGGTGGGCTTCCACTGACCAGTTGCGGTCAGTTTTATCTCGACTTCCTCTTTAGGTTGTGAATTTATTTCCCTTGTTACAATGGGCATTGTGTCGACGCTTGACGCTACGCTCGATGTGTCGTCCGTCTGCTGGGAGCACCATTGTACGAGGTCTTCCGCTTCTATCTTAGTTTGATATTGATCGCGCCTTTGTCTATCCGAGAACGGCATCGGATCGGGTGTAACGGGGCCCAAATTGGCCTGCCCAGCCCTTGGTTCCAAAAAGGTGACCAGGGTTGGAGGGGTCTCGGATCCCCACGGCGAGGTGCAAGTTAGGTTCGGTGCGCCCCGCGTATCACTTATTCGTAATTCTCCGCCCTGTACAACCAATGTTGGATACATATCGGGTGCGGTTGGTGGTGGGGTGTACGGGGGTGGTCGCGACGCGTCTAGTTGAGGTTCGTTTTGCCCCTTTTCCGTTTCTTTCCCCTTCCCGGTGGTGCGATCTACATGGAGATGTTTACATTCTGACCATGCCATGTCCATCGTGCACCACATACTTGCGTCTTTTTCCCACTTATCTATTTCCGTTGTCAACTTCCATTTCCCCACTAATCCTTTCTTTTCTGCCTCCTTCTGGCACCTATCCCTTTCAACCAAACACCTAATTCTCTCCTTCCTTAATGCTTTACTTAAGCAGACCCGATCCCATGGATCTATTTGTTCCCTTGTTAACATTTCTGTTACCATACTACGCCATTTTCGCTTTCTCTTTTGCTTATTTTGGGTGCCTGTTTGAGCACAGTGTTGTTCTAACATGTTTTCAATCTGTAAGTTTAACGGTACCCATTTACCTTTTTTGTCCAATCCATATTCCTCTATTTCTCGATCAAATTCGCCGTCCATTTTTAGAAATTACTCTACTTGCTCAAACAAGAGTGGTTTTTACTGGTTTAGACCCCCTTTGTTACTCTCCTTCAGTAACTGTACAAAAATTTTACTTCTATTACTTGAAGCCTACCTATTTTGATCGAACCTTCCCTGGAGGTTCTTATCGGGTCCCGGACCCGTTACTGCGCTTTGCTTCTGTACTACTAAGTGGGTCCCAGACCCAAGGTACGTCCAACCTACTGACTCTTATTCAGGAAGCCTGGTTCAGAATAGATCTCGTAGTAACATCTAGGGTGCCTCACGCCCAGGGACTTCAACCCAGTTTGAGACGCGGATTCCTGCCCGTCTTCCACCAAAACTGATACCCCGTCGAGTATTCAGGGGGGAGTAACCACACTCCCGGAGACACTTCCTTGTGTAGATCATACCTTCCCTTTTTCTCTTAACTAATGAATTTATCGAACCCTCGGTTGTCCACAGAAATAGACTCAATTTAAATCCATTCCAAATGTGCAGATTCTGTCAAAAAGGTTCTGCTTACCTTTTCAGAAGGGCGCCCTGGTCCGTCTCTGTGAGTCAACTCTGGATTCCTCTTGTCAATTACCTAGACTTCTGTTATTCTTTCTCCGCATCACGTTGGGGTCACCAGAATTGTCGGGAGAACCGGTATATTGCAACCGTCTCAGCATGCTCAGTGATGCGAGGAAAAAATCACACAGAGTCTTCCAATATCACAAACCTTTATTCTCTACTTACAACTTTCTGCAGAAAGGAGAGTGCATTCACACAGCGTGTCAGATGCAGTCTGAATATTGGAACGTGTTCCTCTATTTTTATACCCTAGTTGTTTACTCTCTTTAGTGCTTAGCTTACTTCTCCTTGTCTCGAGGTGTTTTTTTCCCTGTCTAGCAGCACCTCGCTCAACTATCAGCATATTCCGTTTCTCTTTCTTATTTTCTGCACACTCTGCTACAAGATATACTTATTTTCTGCACACTCTGCTACAAGATATACTTCCTTATCTTCAGCCTTTTCAGCACAACTTGTTCTATTACCTTATATGGTTAATTCCTACACATTCAGAGCGAGTTACACATAATGCATTCTTAAGCAAGACTTCTCCCATGAATATAGAGGTAAGCCTTTTGTTAATACACACATGTTCACACCTATATTATTTCGTCCGTAACATATATTCATAATCCACAACTGCCACACATCGGACTCATCCTTCACCCCAGATCCCCCATAACAGCCCGCCAGCAGGCCTCACCTCTCGCCTCACCTGGCTCGAGGCTTGCAGCGCCAACCCGTAGCGCCCCCCCCAAAATTCTCCCCACCCTTTGAGGAGTAGTCCTCTGGTGAGGGAGCGCCCTGAGTGCGCCGGCTATGGCGCCTCCTCCGGCTGCTGGTCTGCACAGCGTCCTGTTGCTCCATAAGGCCCCCAGAGAATAGGTACCGGCGAATAGCCAGTTGGGATCCAGCAAACTTGGACAACCCAGCTACATCCATGATAGGTCGGTCTTTCTGTAACGCTCACGGACACAGAGGTAGGGGCGGACGTACACACTGGGTTGTTTTTATTGACAGGGTACAAATAAACACTAAGCCGAGTAACCATGAAACCAAGGCACACAAGCAGTCACATAAGCAGAGACAAGCAGAGACATGACATGTGCTCAAAAGCACATGGAACTGAAAACAAAAACAAGACACAAACTGGACTCTATACATGACAAAAGTGCTACTTTTTTAGCAGGGAAAGGGAGACAATCATCTATTTTTAGGAGGGAGAAGGAGAAAAGTACCTGCTTTTGGATTGGAAAGAAGGTTTAAAGGCTCCTTTATGGAGGGAAAATTACGGAAAATCACGGGGTTTGGATAAACTTAGAAAAACGCCACACACCTGATCTCAATTAGTGTGATTGTGTCCGTGATTGGTAGACAGCTACTCTCTGGTGGCTGAGTGGCAGCAGCATGGGTGGCTCCTTACACAGCCCCCTGCTTTCACGTTGTCAAGACATAAGAACACACTGATTGTACTTGAGCAGGTCATATCTGAGAGTGCATGTACAGTTTTGTACAAGACCAAAGCCTATCTAAGTGAGAGCGTGGAAAATTTTCTGAGCTAAATTATTTTCAGATAATTCATTACACAGTGATGAGACTTGATGTGAGTCTTGTAGTTTGTGATATGTGTATCATGTCTGTAGGTAACTCTGATCCTGAGAAATGAAGCTTAGTATACCAGCATGTAACTGCCCACAAAGTACAGATCTCAGGTTGTAAGAGTTAAGTGAAAGTGCACAATGTTATCATTCATGAAATCATGAAGGTAGTGGGGGTGCACTTTCTTGCTGTAATGCACACCAGCAGTACCATAAATGTATTTACATGTACCATACATTTTGAAATGTTGTGGCAGCCCCTGAAAATTTGGTGACAGAATTGCAGGCAAAATCAGCTAGTTTAAATGTTAACTTATGCCAAGTAGTATGCAAAGACTACAGTCAGTAATTATTGAACCACAAAGGGCTCCTGTATGGTAGAAGCAGCTGATAATATTAACAGTGAATGTAGAAACAAAGGGTTGGTTATTATGGTTGTTATGGCTGATCAGTGTATAAAAAGTCAACTCTTTTACAGTCTTTTATATAGCAGGAAAAGAAACTCTGTGTAGATATATCTATAGATTATCTGGACTTGCTGTCAAATAACTTACATCCAAGTGACTGTAGATCAGGCAATGGTAAATGCAAAAATAAATAAATAAATAAATACATCCACTGTCAATTATGATAAAATCTTGTGTTTTTTCCAATGTATGGATAGTGTCTAAATGCAGAAGTTATATGACCAAAAGCATTCTAGATAGCTTGTTTAAAAGTATGTTAACCTATGAAAATATCCTGCAAAATTGGTTTCTAAAGGTTAAATAATAGACCTATATCATATTTGAAGCACATTCCAAGTAAAACATCATGTTTATTTGCTTTGCTCTTCAGTTGCAACAAAGTTGAGACACGGCTGCATTGCTAAGTGGCTGTATTTTGGTTAATCCGATATTCTGTCCACATTTATTCTTACAGCCAAAACACAGGGAGACAAGAAGGTACACAGTAGGCAAATCCATAATTTTGAAGTAGGTATCAAAAGTCCATAATTTTGGAGTAAGTATCAAAAGTTAATGAGTCCTGTCATGGAATTATTACCCTAACAATGACAAAGAACCAAGGTAACAAAGAACCAAGGTAATAAAGAACCGAGGTCAATCATTTAAGAATCTTATATTTACATTTACAGTCACGGCATTTAGCAGACGCCCTTATCCAGAGCGACTTACAAAAGTTCACTGAGATATCCTTAGTTTTGGCTTTGTATCCCAGCATCAAGGTTCTGAATCTGATGTGGGTAGCAACAGGAAGCCAATGAAGGGAACACAGCAATGGAGTTACATGACTGAATTTGGGAACATTGAAGATGGCATTCTGGATGAGTTGCAGGTTGCAAAATGAGTCAAGAACTTCTGCAGATGGAGTAACCCATGAGCTCTTAAGGGAAATGGTATGATCAGGGTGAGGACCAGTTGTTCCAGGAATTAATACTGCTTTTACAGTTTTGCTGAACTACTTTAATGAGAGCATTCAAATGACAGGTGTCTGTTCACAGAGTAACTCTCCTGAAGTGGAGTCCTGCTTGTTAATTTAAGCAGAGAAGAATAGGACCTACACATGACAGGGTGTAGGTGCTCCACATGACAGGGTGTAGGTGCTCCTAATCTTGGAAAATAAGTCCTTATATGACATTATCAGCTCTGCAGCTGTGTTTGTTTAACAACTGTCTCATCTTGCTGAGGACGAGAAGGGCAGTGCAATTATTACCTAAGTATGGATGCTCAAACTCTTGACACACACATCTATCTAATCATGAGAGAACATACAATCCTGTGAAGAGCAATGTAATACACTGATTTCCAAAAACTATTTGAAATGTGGACTCATCAGACCATAGGACACATTTCAACTTTGCATCAGTCCATATCAAATGAGATTGGGCCCATGATATATGGGTTTCGCTTTGCATGGTAGACTTGCACTTGTAGATGGAGTGACAAATTGTATTCACTGACAGTGGTTTTCTGAAGTGTTCCTGAGCCCATGTGATAATATCTATTACAGAATGATGTTGGTTTTTAATGCAGTGCCGTCTGTTCTTCAGCCCTGCTGCTTACTTGCAGAGATTTCTCCAGATTCTCTGAATCTTTTCATCATCTTATGGATTGTAGATGATGAAATCCCTAAATTCCTTGCTGTTGGACGATTTGCTCACACAGTTGTTCACAAAGTGGTGAACCTCACTCCATCCTTGCCTGTGGAATGATTGACCCTTTCTGGGATGCTCCCTTTATACCCAATAATGACATTCACCTGTTTCCAGTTAACCTGTTCACCTGTGGAATGTTCCACAGAGCTGTTTTTGGAGCATTCCTCAAATTTCCCAGTCTTTGGTTGCCCTTGTCCCAACTTTTTAGGAAAACATCAGATTCAAAATGAATTAATTTAGCAAAGAACAATAGTTCTTTCAAAAGTTTATCTGTTTGAACATTAAATATCTTATCTTTGTAGTGCATTCATTTGAATATGTGTTGGAAAGGATTTGCCAATCATTGTATGCTATTTTAATTTTGTTTAATCCCAACTTCATTGGAATTGTGGTTGTAGAATAGACAAGGGGATAGAAATCAATGGGGCTGCAGACAAGCAGGTATCTACATCTACATCTATATCCTGGGTAGCTGGCTCAGCAACAGTGGTACATTAAAGTTGGTAAAAGTTTTGTAGACAGAAAAGACCAAAATAGATCTACTGGTTTAAATGATAAACATTGTGTGTTTAAAAACAACAGCATAAAAACCCTCACGCATCTATTAAATATGGTGGTTGTAGTATCATGGTTTACTGTATCTGGGCCATTAAGGTTTGAATTATTGAATTATACCAGCAAATTCCAAAGGAAAGTCAGGACATCTGTAAATGAGCTGAATCTCAAGAGAATGTGGGTAATGTACAACCATAAGCACATGGTATTCTAACAAAGAATGGTTAAAGAAGAATAAAGTTAATGTTTTGGAATGGCCCAGTCAAAGTCCCGACCTTAATCCAAAATAAATGTTGTGGAAGGACCTGAAACAATTGAACCCACCAACAAAGCAGATTTGAAGCTGTTCTGTACAGAGAAATTGGCTAAAATTAGTGCAGTTTAATATAGCAGCATAACCCAACCTTGCCTAGGAAAGCAAATTTTTAACAATTGTTTAATTGTTTAAAAATTGTATATCACAAAATATTAATTCCCTATACACGCCATATATGTGCATAATTGGGAATTACAGATATAATATATATTGGTCAAATATTTATAAATATGTTAAGAGAGTAACAGAAATTTTGAGGCTCTTTAAAACTGCCTTCTGCTGGTCAGCTGCCTACCTATGGATGTAACGGGATTCTCTGGGTTTGAGGGAATTCGTATAGCCAAGGAAGGTATGTCCAAAACCAGTGACTGGAGAAAGCACTGGAGAAAGCACTGGAGACAGTGTGCACAGCTCTCCCCTTACCAGTGGAGAGTCCAGTAAAAGTTAGGGAAAATTTTGGGGGGCCACTAAGGGTTGGCACTGCAAGCCTTAAGCCCAGTATGGGGGTTCAGGGCTGAAAGACATGGAAGACATAAGGCAGTCCTTGGACTATGTATGCAGGACTGTCTAGTCCAGCACCCATGAGAGCACCCGTCAGAGCTCAGAAAGCTACAGTGGAGGTGACAACAATGGAGGCTGCCTGTGTTCAAGTGTCAAGGGTGGAGTCTTTTGTGAGGTCGACACAAAGACAATGTTCTCCTACATTTAGCCTCTAGAAATGTACCCAGTCTGGCTCCACAAACTGTTGTTGGGACATTAGCCAGTTCTGGGGCCATACCAGTGTCCACGCACATGTACCTGTATCTTTTCCTGTTTTGTTTCCTGTGTCTGTTCCTGTCCTTGTTTCAGTGTCTGATTTCATTGTCCCTGTGCCTGTCACCATTTATTTGTCCTGTCGAATATGTCCAATGTTTCCCAGTTTCAGGTCTTGCCTTCTGTTCAGTCCACTGTTGTGTTTCCTCTTCCCCAGGTCCCATCACCAGTGTCATCTTGTGCATCTAAAGTCTTGTCTCCTGATTCTCCTAAGTCTCAGTCAAGTCTATTGTCTCCTGTTCATATCAAGTCCTGTCCATTCCTGTTCCGTTTCCGGTCCCTCTCCTTCACCCTCTTTCACGTCAGGGAGGGGCCTACTGTCATACAGTATATTGGTCCTGTTTTACTCCTCTTTCTTCCCATCTTGTCTCTGTTTTTTTATTTTGTGTAATGTTGTCCCTGCATTTGAGTTCCTTTGTTTCAATCAGTCTTTGTCAGTCTTTTTGTTTGTCTGTATGTTTCCATGTGGTTTGTTTGCTTATCTGTTTCCCAGAGTTCATGGCAGTCTTTTTGTTTTTGGTATTCCATTTGTTTATTTATTACAAAATACTCTAAAACCCCTGTATGCTCTGCTAATGCACTCATTATAGTTCAGACATTTGGTATTACAGATTTGCTCACCTGTGCCCACCAAGGCAAAAATCTAACGTATTGTTTAACAGTTTCATTGGAATACCAGTTTCGAAGGTTGTGCGAGTTGGTTTTTCTGTCTAGTTGTAAAATAATAACTGTGTAACTACTAATTATAATTTGGGATTAAGGGAGGTTAAAAAGATCTGAGAAGATGTGGAAAAAATATGGGTCATATTTATTTGGACCATATAGTAGTGCACATCAGAAAATTAGAATATTGTGAAAATTCATCTGTCATGTTCATCTGCTGTCATCCCATCTCATCATAGTTTTGTTTATTTCCAGCACATGTCTAGTCTCTGCCCTTCCCATCTGTGTCTCATTTGTTATCAAGTCCAGGTGTTTGTAATCATGTCTTGTTATTTAAGTCTGTTCAATCTGTTTCAATCTGTCCTCAGTCAGTCCTCTTGTCTTATTGTCTACAATGGTCTAATTGTCTTCTGTCTACACTGGCCTTCTTGTCTTATCGTCTTGTCTATGCTCTCTTTTTCAGTTAGTTTGTTTAGTTTTCTGTTCTGTAAATAAATCCACAACCATGCAAGTATGTTTGCTTCCCTGTATCATCTGTTCAGCGATGCTCACAACCCTGACAGAGTTCTTAATTGATAATACAAACAGTTGTCAGATTTTTATATTCATTACATATAAAGTGAGATCTTTCATTTAGTACATGCAGGGGTTTAATAACTGATAACATGAATATATGAAACAAGATAAACAGGTAACCAGATAACAGAACAACCACTAGACAAACCAGTAGAATCACAAGGACTGACTGACACCAGGGATCAAATATACATAAGGAACATTCAACACAGATGGGACATGATTACGAAGGGTTACAAATCAGACACAGCTGGGAATAAGCAGAGACCAAACCAAAACAAGACACACATGCTTAGAAGCATGTGGGAAATAAACAACAACAGAGACAAGACCAGAGATGAACAGGACAGATACAGGGGTTGGACAATGAAACTGAAACTGTTATTTTAGTGTGGGAGGTTTCATGGCTAAATTGGAGCAGCCTGGTGGCCAATCTTCATTAATTGCACATTGCACCAGTAAGTGCAGAGTGTGAAGGTTCAAATAGCAGATAAGAGCACAGTTTTGTTCAAAATATTGCAATGCAACATTATGGGTGACATACCAGAGTTCAAAAGAGGACAAATTGTTGGTGCACATCTTGCTGGTGCAGCTGTGACCAAGACAGCAAGTCTTTGTGATGTATCAAGAGCCACGGCATTCTCAGTAATGTGGACGCAAGAGGAAGCTGTCTGAAAGGGATGTTCGGGTGCTAACCCGGATGGTATCCCAAAAATGTAATTCCCAAGACAAATAGACGCTGTATTGGCCGCAAAAGGAGGCCATAGTACACACTACTAATACATTACTGTGGTCTACAACCAGGTGTTTCAGATAGTATAACAGATAGTAACAGATAGTATAGTTTGAGTATTTTTATTTCTAAGAATAGATACACTACAATGAGTGAATGAATGAAGTAGTTCTGTAATTATAGACTGTAGTCCAACTGTTTCTATGCATATTTTGTTAGACTCCTTTCTCTCTGTTCTTTATTTATATTTAATGTCTGATTTTCATTATTTGTTTATAGTACATATTTATTGTTCTAACACTTGTCAGTTTCAAGATATTTTAATGCCCATTCTGGGTTATTCTTTTTTAACAGAAGGGTACCAAAAATTTTGTCCACATTTGTATCGCTAAGTTAATTCCACATATCAAAAATTACATGTATATCATCAGTCTTTCTATCTTTATTCCATGAATACTGAAGATCATTTTTCTCAGTTGATTCCATGTATTTCAAAGATCGTCCCATGTGCAGTGGCCTGCTGAACTTTGCACATCCTTGGTGAAAGTGACTGTTACTCTGAGCAATTCAGCAAGTTGAAAGGGACTTATCATTTATCATCAAGGGATTTATCATTTCCAGGCCCATAAAATGTAATAAACTGGTATCAATATCCAACATCATTAATGTGTCTGTGCACCAGTGATTTTATCTTTATTCCTCATAGTACATTTATGTTCACATATGCCACATAGCTCAGACATATTGTTGCAAACCACATAACTGAAACATGTAAAGTTTGAAATCTTAAAAGGACCATGTTTCTTAAACTAAAACTAAATACTCCTGCAAAACTGGACGTTCTTTTAGGTCAAAAATGAGGAACCTCATGAAAAGCACAACCCCTTTTTGGATCATTTTCAAGTCATGCTAATTAAAAGTGAAACAAAAATGTTACCTCTTTGAATGAAATTCTAACAATAATGGACTTTTCACAGTATCCTAATTCACAGAGATGCACTAAAACATATAGTAACAGAAAATATTCCTACCAAGGAGGGTTTAGTCTCCACTTGTCCCATAATGGAATGAAGATTTTTACTTGCTGGACCAACTGTAAAGTCTTCCAGGCAGAAAGTAGTTCCTTTCGTTTTAAATGACAATCTTTGGCCTCTGCTTTATCATACAGTGAACCATAAAACCTAAGTAGTCTCTCTTTGCGTGACTGATTTTTAGTAGGGCACAGCATGGCAAATAGGCCCAAAATTTCAAATATCAAATGCTGCATATTTTTATTGAAGCAAACTGCACATAGCCATGGAACCCAACCCCAAATGTTGAGCTTCCTACCTTCAGAAGCTGTGCCAGATCTTTCCTGCAGTCAGACCTCAGTTTACTACAGTTTTGTATTCAGTAAGTGAAAAGCTGCTCATTTTAGAGTCAGGTCTCTTTGCCTTTAGGAACTCTTTCACATTATATGTATACTTTGGGTCATTGTCCATCTGTACATTGAAACAACATTCAGTTTTGCAGCATTTGGCTAAATTTAAAAAGCACAAACTCAAATTCACTGCACTTCAGAACCCTTTCTGCTACTTCTGACAGCACATCAGCAGCACCAGTGATAGCCACACGTTCTATCTCCACCATTTTTAACAGATGATATTGGATGACTTGCATCATGAACACTTCTGTTCCTTCTCCATGCTCAAATTCATCTTGTTTTCATCAGTCCAAATATATGTTCTCTAATTTGAATAGACGCTGTGAATGGGCTCTTTTTCAGAATCCAAGTGTAAATTCAGCCCTTTGAATCAACTTTGAAGTGTTGACTAAAAACATACATTGCTTGACTTTATTAAGGTACACATTACATTGTACCTCAAATTAGGTTGTGTTCCTTCACAACCTAATATGGGCAACAATGGGCATTTTGTTAACTTCTAAGTAATTCCTATCAAATGCATCCTCTAAAGAGTTAAGTTCCCGAATATTTCTCCATGTGTAGCGACCCTGTGATAAGCTAACCTTACATGCTGACAAAATGTTTAAATGCCCCAGTCCCGGCACACATTTTACAACCTGGATCTTCACCTATCCACTGGCCAAGTTGAGAGGACATCATAAATAGCTGCCACCAGAAACGTGATATGACTCGCATCCATCCAATACCCATAACTCTCGCCAAGTGTTTGCTTCTCTACGTTCTTTGCATGGATCACCTGACCCTAGTCTTGCCCTCCCATTCTGCAACTGCCCCACCACATCCCTGTGCTCCAATGCCGTCTTTTCTGACTGCACTGCATCTCTGGGATTCCTCCTTTCTTCCTGCTTTTGTCACTGTTGCTGCTGCTTTAATCCGTTATTCTTTACCTTAATCTTTGCACATTTAAATTCGATGATAGTCAATGATAGTTTCAGCACCCCTCTACCATAGCATGCCATACTACTAAGGCAGTGAGGCAACTCTAGCCACTTGACACCTGTCACTGCAGTGTTTTTGAAGTGTGGCAAACGTGGCATCACGCTTGGAGAGTGAAGGCCAAAGCATGCTTCTTTCAAAAGCATACCACGCCTGTTACTTAAAAAAAGTTAAAGTATGGCAACCAATTCATCAAGCTTGGCGTGTGAAATCAAGCTCAATGCCCATCAGTGCAGGTTTTTTTACTATGGCATACATGTTATCAAGCTGTAAGTAAATCAAGTAAGTGCCCACATCCTCCGAAGCATACAACGGCAGTCATTATGACAAACATATGTGGATAAAGCACCATTAAGTTGAGACAGTGAAGGCTGGTGCAAGTATCCTCAGAATCACACAACAAACAACACCCATCGCTGCAGATTCTTTTTACATATGGCTAATGTGCCATTAAGCTTGAGAGAAGGCCAATGCAGATACATATAATATCTTACTAGGATAGGATAGGATAGAACTTTATTGATCCCTTGGGAGGGTTCCCTCGGGGAAATTAAGCTGCTAAGGTACTAAACATGTTACATATATGCAATATTAACATTTATAACTGTATATTATCAGTATGTTTATGATTTAGAAAATGCAGGTCTGTAATAAGGCAGCATGTGGTTCTGGATGCATCCCCAGTCTTACAGGTCATGTCACTGAGCCTTCTCTCCACTAGGTGGCGGTAATGCTCTTATAATAATGAGTAGTGAGCTGGTGTGCAAGCAAGGTAAGTGCTTTGCTAACATGGCAGAGCTCGAGGGATTTAGAAGTACAGTCAAACCTCCGAAGTCCATCAGAGGTTTAGGAAGAGGAAAAGAGAAAGAACAATATCCAGAGTGAACAAAAGCTGCTGCAGAAACAGAAGATAGAGAGGATATGCTGGAAAAAAAAAACTCATTGAAGAAAGAAAGAAAGAAAAGAGGAAATCTGAAGCTGTGGGCTTTACAGCCTTCAGTACTGTAGACCGGGGAAACCGTGGGAACTGCAGGCCGGAGTCCAGCACAGTGTGCTGATTTCCCTGCACCAACACACAGATTAAACCTGGCAGTTACCTGGTGAGTTGAATTGGGTGTGCTCCAAGATCCTCCTGTTAGTCCACTGTAGCCTTGGAATCACAGGTTCTGCATTGTGATGGTTTACATCATACCTGGAAGAGCATTCTTTCCAGGTCACATGGCAGGGGGCCACATCTGCTCCATGCAGTCTCTCCACTGGTGTTCCACAAGGCTCAGTCCTTGGTCCTCTTCTCTTTTCTCTCTACACTACTTTTCATGGTAAACTAATATCTTCTCATGGGTTTTCTTACCACTGCTATGCTGATGACACTCAACTCATCCTCTGACACCCAGGTCTCATTGTGCATCTCAGCTTGCCTCTCTAATGTCTCATCATGGATGGCAACCCATCACCTCAAACTCAACCTAAGCAAGACTGAACTACTATTCATTTCAGCTAAGAGGCAGACCAGGCAGATTTCTCCTTTACAACCTCAAGAGAATTCGACCCTTTCTGCCTAGAGAGGCTACTCAGGTGCTTGTTCAGACTCTTGTCATTTCAAGACTAGACTCCTGCAACTCACTTCTAGCTGGCCTTCCTGTGCGGACCATCAGGCCCTTGCAACTTATCCAGAATGCAGCGCTGCAGCACTGCAGCTTGTCTTCAATGTCCCCAAATTCAGTCATGTAACTCCTCTACGGTGTTTCCTTCATTGGCTTCCTGTAGCTGCCCGCATCAGATTCAAAACCTTTGCCATACAAAGCCAAAAATGGACCAGCCCCTCCATACATGATGGAGATGGTCAAAACTCGAACTATACTAAGAGCCCTTTGAGGATCAAGTACAGCTCGGCTTTACCCACCATCCTGCAAATCACAAGGAAGACCAGTCTTCTGTTCTGGCACCAAAATAGTGGAACAAACTTCCCCTGGGGGTCCGAACAGTTGAGTCACTCGCTGTGTTCAAACACAGACTGAAGACCATCTCTTTCAAGAGTATTTAATGTTTTATACTGAATGTCATTAGTTCCCAATCTGACATTTGTTTTCTACAGCATCTAAACACGAGGAATCTCAGGATCTAGCCTCATCTACTAGCTAAGGATTTCTGAATGAACATCAAAGCACTTTTGTAAGTCACTCTGGATAAGGGTGTCTGCTAAATGCCATAAATGTAAATGTAAAAGCACCTAACTCTACAGGGTTCTGGTCCTTTAGGCCTGCAGTTACTGCAACTATCACCAGCCACTGTGTGTAAGACGTAGCATTAGGGCCCCGTTATCGGCCCAGCTATTGGCCACCTTGCTTGGTTCCTCTCTGTTCCTGTGTTCCTCTGTGGAAATTCCAAGGAGTACCAGATAAGGAAACAAGGGGAACTAGGTGTTATGCTCAAGTGGCCGATATTGGGTTTTTTTTACACTAGAGATTTAAGGACTATAGACTAGAAGTCACCAAACCTATTCCTGGAGATCTGTTATCTTTTTGCTATTAGGAGCAGGGTTGGCGAATGAACCTGGACTAAACGCAGCAGTAACTGGTATTCTCTAATGCAGTAGCAGGTGAATTTATTCATTCATTTATTCATTAGTGTGTGTTGTGCTGGTACAACACACAGTCCAGCAACGACAAAACCTGTGTCATTGCTGGACTGTGAATAGTCCATGAGCCAGAAATATCCAGCCCAAAGCATTCTGTGGGCACTGACGAAGCCCTAGAGATTGACAAACACAAACTGTGCCGAAACGAATGAGCAAGGTTGATGTGTAGACAGAGTGTTTAAACACTCCAGCAGCACCACCAGGTCAGTGTCACTGCAGTGCTGAGAATGACCCACCACCCACATCGTACCTGCTCTATGGCACCTCTGTGGGGTTCTGACGACTGAAGATCTGTCATGTGTGGCTGTAAGGTTGAGTGTATTTCTGAGCTTGTCTCCAAAACAGAAGCGCATCTTTATATATATATATATATATATATATATATATATATATATATATATATATATATATATATATATATATATAAATATATATAAAGAGAGAGAGAGAGAGAGAGAGAGAGAGAGAGAGTCCAGACCTGCTGCCGCTGCCGAGATGCGCTTCTGTTTTGGACACAAGCTCAGAAATACACTCAACCTTACAGCCACACATGACATTATATATATATATATATAATCGTACCTGCTCTATGGCACCTCTGTGGGGTTCTGACGACTGAAGATCTGGGTGAAAGAAGGCTAACAACATATGCAGGGAAACAGAGAAACACAGTCTGTAATTCTAGAACTACAAAGTGCATCAGTATGGTCAAAATGTTATGTTTGGGAGGTATATCAGTTCAGTTGTCAGCTGCTTAAACTGTCTTTCCAGCAGTGATGTTCCCAAACAGCTGTAAAAAGTTAGTGTACGAGGGTGTGAACAAACTCTCTCTCTCTCTCTCTCTCTCTCTCTCTCTCTTTTTATATATATATATATATATAATGTCATGTGTGGCTGTAAGGTTGAGTGTATTTCTGAGCTTGTCTCCAAAACAGAAGCGCATCTCGGCAGCGGCAGCAGGTCTGCAGGCATCTGCCTTCTATCTAAAGCTGTCTAAATGTAACAGGCTGAAGTCCAGACATTCAGCAGTTCAGCTAAGAGGCAGACCAGGCCAGAGACAGACAGAGGGAGGGGAAATGTGTGAATGAATGGTATGTTTTTGTGAATGTGATGCTTTAAGCTTTAGGGCAGCATAATGGAAACTCCCCACTCGGACTCTCTCTGTAATACAGTGTGTTATATAAATGTGAAGTCTATGCAAAATAGGCCATTCTACGGAACGCTGGCATGATCTAGAACAGGGGTCACCAACCCTGCTCCTAGAGAGCTACCTTCCTGCAGATTTCAGACTCCAGCTCAAATCTAACCTCACATCTCAAATGCCCCATTTTATCCAATCAAGAACTTCTGAAGGCAGTAATTAGTTGGGTCAGGTGGGGTGGATTAGGGTTGAATCTAAAGTCTGCAGGATGTTAGCTCTTCAGGAACGGTTGATGGCCCATGCTGTTGAATATAGGTCTGAACCTTCAAACCAGGAGTCTGACACTAAAACCAACCCTGCACTACAATTCTGCAGGTTTCAGCACTAACTAATACATACCTGATCCATCTGGCCCTATTTCCCAATCAAAAACCTTAGATGTCTTAATGGGAGAGAGGGAGCTCAATGTGATGTAATGCATCTAAGAATGCTCTTTGGGATAAGAACCTTTTGGTAAAACCCAGGTCTCCACTTCTAACATTGTCTTTGCTTTAGGAAGGTTAATATTAGGAATGCTGCAGCCCAGATATCTGTATGTGATGTCTCTTGGTGCACATACACCAACCACAGCCTCAGTGTGAACCTCTCGCTAGTTCTTCAATCAACTTTTCTTCACAATCCTCTTAAGGCTGTAGTTATTCCTGCTTGTGCACCTGTATCTCCCATATTTTCCCCTTCCAATGGAAAGTGACACAACATCTCAACTTTCAGGTAATATGCTTTAATACAGCACTCTGAGAACAGCCAGAGCAATGACCTTCAGTGGTTGACCCTCTTTGTGAAGAGTGTTGATAATTGTCTTCTGGACAGCTGTCCGGTCAGCAGTGCTCCCGTGATTGTAATTGTATGTGCTGGAGTGCATACAGGTAGTAATTTACTTTAAACAGGATTTCTGATTTTCATAAACTATAAGTCAAAAGTGAAACAAAGGCTGGAAATATGTCACCTTACATATAATTAATATAACACGATGTTTTGAAACTAAAACTTGTGAACTTGTGAGCTCTTTAAAACACCTAATATCCACTATGAACAAAACCTGCATTATGGATATTATTTTCCTTTACGCTCACCATGTTTGGCCTTTGCGTCATAACCTGAACGTTCCTGCTGATGTCATCACACAGCTTTTAATCATTTTCAGATGTAGTGTGCATGCCTGGTGGGCTTCTGGGAGTGAAAGACTCCTTTGTCCAGCTTTATTACGTCAGATAATCTACAGAATCGCTACTGATGGTTCGTTATGGTGAAAACGAGCGGTGGGTGTATGTGAGAGTGTGTATGTAGCTGAGACGAATGGGGTTTTGGGTGTGTTAGGGTGGGTAATGCAGTGGTTCCTCCTTGGCTGTTGCCCAAGGCAGCACGCCACTCAGTACACACACACACACACACACACACACACACACACACACACACACACACACACACACAACACACACAAAGTCTGATATATATCTCTCCCTGCCTAACACAGGTTTTCCCCACAGGAACCACAGGACTCTGATCAAGGCAACAAATTGCTGCCTCACTAATGCCCCCACCATCCAGAAGTGTGTGTGTGTGTGGTGTGTGTGTGTGTGTGTGTGTGTGTGTGTGTGTGTGTGTGTGTGTGAGAGAGACAGACAGAGAGAGAGAGAGAGGCATAAAAATGTTTTCCAAATTTGAACTTGCTCCACAAACCATGGCTTAAGGAGTCCAAGTGTAAAGGAAAACCTCATAAAAGACAGTTTTCAAAGAGCAGCTGAGTATTTATTTTATGAATAAAAACACTCAGTCTGTGTGTAATATATCATTTAGTTCATTCCAGCCTTCAGGTTGTGAGAAAGGGGGGCAGAGAAGCATGTCTGCAAATATATTAGAATTTTCTAATATAGATGTGAGAAATCACTTAATACATTTAATCTGCTGGTAGATAACTGGGTGGTTTGTGAGCAGAGACTGTTGTGGGTGTTTGTAGCTGGAGATTGGTGTGTTGAGGGTGTTTGTTGGTGGAAATCAATGTGGTGTTTATGGATAAAGATTGATGTGTTGTAGATGGAGATTGATGTTTTGTGGGTGTGACAGTGCGTTTGAAGACAGTGAGGGACTCAGCTGTCCGGACCCCCAGGGGAAGTTTGTTCCACCACTTTGGTTCCAGGACAGAAAAGAGTCTAAATGCTTGTCTTCCTGTGTCTTGAGGGCTGGTGGGTCAAGCCGACCTGTACTTGATACTCGAAGGGCTCTTGGTACAGATCAAGTTCTAACCCTTGCCATGTACGGAGGGGCTGGTCCATTTTTGGCTTTGTAGGACAGCATCAAAGTTTTGAATCTGATGCGGGCAGTTACAGGAAGCCAGTGAAGCGAATGCAGACTTACATGATTGATGTGTTGTGGGTGGAGATCAAAGTGATCTGGATTTTGTGGGCAGGGAGGTGTGTTGTGGGTGGGAATTGGTGTAGTGTGGGTGGATTTGTGAGGACAGAAATCAGTTGCTGTGAACATTTATGTGTTTTGAGGTGTTTCGGGCAGAGGATGGTGGGGTGTGGGCTGAGATGTGTTGTTGGAGTTCGGTATATTGTGAGTGTTTGGAGTTGAATGTGTTGTGGGTGTGTTTGTGGGAGGAAATCAATGATTTACATCCTGTTTCAACAGGTTTCAACACATCTTTTGGGTTTTGCTGTAAAACAAGGACAAATTTTTGTTTTATCTCCCTAAACAATCAAGACTTTTGACACCCCATGAACTTCCAATGAAATTCAAACCATATTCAAACATAAATCTATTGACAAACACTGATATGGTCTGAAAAAGCCATGAGTGAAATCTAATTAATAAAAAAGTAAAAGGAGGCTTTTCAAGGTCTACAAGGAAATTCGGGTTTTCTGGCCTTCTCTAATATCTCTGAGGACTTGGGTAGCTGAAAAAAGCCGTCTCTTGAATACGCTCTCTTTAACAGTATTGTTTGCATTTGAATAGAGATCTTCACCTTTTGCCCTGGCTCTGAGTTACAGGTGCACGCTTCAGCAGCTGGCCGAATGCTTCTACCCCCAGAGTCCCAGAAGTGCAGGTGAGCAGGATTAGCAGTCGAGGCCAGGTATTCGAGGGGTGGGTGACCCACGGGTTAACGGCTGGCCATAAAAGCATAAGCCTTTAATACAGACCATATAGACAGGAGACGCCTGTACCAGCCCAGCCCTGGAGCAATCCCATCCCACAGCCATTTACTGCACTCACCAGAACCAGCTACCTCAGGCCTTCTGATTGACTATACTGTACAGCAATCATACAACTGTCTAGGGAATCTGCACCGTAAAAAAGATTAGGCTAGACATATGGAAACATGGATTGATGAATTTTATTTGCCACAGTTGTTAATTAGTGGAATAATGTGCTCCATCCAGGTCTTCTGGGATGACTTGGGGAGTTGGGGATGAAGTAGGGTGGTCATCATTCAACATTCTGACCTCAATGAAAGCAAATCTATCCTCACAGCAATCTTGCAGAAAGTCTTCCCTGGACAGTAGAACACTGTCAATAAAAGCAGCACAAACTTTTGAGTAACTCTTTGGCTTCATAACTCAGGATCAGAGGAACCTACAGTGTCTCACTGTGTGATGAGATATCAGTGAATAATCCAGCTCAGAAAACAATTTGCTCATTTCCATCTGAATTCAATTCCAGTTTAAATACCAAAGGAGCTTCCAGTGCATGTTTAATGCTCTGAACATGCTCAATCTGACATACTTTCCTTGTCAATCATTACAAATAATTCAACAAAATTATTGCATTTTCATCACATTGTAAATTGATTCAGTGTTTTTAGGCCTTATAGGCAAAAATTAGGTGAAAATTATATCTGGCATGTGTGACTGTCTCCTATAAATACTTTTCTGATATTTTGGCAAATAAAAGTACACCAAACTACAAAATCATGCCACAAGATTAGCCTAGGGATTTAAAGGTTAATACCCATGATTTCAAAACAATCTATGAGCATGTGTCCCAATACTTTTGTCCATATTGTGTATGTACTACACTACTGAAGAGCTAAAGGAGAGGAAAGCAGGCAGTCTTTGTCAGATGACAATGGAATATGAACTTCCAAGTGATTTCCCTCACAACCATCCCTTTCGATCCTTTCATCTCCTCACCATCTTCATCCTGCCTTCACTCTCTCTCTCTCTCTCTCTCTCTCTCTCTCTCTCTCTCTCTCTCTCTCTCTCTCAGAGCTGTGAGAAAAGACCCTTCAAAGCTCTCAGACAGGATCTGGACTTTCAGACATTGTTAGAAGCCAGGCCGTTGTGGTTTCCCAAGCTTTTACACGGGGATACTCGCACATCACACAATAAAATCCAAACTGGATGTTATAGAGGCTGCGGTTCCCTGATGACTGCTTAAACTAGTGGAGAGGGAGGGAGTGATTGAGGCCAGAAGAAACCCAGGAGAGTGGCTTTGCCAGACCACCCACCAATACACATACAGGGTTAAGAGCTTTCACAGATTCATCAGTTTATATGGTTGATGGTCTTGTCGCTGAAGAATGTTCTGTGTTCTAGGTGATCTGTTCATTTCGATGGAAGTTTTTGACATCTCTCTTGCATCAAGTAATGTACATAAAGATCAACAACAGGGTGTGGACCCAAAACTGGTGTTATAGAATTCTTAGGTCGAATCCTAAGTGTTAAAGTTAATGCCTTAATCTAATCTTGATCATTCTTGACCTCCTCACCTCTTCACGACATCTAGGAATTTGCACCTTGGCGCCTAAAACCAGCTTAGGCTACTTTGACATTTTGTGGTAAGTTTGAAAAACACAAATCATGAAATATGTATATGGTCATTAAGGCCAAATACTTATATCGGTCAGTGTGGACTGTAGTACGAGAGCAAAAATTCAAGCCAAGACTTCGAAATGTTTCTCTAAACCCAATGGAACCGAATATTCAATAATTAGTTGGTCAATCATCATTTCTGAAATATTTCTGGAAATGTCACATTCAGGTTTTTCTGACCTTCAGTGGATGCATAGTTTCACATTTTTTTGCCCAAGTTTATTTTTTTCCATCCATTTATTACTTTAAACAAGTCGTTTGAATTGTGGCGTCACTGACGTGCACATCATTAATCACAGTCCACAAAAATCTTTTGGGATGTTTGATCAGTAATTTGTAGGATAATTGAATTTCTATTCTGAATAGCTGATAATTATGCTACATATATTTTATTTATTATTTATTGACAACTTTAATTGCAGTACTTGCTGAACCGTGACAGGAACTTCTTTTAGAAATGTAGTTTTGTTGGACTTCAGTTGAGTTCCTACAGCCTTTATGGGGTCCAGACAGTCTTTGCCAGGCATTTGGGTTTGGATGAAATTTTGCTGGGCTAGAGTTTTATTCAGACACAGTTTTATTGTTTGTTTGGATTTGGACAGAATTGAATTGGGCCAAATTTGGACAGTATTTTCTCTCACTATAGTCCAGTTTAGAGATAATTTTGTAAGGTGACAGATTTAGACACTCTTTTGTTTGGCTAGAATAAGGTTTGGACAGAACTTGGTTGATGACAGTCAGATTTTTGACAACATTTTGTTTGGCTAGAGGCAGATTTGGGCCACAGGCAAGTTTGGAGAGAATTATGTTGAGTGAGCTGAAGTTGGGTTTGGACAGAAGTGTCTTTGGTCAGAATCAGTTTTGAGCAGAATTTTGTTGAGCTAAAGTTGGGTCTGGGTGGTATTTTCTTTAACTAGAAACAAGCTTTGAACAGAATTCTGTTGGACAGAAATTGGTTGGAGCACAATCAGGTTAAGACAGAATTCTGTCTGGGATACAGTCAGGTCTGGACAGATTTTTGTTGTGCTGTATTCTGGTTGGAATAAAAAATTCTGCTCAAAACTGATTCTGGACAGAATTTTGTCTGGCTCTATGCAGACAAAAGCTGTGCTCAGTCATGGCCACAAAATGAAGCAGGTACTTCTGTAAGAGGAGCAAAACAGGCAGAGTCATGGGTCTGATTAAATTTTGTTAAAAAAGGAAAAATGAAATTTTATAAATGTTTATTCTTCTGTCTGTAATTTGATGAGGTGAGGAGTAATCGAGATGCTGACCGGACAGATTTTGCTTGCAGGCCCACATCTGGTCAGAGATCAGATGCCAGGCTACACTGAAATGTGCTCTACTGCTTTAGGTCTGCAAAATCCAATATACACTCAGACCTCATCTGCTGTCCAGCCTCAGAGAAACCCATCCACCTCCAAAACCCGTTTTTATTTTAACTCCAAACTGGAGAATTAGTCTCTTCCTCCAATGAAACATGCACCTGTCTATTCCCCTACACAGCTGTAAACATAGCATAAGCCTACATGCCTGCTCCCATTCCACCCAGCACACCCAGCACCACATTGTTTCTGAACCTCCCATTTGCCCTAAAAGATCCTCCATTCTTTTGTTCCATCTGTTGCTCTTTTCCTTCTTTTGGCTGATTTTTTTTTACCCTTGCCAGTCCCTCTATACTCATCTCTTTGTATATTTTACCCCAATCTTTTGCCTCAATCTTTCTTTCTTTCTTTCTTAATTAAATTTTTTGACCTAGCATATGCTTTCCCCTTCACACGTTTCCTTGTACATACGTTTGTCTGTGAACTGCTCCTTGCTTTATGTAATCTTAGATGCATTAACATCCATTGTGAGTATTGAATCCCATTCCAACACAAACTAACCGAATATCACTTTACCTAGAATTTACCTTATTATTATTATTATTATTATTATTATTATTATTATTATTATTATTATTATTTACCCTATTGTAGAACAATATGTTTTGGACAGAATTCTATACAGCCTGAAAGTTTGTGAATTCTTTAAGATTTTCTATATTACTGCATAAATCTAAGCTAAAACCATCAGATTTTCACACAAGTCATAAAAGTTGCTAAGGAGAATTAAATAAAACAAATGAGAAGAAAATATTAATTGCTCACTTATTTATTGAAGTAAATGTTCCAATACAACATGTCTGTGAGTGGCAGAAGTATGTGAAACTTTAGGATTAGCATATCATTTGAAGGTGAAATTAGAGTCAGAAGTTTTCAGTCGTGTGAGGGGACAGCCTATCTTCCGAAAGAACAGAGATCTATCAAAATCTGAGCTTCATAACATTTTTAATGAAGTGTATCATAGCACAAGGAGGAGGAGCTCAGAATAAGAGTTGTTGGTTGCACACTACTAATTATTATTAATTATTACTAAGCTCACAAAGGGGCACACAGTAACTTCTAAGCAAATAAAGGCCTTTCTCACATTGACTAATGTTAATGTTCATGAGTCTACGTTCAGGAGAACACTGAACAACAATGCTGTACATGGCAGAGAAAAAGCCACTTTCTGAAAAAAACATTGCTGTCTGTCCATTTGCATCAACAAGCCAAGAAGGGCATCGGGACAATGTTTTTGGAAACATGAGACCAAGAAAAATCTTTTAATTTAAGTGAGAGGTGTTATGTCTTCAGAAAGTAAAGTGCTGAATTCCAGAAGAAAAAAAAACCTTATTCCACCTGTGAAACTCGGTGGTGGTTGTATCATGTTTTGGGCCTGTTTTGGTGCATCTGGGCCAGGAGGCTTTCCATTATTGATGGAACAATACCTTTTTATTTAAACCCACAAATTCTAAAGGAAAATGTCAGGATCTGTTCATGGTCTGAATCTCAAGAGAAATTGGGTTGTGCAGCAGGACAAGGACCCTAAGCACAAAAGGCATTCTACCAAAGAATGGATCAAAAATAATAAAATTGGAATGGGCAAGTAAAAGTCCTGACTTTAATCCAATAAAAATGTAGTGGAAGGACCTGAAGCAAGCAGTTCATGGTAGGAAACCCACCAACATAGAGTCGAAGCTGTTTCATTCAGAGGAATATGCTAAAATGTCTCTGTGCCAAAATAATCAAATGTTTCCAGAAATGTTTATTCTCTGTTATTGCTGCACAAGAGGGTGACACCAGATACTGAAGGCAAAGGATCACAGACTTTTGCCACTCAGAGACATGTAATATTGGATAGTTTTCCTCAATAAAAAAATTACAAAGTGTAATATTTTGTTTCATTTCTTTGACTTTGTTCTTCTTATCTATGTTCATGATTTTTGTGAAGTTTCTTTCTTTCTTTGCCAAACCTAGAAAGTTCTAAAATGTTCACAGAATTTCAAGCACTGCTGTTGGTTTGGGACACAGTTGGTTTATAAGGAGCTAGAATAATATGAGACGGAAATCTGTGGATTGGCTGGGCTGGAATGGCTACAGATGGTTTGTGACAGAACTTTGTTGGCCTACAGTCAGTTTGGGGTGGAATTGTTTAGAACTACATTTGGACTGGGAGAAAATCTGTGGAGATAAATTCAGTATGGGATGAAATTTCACGAGGCAACAGTTTGTCCCCTTGGAACTATAATGTTCTATCTGCCTTCTGAGCAGTTTTGAGATATTTAGCCTTAAAGTCTTTACAGTTACATTGACATATTTGAGATAGAAACGTTCTAGAGTCTAAAATGCATACAGCATAAAAGCACTTCACATAAAGTTAACACAGAATAAGAATATATAAAATAACTCATAAAAATGTCAGATTGAACCTTATAGTTCCAAGGGGATGTTTGTCTATTCGGTTTGGAATGAAATTTTATGAAGGTACAGTTGGACTGGGACAACACAGACTTACACCTCCCCCATTACCCTTATACACACCAGTTCATACCGCATCCCCTACACACCTGCAGTCTTCCCTTCCCTTTAATCCTGACCTCACTCATGCCTGCCTGCTGTGCTGCTCTTCCCTTGCCCCTACGCACCTGTTAAACCCATCTATTCTCTGCGAATAAATTCACCCATATCTCCAGTCTCTGTTTTTTTTTTTTTCTTCCGAATTGCTCCCCTATACCTCTGCACGCATTCCTCTCTTTTGATGTGCAAGTCTTCTTAAATCCAAGGACATCATGCCTGCATTAAAGATATTTGTGTGCACGCCAGTTTGGGCACAGTAAGTCACGAGGCAGCTGTGTTGACGTTCATGTGTCATAAACTGAATAATGCAGATCGTATTTATGCTTAAATTAATGCCTGTAACACGTGACCAAAGTTGGTCAACCCAACTGGTTCATAACCCAAGTGAGAGCTGGAGCAAAGAGGACTCAGAAGGTGAGTGGTCCCAAGGTCACTGCTTAAAAATGAGCAATGACTCTGAATGCAGTTTAAAGTCCATAAAATACTACACACTAAGGACAAACGTATTTGGACACTTGGGACATTGGGACATCTTCTAAAATCAAGTGTATTAAAAAGTTTTGTTGCAGTAACTGACTATACTGTCCAGGAAAGGCTTTCTACTAGATTTTGGAGCATTGATTTTTTGATTGCATTCAGTGACAAGAATTTAATGAGCTCAGGATGTTAGATGTGATAAAGATGTTGATGGAGCACCTTCATTCCAGATGAAACAGTTTCACTCCTCTACAGCTCAGTGCTGGCATTATGCATGATGCATTGTCTGCTCCAGAGAGTCCTATTTTATTGTCAAGTCTAGAGGCACTGTGTTTAATCGGGTTCAGGTCTGGGCTCTGGCTGGGTCACTCCTTTGTTATCTTGGCTGTGTGCTTAGGGCCGTTGTCCTGTTGGAAGGTAAACCTTCATTCCAGTCTGAGGTCCAGAGCACTCTGGAGCAGGTTATGATCAAGAATGTGCCTGTACATCACTGCAGTCATCTTTCCCTTGACCCTAGTCTCCCAGGTCCTGCTGCAGAAAAACATTCCCACAGCATGATGCTGCCACCACCATGCTTCACTGTAGGAATGGTATAGGTTAGGTGATGAGCAGTGCCTGGTTTCCTCCACACTTGATGCTTGGCATTCAGTTCTTAAAGTTCAGTCTTTTTGTTTCTCATGGTCTGAGTTTTAGGTACCTGTCCAGATGGGCTGTCATGTGCCTTTTACTGAGGAGTGGCTTCTGTTTGGCCACTCTATCGTACAGGCCTGATTGGTGGAAATGCTTGTCCCTCTAGAAGGTTTTCCTCTCTCTACAGAGCAAAATTGGAGAGCTGTCAGAGTGACCATTGGGTTCTTGGTCACCTACCTGACTCAGGCCATTGTACCATGATCATTCAGTTTTGCCAGGTAGCCAGCTCTAGCAAGAGTCCTGGTGGTTCCAAACTTTATACATTTATGGATGGAGGCCACTGTACTCATTGGGACCTTCAATGCAGCAGAATTTTTTCTGTACCCTTCTGTGTCTTGAATCAATCCTGTCTCAGAGTTCTACAGACAATTCCTTAGACTTCATGGCTTGGTTTGTGCTCTGAAATGCATTGTCTACTATTGGACTTTATATATACAGGTGTGTTTCTTTCCAAATCATGTCCAATCAACTGAATTTACCTCAGGCGTCCAATCAAGCTGTAGAAACATGAAGGATGATCAGTGGAAACAAGATGCTCCTCAATTTTGAGTGTCATGACAAAAGCTGTGAATACGTATGTACTTGATATATTTTTGTGCTTTATTTTTAAATAAATTTGCAAAAATTTCAAAAATGTTCTCACTTTGTTACTGTGGGGTATTGTGTGCAGAAGCGCTGCACTCACTTAATGCACTAAATATAGGCTGAGTGGGGGAAATCGCGGTATGAACCATCTTCCAAAATTAGAAGCTGTCTTTGTTTGCAACCTACATTAGCCTCCAAATTAAGCTGTACAAAGCTCAAGAAATTAGATATGAAACCTAATTTGCCAACATTTGGTGTGAAGAGAACAATCGTGTAAACCTGGCAACACTAAAAAGAAATTTGCAATTAGTCAGGCTTGCACTTGCAGCACAGCTGGACACTAACATTGATAGACATCTGGCTGAATGTATTTTTTGTCATTGTGTGACTGAAACTCAGAGTCAGAACAACATCTAGTGCCAGAGTAAATCAGAACAGCTGATGTTGATTTGTTGGTTTTCAGTTGTTCAGTAACCAAAATCGAACATCAAACATTGCATGCCAATGCCGATTTGACATACAATATCAACATTATTTGTGAGGTTTGGTGACCAAAACCTAAATGTGCTAAACTTCTCTTTGATATTTTGTTGCTCTTAAGTCACGGTGCTCAACATCTGTCTAATGTTAGATCTTGATGTCGAGCCAATGTTGGTTTTTGACAGGTATGTGACTTCAAGGTCTGTACAATGTTGGGTTTTGATGTCAAACTTTTATTCTCAACAAAAATTCAACGTCTGTCAGATGTCAGAACCTGGTGCCTGCTGAGAGGTATAAATGAGGTACTTCAAATGAATGCAAGGTAACATCTAAGCCACTGGCATCTCCTCTCTGCATGCTCTCCCAGCTGCTTTATTGCAGCCCCTCAGACGTCTCTCCCCTAATCTTCACTGCGCTGCCGAGTTGAAAGCCAATGCTCTTCCCGCTCTTTTGATCCTGCCCGCTAAGCCCCCAGACCGTCCTCGCAGAGCCCGGAGGAGCCGCCGGCAGCTGAGGGATGGACACACAACAAAGAGCAGAATAGAGTGAGTCCGGGCCAGCATGAGAGCAGGGATGAGCTGGCTAAATCACGCCTTTGTTCTTAAAGAGCACAAGACCGTGCCTGCGGCTTTCGGACGATGCATGACCCTCTTCAGAGCAGGCCGTCTCTAGAGGGAAGCGCTGCACTTGCATATGGAAGAGCTATTGGAATGTACCACAGATTTAGTTTTATGGAGGGGGACAGTATATTCTCAGTGTATATGCACATAATACTGGCCACTTTATTAGAAACACCTACTTTGTGCTTCTAATAGCCAATTCAACAGCTTCAGCTTAGCTTATGGGTTCAATATTACTGCATACATAGCTGGAATTGGACCTGTCCATATTTCCTCAGTTTCTGACTACAGCATCAGGATTGACTCGATATTATTTGGGTGGTTGGTGGTCTGTTCTCAGCACAGCAGTGACCCTGACATGGTCATTTGTTTTTATGCACTCAGTCCACCACAGAGGAATATCCAACCAAGAGACAACCAACACAGTCCCAATGTAAGGAGCAAACACACAGGGTTTATGGTAGGCCTAGGGCCAAAAACTATAAAACCATATATCAGCAAGTGGAAAGAATGCTCAAGTGGGTTGAGGTCAGGTGATTAACTCTGCCACTCAAGAAGTGCTTGGGATGCTTTTATGTTTGGATCATTATGCATCTGTACAATGAGCCATTCTAGCAGTTTAGCAACATTTGATGGAGCAGTAGAGTTCGACGGAAGCAAAATTACATTTTCCACTGTCCATATTTGTGTGTATGTACACAACTATTATGTCCACGAGCATTGTACTTTTATAAATACAGACTGTAGTCCATCGCTACATACTTTGTTAGCCTTAAAGACAGAAGCTCATGTCTGCACATTTTGTGTTGGTCATCCTCTAGTCTTCCTTCAGTGCTCATAGGATGCTGCCCAAAGGACACTGTTAGAACAATATTTCAATATTAGCACTTGACATTTTTTCACCCAGTTGACAGACTGTGAGAGCATCACTGGGCTGAGAGAAGCGACAGTCCAACAACAGTCAAGTTTAAATATGGAGGCTTTGTGGTGAGTGCATCAATCCTGCCTTTGCTGTGGATTGGGACACTGCCCCAACTGCTGGTGTGATGATCTGGGGAGTCATCACATATGACAATTGGTCACCACTAAGAGTGAGGGACACTAACATCCTACAACCACATATGATGCCTCTCATGCCAGATCTTCCAACTGGCATTTTTCAGCAGTATGATGCTCAATCACAGCAAGGGTTTCCCAGGAATGTCTCTGCCAGATTTCAACACATCCTTGGCCTGCCTGTATGCCTTCATGCCCAGTGGTATCTTATACTGTATCCACGCCTGAGGCCATCTTCCTTGAGCCTATTAGAGCCTCCTTTCCTTGTAGAGTTTTCCCCAATAAACTTATTCTTTCACTGTAATATTGTAATCAATTATATCCATTCAATTCCAACAACTGCATATATATATATATATATATATATATATATATATATATATATATATATATATATATATATGTATATATATATATATATATATATATATATATATACACACACACACACACACACACACACACAGTGTTGTGGGTGTGGGGTGTCTGTGTCAGTGGAATCCCATCCTGCCTTAGTGCAAGCTGGCACTTGACTGCTCCACAAAGACAAGTGTCACAGGTGAAAGGTCAGATGTCACGGCTAGAGCCTTTATACAAGAGGAGACTCCAAATAAATGGAAGTTAAATCACTCTATGTTTCTTTAACTCACCCTGGTCGTCCATCCCTCTCTCTTTCTGGACTCTATTCTGTGGAGGTGATATATATGGAGGCTTAGTGAGAGTGATCCGTGGCCTCCTCCCCTGACCCTAAGACAGAGCAGATGTTTCGGGCCTTTTCTGACCACCCAGAGGTCTGTGATTAGACGTGATTGACCTTGTCAGAGACTCAGTCACCCTGCACACTAAGTATAGATGTTCAAATAATAAAAGACACATACCTCAGCTATGACATACTCGTTCTGCATTACGGACCAGTCTGCATCATAGCATGGAGAGTCTTCTTCCCTTTGTTCTCCACTCTCTGGCCTGTGGTTCCTCTTGCTCCAGGCCTTTTATTGGATGCTATTATTTGTCCATGCTGTTGCTTTCTTCTCCTCTCCATGTCAATCTCTCAACCCCCACCCGCCCCCTCAGCCCCACAGCTTGTTTTTTAAACACCTCTCTTTTGTTCTCTGAAGTGCTCACTTCATTCTCTTCCTCCTGCTCCTTCTGTCTCTCCTTTGAGGTGCTGTTGTGAAGGCTTGATATGCTCTGAACGGTTCTCCCCCATGCTTTTAACCTTCGGTCCTTTCCTGTCTTTTATTCTCCTTGCCCTTCGTCCTCAGCCAGGACTTAAGCCTACCATGGAGAAAGAGAAGACAAACAAGAAAAGAAGGGAAAGAAAGGGAGAGATGCTTCATTAAAAAGCTTCAGAGATTTGAGTTGATCTCTCCCACTTGGCTAGCATATTGAGCATATTTCAAGGGAGGCTTTCTACTACATTTTGGAGCATTGCTGTGAGGATTTGATTGTTTTTGTGGACAAATGTTAGTGAGGTCAGGATATTGAATGATCATCACCCCATATCATCTGCAACTCTTGGATGGAGCGCTATTATTCCAGAGAACACAGTTCCATTGCTCTACAGATCAATTGCTGGATGGCTTTATACCCCTTTAGCCCACGTCTGTCATTAGGAATAGTGGCAGTAGGTTTGTTTATTTATCTCATAGAGTCCTATTTTAAATCACTTGATTTAAAGGGGCTTATTAAAAGTTGTCTGACTCCTCTTATTGCAGCACAAACACCTCTGTGTGAAAGTGTGTCTGTGTGTTTATGTGAGAGAGTGAAGTGATTTAGTGACCTCACTTGTCAGCTCATAAGCTATTCCCTTTGTCCATTCAGCAACAGCTCAACCTGCCCCATCACTGGAACTCAGCAGGGGAAAAAACACACTGACCCTCGGCCCTGTCTGACCACACCATAACCTCTTGCCCCACCCTTCTGGACAACCTTTCTTTCCTAGCTTAGATTCTCCATTCTCCTCTAAGGAGCTTCAGTGGACTGATCTCCACACTAACACCATATCTGATTTAGCATTTGGGTGAAAAGGCCTTTATAGGAATGACAGCAAGCTTAAACTTGTTCAGGTTCAGGTAGGGGACATCAGAACAGGGACAATTCTAGGATCAGAACTTTAGGCAAGCACCCAATGAGGCCAGTACCTCCCAAAACTACATTTTAACACAATGTTTTGACTATCGATCCCAACCAGTTGGCACATACACCAATCAAACATGACATTATGAACACCTCCTTGTTTTTACACTCACTGTTCATTTTATCAGAGTGTTGTCTATTTGTTTCTCTGCATACTTTATCCTCCTTTCACCCTGTTCTTCAGTGTTCAGGACCCTCAGGACCACCACAGAGCAGGTATTATGTGGGTGGTGGGTCATTCTCAGCACTTTAGTGACATTGACATGGTGGTGTTGTGCTAGTGTGTGTTGCGTTGGTACATGTAGGTCAGACACAGCAGTGCTGCTGGAGTGTTTAAACACTGTTCACTTAGTGTCCACTCTGTTAGACACTCCTACCTAGAAGC
This sequence comes from Acestrorhynchus altus, assembly GCA_034509495.1. Lineage (NCBI taxonomy): Eukaryota > Metazoa > Chordata > Actinopteri > Characiformes > Acestrorhynchidae > Acestrorhynchus > Acestrorhynchus altus. Next base: position 13,601,119 of record CM067523.1, on the reverse strand, counting down.
TTTATCTTTAAGATGTAAAGTCAGAGAAAGAACATAGCTGTCATCCTCTAGTCCTTCATCACTAGTTCTATCCAAGTTCTATCCTATCCCTAGCCTATCCTATCACTGCTCACAGGATGCTGATGGCTGGGTAATTCTGGTTGGTGGACTGTTCTCAGTTCTCAGCAGTGACACTCAGGGATTTAAAGACTTTAAATACTCAGTGGTTATAATCCATGAATATTAAGCGATCTGACCATGATCTGCTTGCACCACCTTTCCCAGGGTTGTACAAAAAGCAGATGATGTAAAGACCATCACTCCCCATCCATCTCTGATTTGCTGTTTTGGTTAAACGGCAGGACCATCCATAAAGAGAAACACTTTTCAATTTTTTTAGGGGGTGCTGAGATTAAATTAGGCACCATTCATTAAAGATATATAAACAAGATAATGAACAAGTACATTTAAATATTAGTAGGGACAATAATAGAAGGAATATGGGGTGCACCCTTGTACTTGATATATACTACTCAGTATCAACTTTTAGAACCCATGGTCCGCACTTTGTGGGCAGTTATATGTTGTTTTCTAGGCTGCATGTCTTAGGTTAAGAGTAATGTACAGACATCATTGTGTGATGAAATATCAGAAAGTAATCCAGCCCAGAAAAAAATTCCAACTGAATTAAAATCCAGTTTAAATGCCAAAGATATGACACAAATATTGGGTTGTAGAGGAAAATGAGAATGGAGGAACTGTTTGCTCTCATTCTTTACTCACTCAGTGTTCAAATTTCAAAATAAAAGTCCCGAGATAGAATAATACTGAAGCATACATAAATAATAACAATAATAAAGGAGAATAAGGTTGTATTTTTAAGGTTGTGTTTTATTGTATTTGGACCACTGTCAAGTATTTTGAAGAACTTATTATAAAAATCCTTGTTTATCAAAAGTCTTGCAAAAACACTCTGGATGATCAATCATAAAGATATTTTTGTCATTTTAAGCAAAATAGAAATTAGGGCAAGTTATTGTTTTATCAAAACATTGTAATGTTCTTACAAATATCTACATGCTGTTAATATTTTCATTTCAAATGAAGACAAATTTGAGTAGCCTAGGATCTCCTGAAAATTACAATATCTGGTACAGGATTTCCTATAAATACTTTTCTAATATTTTGGGGAATAAATGTATGTCAGACTTCAAAATTTAGTGCATGCTACTTATTCAAAATCAAATACATATGGTTATACAGTACATATGTATTGTTTAGTATTTACTATCAACCAAATTAATTCTAATATTTATCTTGTCATTTAAAGAGTGTGTCCACAAACACACTGTGTAGCAGGTAAATTATCTGGAAAAAAATAAAAAGTTTTTCAGATCTGGACATTCTTGTCCCCTCTCTCTCTCTCTCTCTCTCTCTCTCTCTCTCTCTCTCTCTCTCTCTCTCCTGGCTTTTAATGGCTTTGTGGTTGATGAGAAACTGCAGGATTAAATCTAAATGAACACAATGGAGTCTCCACATGGAGTCAGCGCATAATCCCTAAATGTGTGTGTGTGTGTGTGTGTGTGTGTGTGTGTGTGTGTGTGTGTAAAATAGGTTGTGGATTATTGCACACAGAAACACTCAGTTTTCTTTTAGTGTGATAGAACCTCTTTGATGAACATGTATGATCAGTGGAGTGAATGAGGATGGAAAGCAGAATGGTATACAGAAGGATGAGAGGATTGACTACTAATGCATAGATAGACTGGATGAATTTATCTATGTTATTGATGGACGGTTAGATGGATGTCATGTCTTGTAGATTGGATGGATGGATAGGTATGGTTTGGAAAATGAATAGATCAATTACTTGATGAATGGACTGATGGACAGATGGAGTATGGATCAAATAATGAATATCAATAGAAGACAAAAGGGTAGATAAATTAGCGGATGGAAGGATGGGTCAAACATATGGATAGATGGAAGGTGGATGGATGGATGGATGTGATGAGTAAATGTGTTGATAAATTAATGGATGGAAGGATATTGATATTGATATTGATTAATGGATGGATTGATGAATATTTCTATAAGTTTCTTCTGTTCTTTTCTGTTCCTACATTTCCAATTTAATCTGTACAGTATCTACTCATCATTATTCCATAAGCCACTATCATCCTGAAACTTGTGGTCCCACAAAGAGCTAAAGACATGGCCACATTTACACTGATCAGGCTTAACATTATTACATTCTTGTTTTTTTTTTAATTCATCTTTTTTCATTCATCTTCAGTTGAACACACACACACACACACACACACACACACACACACACACACACACACGCTGGAACACACACACACACACACAGACACACACACACACACACACACACACACATGTTCTTCCAGGCTGAGAAAGGTAGCCTAATTCAGACCTCTGCCATTAAACATCTCAGGACCACCGTAAAGGAATCTCTAATCGGCTGCATAGGTAAGATAGAAGCACATTTACATTGCTAAACAAATAGGCTGAGCTTCCTGTTATGGACAAGGCGCCTACCTGTCCTCAAGTCATGTGGACAAAAGCCCCCTTTTGACAGCGTGTAAATTGAGACACTCCCATCCTGCAGTCTCTACATTTCTTATCCTGTGAGAATCAGTTACTGAGATTACAGACATCCTGACATATGTCCGGAAAAGTACTTCTGTCCAAGCAAAAATGTTTGATGGTGGTTTTCCTCAAAAACAAAAAACCTGGTCCAATTTAAATTCATCCCAGGTGACTGTCTGGAACACCATGATCACCTGTTTCCTCAGTCATATGGTAGCTACGCAGGTGCGAGCCCCTGAAACAGGAAATGGGATCAACTTTGCCCCGGGGCTAGGATCTGCACTGCCAAAGAAACCTCACATCAAGCCTTTACTTTAGATTCAGCTGAATCCACCTGCCTCTAATACCTCCAGCACATTCCAAAGGAATGCATCGCCTTGAATAAAACTTAGTTTCCCTGCGGATGGATTCTTGGTAGAAAAAGCCAGATAGCCTTAACGAGCGATGCTGCACTGCTGAAAATCCAGCCTGACCGCTTGCTTTTTGCAGCTGGTTTCAGATGGTCTAAGCTGTCTGTGATGGTCAAAGTTTTGGCCAACTTAACATACAGCTGAACCATGATATTGCCAATTTAGTTCCATTTACCCTGAAAAATCCCTTCCATTATTGGAGAACTTTCAGATCGAATCCCACCCAATCCCACAATCAAACTTAGGCCACTATTCCCGTGGAAGTCGTTGATTTGGGCTGAATGAGTTTTAGATTTGGGTTAGAGTTGAAACTTGCAGGGTGTTACTCTAGAAGAGATTCCAAACCAGGTTTGGAAACCAACTGAAGATACTTGAGAAAAACAACTAGCCCCACTATTTCTGTGACTGACTAGTTTGGTGAAGTGTACTGCTTTTAATTTATAATAATTAGAAATTTTAGACAATATTATTTGTTATACCACAGTAGTAAACATTAAAAACCAAGTGAATATCATTCATTATTTTGTTACATAAATATAATTTTCCCTTCTTAGGACTTTATTTTCTGAAATTTGAACACTGTGCGAGCAAAGAAAGAGAGCAAACAGCCCTTCCTCTCATTATCCTCTATAACCCAATGCCCAAGAAGTGACATCAATAGCTGATCAGTCAGGTCTGTACTATGTTGAATATATACATGTGGACAGAGCAGTAAATGTGCACTCCATATCTTCCATGGCATTTAAAGAGGGATTTAATTCAGTTGGAGAGGTAATTTTACCTCACAAACTACTCATTTATCTAACATCATATGGCGAAGCAGCTGCAGTGATTTGATAGGGCAAGTTTAGGAAAATGATTGGAATGCATGCAGTGAAACTGCTTGAAAGGTTGATCAGCTGAAAGGCTAGTATTATGGAATTTAGCACTTCAGAGATTTAAAACTTAGTAGTAAAACTGGAAACTTTATTTTTACATCTTGGCAACAGATTTTGTCTCTTTTTCCTCAAATTATCCAATGGTTATTGGGATTTCATCTCACCGATTGGCTAGGTGCCATCCGTGTGTCCATCTTTAGAGAACCGTTTGGACCAGCCAATAATGGTTGCCCTACATTAACTATCCTGAGAGCACTGCTGAAAAATCCAGACCAAGGCCACTTTAGCCATTTGAGCAATATTTGAGTTTGACTGATTAGTGGTTCATCAGTGTGACCAACTTACTAAGCTGGTCAATAGTTGGTCATGATGTTTAATCACTTTGATCAAGCTTCAAGCTGGTCCACCGAGCAGTCACGTATTGGCTAATAGTGGATGACTAAATCTGATAACCATCTAACTCAAATGAAAAATATCGTGCCAGGGCTTGACGTGACCAGGCCGGTCATTCAGCAGGGAATTGCTTAGGTTGCATAGTCTGTAGACTATTTAAACACAGGAGTATTACTGTGGTTAATACATCTCCACAAAAGAGCAGCTGCCAGTTGGTCAGGCTATTTAACACTGGAGTGACCTTCCCAACAATGTGTTCATTTCTCTACTGTAAACTCAGGTAAATGTAGAAAGAAAGGAAAGAAAGGCACCAAAAAAGTGGCTTGAAACATGAGTGTGAGAAACAAATTCTCTGTATCCTGTCTTTTGTCCAACTCTGTCTGAGGTCAGAAACTGATTCCAGCGGCCGGCCTGGTGCTGACTTATTTACACTGTCTGCTGCAATGAAGCAGCTTGAAAGATTGCTTATGGAATTGCTACTTCATGTAAATCCTGCACACAAAGTCAGCGTGCAATAGACTTCTCTCTCTCTCTCTCTCTCTCTCTCTCTCTCAGACCAGTGCCCAGGGATGGGGGAAAGAATACCTTTGGGAAAAAGAACCTGTCCTTGAAAAGCATACATACACCTATCAGGCCTAACACTATGACCTATGTTCTACATTCACTGTCCATTTTATCAGCCTCATTTACTATATAGACTATTAATGACTGTAGTCCATCCTTTCACCCTCTTCTTCAATGGTCAGGATCACCAAAGAATAGGTATTATTTGGGTGGTCAGTTTCAGCACTGCAGTAATACTGGCATGCAGGTATGAGTGGATTAAACACAGCAGTAAGCTCCCATGTTTAAACCCCAGATCACTGATGAGGAGAACAGTCCACCACCAATATCAATTTGTCCCAGAAACCCTGAGTGAAGAGACACTCAACACAAACTGTGCAGAAACAGATGAGCTCCTGGTCTCGACTTTACACCTTCAAGGTGGAGCAACTACGTAGGAGCAAGTTCAATAGTAGGCAGTGAGTGGACATGAAAAGTTTAATCACCAGTGCAGCACTGCTGTGTCTGATCCACTCATACCAGTGCCCAACACACTAACACACCACCACCATGTCAGTGTCACTGCAGGGCTGAGAATGACCCACCACCACATAACACTGAAGAGCTCACCTTCCACCACCCATCCTCACCATGTTCTACAGAGGGACGGCAGAGAGTATCTTGAGCACCTGCATTACCTCTGTTTGGGAACTGCACCATCACGGATCGCAAAGACCCTACAGCGGATAGTGAGACAGCAGAAAAGATCATCGGAGTCCTCTCCCTCCATCAGTACACTGCACTCTCTCGCTGCCTGCAAAGCCACCAGCATTGTGATGACCTAACCGCGCATCCCCTTCACAGTCTTCACTTCTGATGCCGTCCGGCAGATCGATACCGGAGCATCCGAGCCTCCACCACCAGACTTCGGGTGCAATAGCTTTGTTCACCAGGCAGTCAGACTCCTCAACTCACTGAGACAGAGCTGAAACTGGAACTCCTCACCCATTCTTCACACCACATAAACCACACCAACACAAACACTGGACTGAAAACCACCCAGCACTCTACACACACACACACACACACACACACACACACACACACACACACACACACACACACACACACACACACACGGCACATAGAGACTGGATCATCCTCATCCTATCAGCAATATTTGCTGCGCACCAGGAACTACACTTCTACCTCAGTAACTGCTGTTATCACGCACATCTAGATGTACAGTATGTTACATATCTCTTGCACCTTATTCCCACCATTCATCTCACTTCTTTGTACCAATCGGTATTGTACTGTCCTGTCCTGTCTGTTGAACTGTCTCTTGTTCACTGTATTTATTGTATTTATTGTACTGTTTGCACTTTATGTCGTCTAATTGTATTGCTGCTCCATGTTGCACCTTGGTTCCGGAGGAACGCAATTTCATTGCACTGTGTACCTGTACTCGGTTGTAATGACAATAAAAAAGCCTTGACCTTGACCTTGATAATACCTGTTCTGTGGTGGTCCTGTGGGGTTGTGACCACTGAAGAACAGGGTGGAGGGAGGCTACCAAAGTAAGTCATGAAACAGATGGACTACAGTCTGTAATTGTTCCTGAATGGTAAGAGGAGATGATAAAATGGAAAGTGAATGTAGAAACAAGGATGTGGTCATGATATTACAGTTGATCAGTGTATAGTCTGGTGAAAAGTCTGCTGAAATTACATGTTGTTCCTTCTCTTCATTAAAGCGCAATTTCTATGTATTTGCTAACTTTCAATGATTAAAAACATAGAACATTATATTTAATGTGAGGTGTGCAACCTCTGGGATGTGACCAGTGCAATAAATATTATGCGCTAGTAAAGTGCAGTAGTATCCATGCAGGTAGTGCAATGAATAAGGCAGGTATGAATGAAGTAGTAATAAGTGGCAGTGCATAGTTAAATATGTAGCAGTGGCAGTGTATGTAGTTATTAAAGTGGCCTTAAAGAGTTCAGCAGGGTCACAACCTCAGCAAAAAACTCTTCCTGAGTCTGCTGGTGTGGGAGTGAAGGCTCCTGTAATGCCTGCCAGATGGGAGGAGGGTGAAAAGTATATGGTTTGGATGAGAAGTGTAGCTGGTTATGTTTCTTTCCCTGCCTAGACTTCATTTGTGATAAATGTCCTGAATGGTGGATAACTGTGTGTCTGTGATTTGTTCTGCAGTTTTCACCATCGAGAGGAGTTCAGAGACCACATGAGATCATTGGAGATGTGGATGCTGAGGGACTTGAAGCTGACTACTCTCTACTGCCGCTCAGTTGATGTAGATGGGGGGCGAGCCTGGCTTCTATCCCTCTTGAAATCCATGATGATCCTCTTGGTTTTCTGGATGATAAGTACCAGGTTGTCAGTGCACCATGCTGCCAGATATTGCACCTCATCCCTGTTGGCCATCTCATCGTTCTCTCTGATCAGATCACTGTGGCGTCATCTGCGAAATTGATTATGATGATGGAGACATGAACAGGATACAGGATCAGGCTCAAAACAAAACCTAGTGGAACTCTGGTGTTCAGTGTAATGGAGGAGAGGTTGTCTAACTTGATAGACTTCATAGGGTCCGTCAGGAAGTCCAAAATTCACTTGCAGAGGAATGTGCTGATACCCAGGTGGCTAAACTTGGAGGGGATCACCGTGTTGAATGCTGAACTAAATTCAATGAACAACATTCTAACATAGGAGTTCTGACAATCCAGATGTTTCAGTGCGGTGTGAAGTGCTGTGGAAATGGCAACCTCAGTTGACCTGTTGCTGCTGTGAACTGATGTGGGTCCAGTGTGGCAGGTAGGCAGGATTTCAAGTGAGAAAGAACGAGTCTTTCAAAACACTTGAGTGCGACAGGCCAGACGTTGTTCAGGGCTGAAGCAGTCGAATGCTTTGGCACTGACACAATGGTGGCTGTCTTGAAGATGTTTGGGACAGTTGCTTGGGCCAGCAATAGGTTAATGATGTGTGCAAAAACACCCAAGAGTTCCTTAGCACAAGTTACCAGTACCCTTCCAGGAACTCCATCAGGGTCACCTGCTTTCTCTGCATTCACTCTGCTCAGCACACAACAAATATCTGTTGTGGAGAATATAAGTGGGCAATCATGGTGAGGAGGATCTGTTTTAGCAGAGACCACCATGTTTCCCTGGTCAAAATGGGCATTAGAGTGGTTTAGCTCATCACAAGAGAGAATCATTGGTGGATGGTACAATGCTAGGTGGTTTAAAGTCAGTCAGGGTTTGTATGCCTTGTCACATACGCTGGGGGCCAGAGGAGATAAAGTGCTCTTCAAGCTGCTGTTTGTTGCCATAGTGCTCCCTTTTTTGATCAGGTTGGTTCTGTCAGTTCTGTGAGCCTCCCAGTCTCCAGACATGATGGCAAAATCTCTGGCTTCTGATAAACCACTATGTTCATCCAGGGCTTCTGGTTAAGGAAAAAATAATTTTTTGTGATGTCACTCTGTCAACACAGCTGTTGATGTGTTTTAGTTGGTGTAAATGTTGATGTCTGTGGTGGCCTGGGCAGCATACTCACGCCAGTCAGTGTGCAGGACCTGGTGCTGAAGAAAGGAGTCAGCTCTATCCATGCAGATTTTCACCCTCAGCTAAAAGTTACTATTGTTGATACAACTATTATGTTGATAAGAATGACAACAGTAGCTACAGCTCTCAAGACATTCTTCACTGAGGTTGGACTGAGCTCTCTGAATTCTCCAGTATGACCCAACTGACTACCTGAATGTAAACACTATGAAAGGAGACTGCACAATTATGCATGCTCAGCATACAAGGCTGTCAATCCTCAAAACCTATGAACTATTGTATTTATAGCAGACAGTCACACATACCAGATATTGTTATTTTTAGTAGATCATAGACATCGCATCTGTCTTCATTTATTCACTTAATTGCTTATAAGGACTAGATAACCCTTTATGTCTTAGAAATCCATCATCCAGTGTGTTTTCAAGCTGAAAATGCAATATTTTAGATGTGTCATTTGTAATGATTAGATTGACAAGACAATTTGTAATGCCTTTCAAAATACTTCACAGTAGTTCTTATGAATTAATCTACTTTACTTTTTCTTATTTCAGTGCATCACATCCATCAGTAATATCCCTTCTCAGGCCTTATATTTTAAAATTTGAACACTGTGAGCAAAAAAAAGAGCAAATAGCCCATCCCTTCTTGTTTTCCTCTATAACCCAATATCTGGGTCAATTATGTCATCAATCCCACACCCTCTTGCTGATCTTGCAGGTGGACATAACAGTAAACATGCACTGCAAGTTTCTTTTGAGATTTAAAATGGGTTTTAAAGTTGGAAATGAGTGAATTTTACTCACTGATAAATCCTCACAGATAGAGTAAGTCTTGCAGTTCATGGTATGTGTATCGTGTATTCAGGTTACTCTGATCCTGAGATATGAAACTTAGAAAATGGCATGTAACTGCATGCAAAGTGGGATTTTGGGGAGTTAACCAAAAACATTGAAATTAGATTAGTACTTTAATACTTGAGGTTAAAGAGAAACATAATTTTTCTAAATGAATTTTGAAGTCTCTATAAATCATTAGGTGCCAGGTCTTAAATGTCCCAACTGGTAAAACCTCTCCAAACTTCGGAATCTGATTTAGAACTACTTCACGCAACATTCCACCATTTTAACAGTCAGGGGTGGGGTGGGGTTAGGGTTAGGGTTAAGTGAGATTTGCAATATGATTGGTCATAGTATATTGTTTCAGAATTACTTAAATTACTTAAAACTTTCCACCAGAATATCAGAATAGTCCTGTTTTTCTCTCATCATGGGGACATTACATTTTTCACCCCCACCTCTACAGATGCTCAATCACTTATGTGATGCTGACAGGACGAATAGCCCTTTACACACATCCCAACACACTGGCTCTATTGTGCCTTTATGAACACACTCCATCACAACATGGGAAACCTCCAACAAACACACTCCCGGGGAGTGTGTGTGTGTGTGTGTGTGTGTGTGTGTGTGTGTGTGTGTGTGTGTGTGTATGTGTGTGTGTGTGTGTGTGTGTCTGTCCACTAAACGGCTTACACTTGTCTGTCTGGAGGAAGGGCATTATATTATGTAAGAAGCCGCTCCAGCAGGCAGAGGCCCCAATCCTAACTGTGCACAAACATTGGTTGCAAAGTAATTGGCTGCTGGTTATGTTTTGATCAAACTTCTAGTATTCTAAATTAAAAGGGATGTTTTCAACAGGTTTTTCTTGTGTGAGCCTGAAAATATAAGTGAAATAAAGTACAGAAACCAAAATTCCTTTTAATGGCTCCAGCAGCTCCTTTCGAAACCCCACAACCATAATAAATGGTCTTATTTATTATAATTGTGGAGTCTTAAACATTGTTTGATCCATCAGTTGGCTCAACCTGTAAAATAATTGTTCTGATGGCTTTGTTCCCAATTACTGAATTTCAGATGTGAACTAGGTATTAGTTTTCATCGCCCATCATTTGAAGAAACAAAATCAAAATATATGAAAATGGGTTTTTTGTGTAATGTTATGTAATTCATGTTAATTCACACTAACACACCACGTCATGTCATGTCAGTGTCACTGCAGTGCTGAGAATGACCCACCACCTATATGATACCTGCTGTTCACAAGACAGAATTGGCTTTTTTAAACACTGCTTAAAACTTTTAAACTGTTGTCAATGGGTATAACTAAACTAATGTATTTAAATTGTAAATGCTGGTATTTGGGTACTGGAGTACTTCATCAGTACTCTTGTTTTCCCTATACAGTAATCACATGATACTAATGAAACTAAGGAAACTTTGGTTAAATCGTTCCATTCGGAAAGCTTTGCAACATCATTAAGTAAACAACAGTGCATGGAGTTCATCACTATCTTTGGCCGCTCCTTCGTTTTCTAAACTATCTAGCAAACAAATGAACTGCAGCCATGCATCATACATGTGAATTTATGCATATATGGTACAACAGGTTTGTGTTGTCTTTAGACGTTGTGGTGCATCAGCTGTTTAACCCCCAAGACATGATGACTGATGATCTTACCAGCAGCTTCCAGTAAACCAGTACTCACTACTTCCTTCACAGCATTAAGTTCCCTTACAACTGAGCTTTTCACTCCCTGTGGGTCAGAATCTCAGTTAAAATGGCCAAACGTCCTACGGATTCCACTTCACAGGGAACTACTGACTGAAGAGTGAATACCAGGCTTAGAAAATTTCTCAATCTTTGCAAATATCCCACTCTTTTAATAAAGTCAAGGCAATCAATGCCCAAATATAGGTCTTTGTAGAACAAAGCAAATAGACATATTTCAACCCCCCAGTTGCAGTTCACAACAGGGTGAGTGAACGTATTTCAACCATCCAATCATAGTTCAGTTGTAGTTATAATTCAACCACCCAATCCTAATGCAGTGGACATATTAATGCTGTACTCCCCACTTTACGACTGCAATAGAGTGACAATTGTAATCCTATATTTTACTCAGTGTTTATTCCTGCAACCGAGTTGCTATTTGTAAAACGTACGTTTGCAATCACACTGTTGTTTCCAAATGTAGATTTTATAAAATGTTATGTCTGTTTCAGTCAGTGCTCAGTACCCATACATTTCACTTTTTGGCTTATCATTAATTTATCATCATTATGTGTCGTTCTTTTCAAAGGAAATATTTAAACTGTAAACCAAGGATGTCAAACTTGATTGGCAACTGGTTGAGGTGACGGCATGTTTTTGATCAGTTGTTTGAAGACTAGCCAGTTAAGCAAATGATTAGAATCGAATGTCTCTGCTGGTTATTCAAAATATTATGACAACCCTGCTGTTAACAGATGTGGGTGCATGCAGAGAGGATGCGGATTCAGGAATGGGGTGGAATTCATTACATTGTCGCTAATGTTTCCTAACCTCTGACAAAGAGTGCCAGTATTGTGCCAAATTCCACACAACGCCAGAATCCGCATCCTCTTTGCATACACCTACATTTGTTAACATCAGAAGTGTTACACCATATCCACAATGGGTGGGTGTGGCTACATGATTCTGTTCTAAACAACCAGCAGTGACAGCTGATTCCAGTCATATAATTAATTGGCTAGTCTTCAAACAACTAATCAAAAAACCCTGTCATGCCAGCTGGATGTGGATCTGGCTTTGACACCCTTAGTTCCTTTGAAACGAAATGAAAATCTCTCATAAAAACAATTGGAAATGACAAGATGATTGCAAACATTTGTGTATAGATATACAAATAGGCACTCAACTGCAGGAATAAACACAAAAATAAAAGTGTTAATAAATACACTAAACAGTAAAATATGAAGACCCCAGTGAAGAGCTTGCAAGGTAGTGATTGGTGTATTGGTAAAGTGAATGGATGGGTCAAATGTGTAACTATTAGGTGTAGCATCTCGTCAACCTGTGTCATTTCAGAGACAGTTAAATGTTTAAGGAAAGGTTCATCTTTTAAATGTTATATGTTATATGGCTGTAGGTAGAATTGTTTAAAGACAGGTTATAACTGAAATGTGTTTATCACATCATAATTCCAATCATACATTTAATTGGACAGACTTCTAAGAAATGATCAAAAATCTGGACACCCTTGGTTTACAGTTTAATTATTAACTATCAAAAGTCAAGTAATGATGATAAATTAATGATACACCAAAGAATAAAACTTCTGGGTACTGAGCACTGCATTATGATTGCATGGTTGCAATAAACCCACTCTCCATTCTGAACTTTGATTGGATGGTTGATATCTGCCCACTTGCTCTTTTCTGAACTGTGATTGGATGATTCAAATACACCATTCTGAACTGTGATTGGATGGTTAAAATATGCCCACTTGCTCTGTTCTGCAAACTCCTTACTGAGGAAAATTGCTTTCTATATGTATTTAATTTGGATGTATACATTACAACATTAGAAAACAAGTATACTTCTTGTTCTAGTTCTGCTTTTTGTCTAAATGACATAAATTAAATAAAGGAGGCTAATCATTTGTAGGACAGATGTGCAGGATTGTAAAGACCAAAACAGGAAGATATAGACCATAGTCCTAACTGGTGGGTTATAAACTTGCCTGTTAGCTTCGCAGCTTCAGCACAACATTAAATAACATGTATCAATGACTTGAAATGACTGTGAAATTCCAGCACATCTGTGCATTTATAAATAGTTTATTAGTAGCGGTTATTGTTGAGCGTTTGGCTGTGCCTGCATGTTCTACTGTACATACCAGAACATATCAGTCTTGATAGAAAATTGAGCTACAAAAATAGAAGTATATACTGAAAAAAGGGTTTGTTGGAAGAAAGAACTCTTGTTATAGAAGTGAAACATTGCAGTTGAGGCTCAATTATCTCAGACAGATCCAAGACAAGTAACAATGAGATGTACCGGACCTGACTGTCCATCATAACCATTCATCATCAGTCCATGTTAAGGCTGTTTTGCCACAGAATCCAGGCACATTGCTTTCTTTGTGTCCATTTGCCTCTGTCCACAGCTTAACAAAGAAAAACATCCTGTGCAAAAGTCCAAACTTTTTCCACATTATCTCAGCCCAGCTCAATCAATCCATGACCACAGAGTCAGTTATGGATTGCTCTTTTTCTGGCCAAAGTCACATGGAACTGAGGATTCTGATTGGATGAGGTGGTGTGTCCTCTTCATCATCACCCTCTTCCTCCCCTTAATCCAGTCATCTGTTCACCTTATATCTGCAAATACATGCATACACACAAAGACTTAACATTCAATTCCCAGATTTAAATTATTTAACAAATGTCAAAATCAACGAGTGGGCAAAATGATCAAATTGATGGTCCTTGATAGAATCAAATTTCACTTAGTGCTTGAGATCTGAAATTATTTATCAGCACTCTCAAAGAATGCATATCTCACAATCTTGTTTATCTCACACAACTGTATTCATTGGTACTGCAGAACAAGCCCTCCACCACAGCTGACCAGGACTGGGAGCTTCTGACTGGTTATGGATTTGATTAGCAGATATATATGCATGGATAACTGGTCACACAGACATGTCTCCTACCTTTAGACATACTCAGCTGGCAATGTTTGAAAAAATAACAACTAGAATGCTTAAAAATGTTCTGAATTGTTTTGCCTTGACCTGTTTCCTTTTCCTGTTTTTACACTTCGCCCTAGAGCGTCCTGGAAATGAAGG